>CM024542.1:17601103-18143697 GCA_014182365.1 Eucalyptus tenuipes | reverse complement strand
AGCTTGGTCTTCTATTCTCTAGCCTGTCCATTATGCACCATGAATGGCGATACTTGATTCACATCACTCTCTAACATCCTTTGATGGTTCAATTGGATTTAGCTCAATTTTTGTGTTGAAAGGGCTTGATTAGACATTTTATATAATAGTCAAATGACTTGATGAAAGAAATTAAAAGGGCGAAGATTTATTAGAAAAAGGTTGTGGAAGTGTGGAGATCGAAAATAGTTTGAACTTTTCCTACTAAAAGTTACACATGTTGGAACATTCCATAATAATGGCACATTGTCCTTTTGACAAGTTAGGCGAAAAAAAGCAGATGCGCATAACTTTTGGTAAAGTTACTTTGATCCATGAAAAGGACAAAATAACTTTGGGAGAAACTTTGGAACAGCTAAGAGCTTGAGGGAATCCGAATAAAGGGATTTGATTTGAAAGAAGTGGAAAAATTCCCTCAAGGTTTTTTTCGTTTCAACCTTGACAGGCTATGGCAACAGCCACGAATTTTTGCAAAACGACAAATTTTCTTTAACTTTGACCTAATTGTTTTATTTCCTGTCAATTTGGTACAGTTAGCGTGCCATAGAACTACGGAAATGTTGCATTCAACCCACTTTAATATTCACATTGTTTTCAAAGCATAAAGATTGTTTCCACAAGCTTGAACATTTGTCAAAGGGAGTACATGTATCGTATAAACCAAGCAAAAAGTAGGAAGGTTCCTAATGCTCGTCTTTTCACTCTTTTTGGAACAATCGAATCGAATTTTAGGAAGATTTGTCTACTTATTGAAAAAACTTCAATATTGGTTCAGGGTTTTTTATGTCTCATAATAGGTAAGTTTAGGATTTTTGGTGACACCAAAAAGGTTCGGGGCATTTGTATCAAAATGGGTATAATTTGGAGTTTTTTTTTTTTTTTTTTTTTTGTATTAACCCTATGCATTATGTTGATGGTTTTCTTTCTTTCTTTACTTTTTTTCCTGTTTTCCATTGAATGAAAAGGCAAAGAGCACACATTTCATCGGTGGAGCAGTGCTTAAGCAAAGTTAGGAGGCGGATAGATAAAAGCTAGCATACATTATTCTCGTTATCTGTTTTGCCAATCTCCAATGGTGGTTAATCTAATCATTCGGTATTAATATCTTTGTTAAAACATCATAACAGAGTTTACTCGGAGTGTTGTCTCTAAGCTTACCGCTTGGTACGGTAAATTTGCTAAGGTCGGCCTCTCCTCGTTGCAATAAAATTTTGCCATACTTTCTTTACAAAAGAACCGCCATCTAGATGTCACCTAAGCATCTGACCTAGTCTATACTCTAGTACAAAATGGTGAGTTTTTTGGTGAGATTGTGGCATTAATGGAGGGCGATAGTGTTTTTTGGCCATGTGAATTTACATCTATGGGCTTTATGGTTCATTTTTCATTTATTTAGTTGCACTTCGCTTGCTTTTTCTGCTACAAGGTACGTAGATCTGTTGTCATGTGCATGGAGTTGATACAAATGGTATGTCTGCTACATGTCAATAACTTGCTTTATTTTGTTGATTGCGCACAAGAGAAGATCATTACTCCAATAAACAAGTGTGTTTGTCTCCTGTGCTCCACGCCGTAGGAAACTCATTACTAAATTTGTTTTTAACAGATTAAAAGGTGGGGAGAAACGACTGGCACTAGTAATATCTTTTAAAGGCACACAATCACTTTGGATAATTTGAATTGAGTCATAACTACTTGCATCATTCATGACCCAAAAATCTAAGGTTAGTGATGGTAAGCCCATCACTTCGATTTCACCAAGATCTAACAATCAGAAATCTCTCCACATTAAATATACTTCAACTAGACAACGAAGTATGAGTTATTCAGAAGTTCGTTCATAACGTCAATCAACTTCGCAATTTTGTGAATGATATGTGACCCTTTTTTTCCCACTAGGCCAACAATGTTGGTCGCAAAACCGTTGTTAAACAGTGAATAATATGCCTTTGCACACGGTTGTCCATCTTTGACAACTAATAGATTTTTGTCAATTCCATCACAAATAAAATATGAAAAGAAAAATCTGTTCTGAGGTTTACTAAAACTAAAAGAAGAGAGAGTGCCTATATTTAAAAGTATTAAGGAGGAAAAAGTGCCAAAATATTCCTAGACATTTTATAATTATGCCAATTTAGTACTAAACACTTTGATTTGGTGTCAATTCAGTCCTTCTAGCTAATTTTGGCCGGATTTTGTTGACTAGGCGTCGTTCGGCTGACATGACACGGCCGGTGCCGACGTAAACAACTTTTAATAATATTTTAATAATTTTTGAATTTTTTTTTTCCTTTCTCCTCCTCCTTCCTCCAACCGGTCGTTAGACCTCCACAACCAGGCAAAGGCAATGGCCGACAAGGTCAAGGTCAACCTTGCTGCCCTCTGACGAGCCTCATAGCTACTGGTGAGGCTCGAGCCCTCGCCAGAGGCCGCGAGGGATGCTCGCGTTGGGTGGCGAGGCTTGCCCTTGCCCAAGGCCACCTTGGCCGCACCAAATGTCATTCATTTTCTAAATCATTTATTTTCTAAATTATTTATTTTTCATGAAACGAACTGTTCTTAAATGTCATTCATAAAAGAGAGAGTTTATAGCAAATGCTGGTAATGGTTAATATCTTTATGTTAGAAGCTTCAAAAGAAATAATTAGCGATAGTATTAAGGCCGTGCAAATCATAAGTTGGCATATAAAAATATAACAAGTACTTTCTTAAGGATTGTCTTTAATAGTAACATATAAAACTCTAATTTGCAAGGGTATAATCCTTCTCCTCATCAGAAGTATTCTTCTTACACTCTTCACTTTTATTTCTTTCAACTGGGATTTGTGCTTTGCCTTATTAAACAGCACGGCTTTTTTTCAATTTATTTCGTTGGAGAGAGGAAAATCCATGTCAAATATGATGCGGTTTAACAACTAATATTACTAAAATAAATATATATATATATCGATTTTAAACATATAAAAAAATATTCACGCTCGTGTAATGCATGGATTTGCTACTAGTGAGAATTTGGCCCGGATCAATCATACATTCTTAGAGCACAAGGCTCAAGATCATAACTGAACCCAACATGCAAATTTCAACTGATTACATTAAACTCAAAGCTGCAATGATGATTTCAATCCTCATTAGTTTCACCCATATTCCGACATACTCATTGATCGAAAAAAAGTTTCTTCAATGACTTGATTACATGGGAATGCTTATAACAAAAGATTTCTCTCTCGTCATTCAATGATCCCAACTTCCTGGGTTTCCATGATGGAGATCCAGAAAGTTATAGTCGAACCCAGAAACTGAAACAAAAATAAAAATAAAAATAAGGAAACTAAAAATCGGTGTGCTCAAATGATACGTCTTGCTTACTAACATCGAGGTGAATTTTGAGCTTTGCGTGAATGGTGGAAAGTTCTCCTTAGTCCAACAACGAGGAAAATTCCCAACATGGCAATCTTGATCCTTACCCACTTTTTATTCGAACACCTATCAGCTCTTTACCTACTTTTTAACGCTACATATACAAAGTTAGCAGATCCCATACGAATTATACTGCCTCAGTATTATCTTATTTCAAATGTATATCGAAATGAAATTCCATCCGAGTTACTCTCAAATGTCAAACAAGGGAAAGAAACAAACATAAAACTATTCCCTGACTTTTACGAGATCTTTCCTGTGGTAAACACGATTAACCTTAATTCGTTTTGTCTCGCGTTTAAAATTAGTGCCTCCGTGTATTCTTTCAATATTTATAGGGTGGATGACAACCACGTCTTCGTCTTCTAGAGGCGTGTAGAATAAAAATCGAGCCGAGACATGGACCTTCCAACTTTTTTTCCCTATAAATACGGACTCCCTCAACAAGCAATCCTTCATATGATTCAATTCTGCTCCACATGATATGCTCTTTTTATCGTCTTCTCTCAAACACTATTCACATTGTCTCCACGCATACTCGAACCCTCTCTCTCTCTCTCTCACCTTAAGCACCAAACAAGAGAAAGATGGACCAAAATAACCACCAAAAGCTGAGTCGTTTCACAAATTCTCAATTCCTAAAGAAGCTCACGAAGCTGTTACTCTCCATCTCTGTTTTCTCGCTCTTGTTCTCGAGCTCCAATGTCCTCTCTTTCCTCCAACCGTGGCACTTCCACCTCTCCACCTTCCCGCTCCGCCTTGTCACCCATGCCGTCGACAAGAACTGCATCTTCCTCCTGTGCAACGGCATCCTCGTCTTCCTCGCAAAGAACTCAGGCTTTATCGGCACAAAGACCAGGTCCCGGCACGGCACTAGCCATAAAGAGTCTCCCAAAGAGACCTTGCAAATGATGGAGAATAAGTTGCTCACCACGGACGTCGACAGGGGAATTTTCCCTGACGTTGCGCGTGAGGATTTCCCCCTCGAAGAAGAAGGGAAAGCGTCAAATAATAACGACAATAATCACCCGGACTGCGTGGTCGAAGTAGAAGTAGGAGACGTGTGTTTTCATGCGGAAGGATGTGCACGAGACAACGATTACGACAACAGCAAGGAGGCAGAACCAGAAGATAATATCAGATTTTCGACTTTGGAAGCAGCAAACATCCTCACAATATCTGATTCCAACGGCGGCGAGGAATTAGATGAATGTGGAGGAGAGAGAGAGGATGAAACCAGTGAAGACTACAACGACGGAAATAATGTGATGACTGCGGAGGAATTGGACAAGAAGTTCGACGAGTTCATTCGTAGGATGAAGGAAGGAATCATGATCGAAGCTCAACAGCAACAGCAACAACTTCTCATAGTCTAACGTGTATTTACATGCTTGTTAAAGTACTAGTTCCGGAAGTATATGTAACAAATAGTACAATACTTTTTATGGAATGTAAAGGTTTGTAGAATGGCATTAGCTACCTATTCCTGAGTAGCTTTTCTCACGTCCCTCCTCCTATCTTGGCCTTTTTCATGGTCGAACATGTCATACATATTCTATATAAACAATCTTAATGGGATCGAACTAAAGACCTTGTATTCTGACCACATCCTTGAAAAAATCAAGATATCACAAGCATGGGTGCAATTGGATTTGTACTTTAACAATGCTTAAATTGCAAATATTGATGCAAACATGAAGATGAGACAATAACTTAGCCGATTAGAGGAACTTTATACCCTTTTCGAGGTTGATAAAAATTCTCTGTTCTCGATATTTACTAGATTCTATGAGATGCTTAAAGAAATTTTGGGCGGACCTTCCTCAAATTGGATCTCTCGTAATTGACTTCGTCTTGTAAATGATCTTTGACACTATTGCTGCAAGTCTTGAATTAAAATTAGCATATTAAAATTACCAAAGCAAGATTGCCGGATTAAAAGAAATATAAGAAAGAAGATGTTAACGTAAAATATGGTCCAATATAGTTTGTAGTCAAGACAAATCATTTGAAAGCTAGCTCTATATAATGCCTTTTCCACTTCTTGCATATAATTTAATCTACTCGAAGTTTGCAGGCGTAAATGGTACTTATAAAATTTGGTGTCATTTATTGGGAATTATCGATAGTCTCGCATCTGATTTCTGGGAGCTGATCAATTTAAGACAATGCCGTGAGTTCATCAGACACGTAGAGCCCTTTGAAAATGATTGTTGAGGCTGGTTTTATGACGTCGACTGTTGCATGAATCGATGAATCAAAAACAACATTAAATGCTACTATTCTTGGCTTTCTAGGGTTAGGTTGAGTCACAGCCATATATCTATGGTTATGGTTAGGCCAATTTGGCATTTTTCGGCTAATGTAGATATCGTATAATCACATATAACCACTATATCTGAGTGATGGGCCGTCTAACGGTCTAAGAAAGGATCATTTATCCATTTCTTTGTTGTCCCGTGGGATCATTGTAATCCAGTATGTATCAGAATCGCGGTGTTTCGAGTTTCTGTACAAATTATTAACTTTATAAACTCTGACTAGTCTGTTTCACTATTTATGCAATAAAAAGCTCAATCAAAATTTTCATGTTTACCTTTTATTTCAGTTAGACTTTATGAGAACATATTCCTTGAATGATCACCATAAAAAAGGCCAGCAAGGAGCGATCGGAACATGACAACCTATAATGCTTTTCATAAAGTTCCACACTTACTATAGGATATCCAATTTGATATATAAGGAACAGTCGCAGAAACCCTACCGGCATGATAGAAATTAGGAAGTCTCTCAAAATGAGGTAACAAATCTCCAAAACACAAACTAAGTAAACAACAGCTTACAACGCTTTATGAATGAAAAAACATTGAGATCCTTTTTATAACGTTATCATCGCCCTCGATGATATAGGTTAGGGTCTAGCTGAATAATGAAACTCTTATGTTATGAATTTGGTTCTCTTGCTGCCCTCTTCTCAGACCTTATATTCATACATATAATCCATTGAAGAAGAGATGTTATCACCACCGTCTAAAGGAGAATGGGGGAAAAATCCACATTTCCCGTGCAATCCCCCCTTTTGCATTCGAGCATTTGCTGGTATTTCAACTCCAACCATATCCACATATTTTGGGGGACAAAAAGATAAATATGGCTGTGACACCATAGTTACTGGTCCCAAAAAGAAGATTCACTTTTCTTCGAGGAGAATAAAGATCAAATTGATTAACAGAGAACTGAAATACCCAATTTCATACCAACGTTCCGAGTATCAACTAGATGACTGTAATTCCTTTATCAGGACACACAGAATCTCCTATTCCATTCTTGATTGAATTGTATGGGGTTTGCAATCTATAAGACTCCTACTGCTTAAGCCACCTGGACTCATGGAGATCTCTCTTTTTTCTTCTTTTTTTTTTCTTTCCTTTTATTCTGTGGATGCATCTTCCTTATTCTCTTTAGTTTTGCTTTTCCTTTTTCTCCCATCCATCTTCCGTCTTGGTGTGGCTGTGAAAGGAGACCTATCAACCACCCATAGCGAGCGTGATTCTCAGGTTCTTAAAATATTAGTAAGTATTTCTAGGCAAGAAGCTAAGGTATATATTGGGATTCTTGAAATATTTAAATTAGATCAGATGTGAGCCAAAATTTGTATACTTGATCCAAATATATGTATACACTTCCTGATGAGGAAATGAATCGAGAAGATATTGAATACTCCTCACGGGGATTTCTTCATTCAAGGTCTGTCCGAAAAGGGTATACTTTTTGCATATTACTTGATATAAACATTACAACTCATGCTTTTGCTTTGTTTTTTTTTTTTTTAACCCGAAACTCTTAAACATTGACAAAACTCAAATTTCAAATGTATTTAGATATTATTTCCATAATATTCTGAAAATTGAACAGTATTTAAAATTTTGGTGGGAAAGCGAATATGTACCTTTTGATTTTGCTTTAAGTGTAAAAAAACAGGTCCTCCATACATATGAAAAGGATGGTGGGATCCAAATAGATAATTGCTAGTTAGCGTCAAAGTATTCTTCAAAATCCCTTGAGTATTCACTTGAGACCGACAAGGCTCCACCTCACTAGATTTGAGCAAAGCCAAGCCTCACCTGACATTAGTGAGGTTGGCCCTCACCTATGGTTGATCGTTGGCTATCGCTAGGGAAGAATAAAAAGAAAATAGAGAAAAGATAAAATAAATTAAAAATTGAAAAAATGCTTTAAAAATCGATCTTTTTAATTGTAAAAATTGTTCATGTTAATGTCGGTCGTGTCATGTAAAACGGTTAGTATCCGCATCAACAATTTCCAACTAAAATTGGCTAGAATAACTTAATTGTTAAATTATTAAAAGGTTTAGAAAAAAAATTGACATAATTTAAAGGTTTATAAATGAATTGGCATGTAACATGTTAAGCAATTTTTTTATTATTTTTTAAAAAAAATAGGCTTAATTAATTAGGAAATACCGATAAAGTCTCGCATCTGACTTTTGGGATCAGATCAAATTGTGACAATGCCTTCATCACGACAGACACGGAGAACCCATGTGAAAGGGACTGTCGTGGGGGATTTTAATGTGCGGATTGCACGAAAAACTAATATTAAATGCTACTAATCTTGGCTTTTTAGGGTTAGTTTGAGCCACAGCCATATATATCCTAGGCCAATTTGGCTTTTTTCTGATAATGTAGATGTCGTGTAATCACTAATGACCACTATATTTGATTGATGGACCATCTAACGGTCTAAGAAAGGATAGTTTACTTAATTTCCTTTTTGTTGTCACATAGGATTATTCTATTTCATAAACTATTAATTAGCATTTGGCGGAATAGTGATCTAGACTTCGTTTGTTTCACAGAGAAAGAACGATTTGAAAAATATTTTCCTAAAATGATCACTTGTATTGACTAAAAATAATTAGTTAATAAATGATATTTCCATTAATGATAACAATTTATATAAAAGAAAATGATGGACAATGAAAATATTTTTCGTTAATTCATTTTTATAAGTTATATAAACAATCATTTTAAGGAAAACATTTTGCGAATCATTCAATTTTATTAAATAGATAGAACTTTACTCTTATCGACACAGTCATAAATTTGGTTCTCTTTCTACGCTCTCCTCAAACCCTATATTTATACATGTAATCCGTTAAAGTAGAGAAACCATCACCACCCCCGAAAGGAGGAGTAATATCCCCACATTTCCCATGCATTCAACAATTTGCTGGGATGTCAATTCCACCTAGATCCACATATAATGGGGGACAAAAACATAAGTGTAGATGTTACAAATCCCAAAAAGAAGATTCACTTTCCTTCGAAGAGAATAAATATCAAATTGATCAACAAAGAACTATAATACCCAATGTCATGCCAATGTTTTAAGCATCAACTTGACACTTGTACTTCCTTTATCAGCACACAGAATCTCCTGATCTATCCTTGATTGAATTGCATGGGGGGTTTTCAATGCTCCCACTGCTCAAGCAACCTGGACTTTTTGGCCCCTTGTTTTTTGTCTTTTGTTTCCTTTAACTTTGTGGATGCATCTTCTTCCTTTTTCTCTTTCATTTTGCGTCTCCTCTTTCTCCCCCATTAATCTCCCCTCTTGGTGTGACCACGAAAATAGACATCTACCAATTATCCATAACTAGCGTGTTTCTCAGGTTTCCCAAATAATTTAACAAGTATTTTTTGGGAAGAAGCCCGTTTAAGGTATATAAATTACAATTCGTGAAATATTTATATCAAATATGATGTAGGTCGAAATTCGTAAAATACATACCTTTGGTAATGAGGAAACGTATGGAGAAGATATTGGGAACTCCAGGGTTTTTTTTTTCCCCTCGAGCATCCATCATAATCATTTAAGATATATCCGAAATGATATTTACTTTTTACGGTCTACTTAATACAAATCTTACAACTAATGCACTTGATTTGTTTTCTTTTTTTTACCTGAAACTCTTAAAACTTTGACAACACTCAAATATTGAAACGTATCATATATTTTTTTTCATAACATTTTGAAATTTGAATAGTATTTAAAATTTTGTGGGAAGGCCAAAATTTACCGTTTGCTTTTGCTTAAGTATAAACAAACGGGTCCTCCATACACATTGAAAAGATGGTGGGATCCAAATAGATAATGGCGTCAATAGTCAGCGTTAAGGTATTATTCAAAATCACTTGACTATTTGCATTTGAGTTGAAATTTTCAATATAATATCAGATTCTCGATACTGAAATTTAATTTTGTGTATGTTTGACTCCCCATTCTTCGAGCAAGTGTTAAAGTACTACTTCAAATTGCTTTTAACCTCTCTCATGTAAAAGTTTAACTTTCTAATTGGATTAATAGCATGAAAAACATCAAACTAATAGACATGTAACAAATTTACCCTAAACTAATTTCTTAACCACAAAAAACTTAAAATAGGTACATTTATGATAAATTTATCCCAAATGACAACAAAAAAATCTCAAACTGGTGCACTTATGGCAAATTTAGCCCAAACCAATTTTTTTTTTTTTTTTATCCCCAAAAACCCAAACCATTACATTTGTAACAAATACACCCCCATTGAATTGGATTAATACCACAAAGAAAACATAAAACCAATACAATCATGACGAATAGAAAGTAAAATCCCAAATTAATATATTAGTCAACTGCTACATGTCATCTAATTTAAAAATTGAATGGAAACTAATTGAAGATAAATTTGTCAAAAGAGTATTAGTTGGAGATGAATTTATCAAAAGTGCACCAGTTAGAGTTTTTTTGTGGTTAAAAAAATTAATTTATGATAAATTTATCACAAACGTACTAATTTGGGATTTTTTGAGATATTAATTCTGAATTCTGACTCTAACCGGCAATGCCACAATAGTATCCAAAACTTGTGTCATTTGAACCGATACCCAATTAATGATCAGTGAGTTAGTAGGAGTCAGTTGAATTGAACCGCAATAGGAAGGCTAAAATGTCACATCAGGATTGCGAGGGGTGAAATATTTTGTTTGTATTGTTGAAAGAGACTTGTTGTATCAAAACACGAGTAGTTGGCACAGGTGGCGAGAAGAATCTGAGTTTTCTTTACACTTCTATGGCTGAAAACTAAATAGGTTTCACTTTCAATCACTCGTCTCATTGTCTATAATGTATCAAGTTCATGAAGCAGGTGTTCTCCAGCATGCATTGGGGACCTATATCTTCTTCAGAATGAAGTCAATCTCATGACAACTATATTCACTGTCTGATCGAGAGAGAAGGGCCCCCGCGGGGGGGGGGGGGGAGTTGGGGAGGGGAGAGGGGGGTGAATAGTATCATTGTGTACGATTCCGAACATTAGATTTCTTCAAGTGGAAGGAAAGATTTTGTGCCCTCAAATATGGTCCGCAGAGAAAAACAGCGGTCACCTTCAAAACCAAAAAAAAGGAGGTCCATTTACAAGCCTAAGAGATGCTGTGATCTTGGTTTTAAAATCTCTTGAACCGACTAATCAAGGATTTATGATGAAGCTAACATGGAATTCCAAAATCAATCCAATAATCTCTGGGCACAAATTCTTACCATAAATATTGTTCACAGATAGCTGATTTTCATGCTAAATCTGGTGACTCGATAGAAGAGATTGTCAGTGTATGGCCAACCTTACAAGAATGAGCTATATGGAGTTTTGGAAATGGAAGTCCTGTTAGGTTTTGACAAATAGATGGATTCATTTGTACCCAACCATCTCCTTCCAAGATGGAGAGAAAAATTTGTGATTATGTGTTAAATGGAAATTTGAATTTTCAGATATTTAGGGAATCATACCATAAGTAAATCTTTCACATTAGATCTATCAAAATTCTATTAGCCTCTGATGGGGAAGATGTCCTTTGTTGGGAGGACATTGTAAGCCGATCTTTTTCTGTTAAGTCAGTGTGTAAGGTTATTATTAGGACAAGTGTGTAAAGTTATTATTAGGACAAACGATGAAGAATGGGAAAACTGCCAAAAAAGTCCTAAACCTTTTGCCTTTGTGCCAATTTAGTCCTAAACCTTTTTTTGGTGCCGATTTAGTCCTAAACCTTTTTAAGTTGTGCCAATTCAGTCCTTTCCGGCGAATTTTGGCCGGATTTTGCTGACTAGACGCCGGCCGGTTGACGTGGCATGATCGGCGCCGACGTGGACAACTTTTAATAATATTTTTATTTTTTTATTTTTTTAAAATATTTTTTATTTTTTTATTTCTTAAATATTTTTTATTTTTTATTTGTTATTTTTTAAAATTTTTTTTTTTTTTTTATTTTTCTATTTTTCTATTTTTGTCTTTTTCCTCCGGTCGGTCGCCGAGGTCCGGCGACCGGCCGAGGCGACCGCCGCCGAGGGCGAGGCCGACCTCGCCGATCCGGCGAGGTCAAGCCTCGCCGCCATGGGCGAGGGCCGACGAGGCTCGACCTCGCCGGATCCGGCGAGGGCGAGCCTCGCCCATGGCCGCCTCGCCGGATCCGGCCATGGGCGTGGCTCGCCTCCGGATCTGGCGAGGTCGAGCCTCGCCGGCCCTCGCCCGACCTCGCCGGATCGGGCCATGGGCGAGGGCCGGCGAGGGCGAGCCTCGCCCATGGCCGGCGAGGCTCAACCTCGCCCGATCCGGCGAGGGCCGGCGAGGCTCGACCTCGCCCGATCCGGCGAGGGCGGCGAGGCTCGACCTCGCCCGATCCGGCGAGGGCGAGCCTCGCCCATGGCCCGATCCGGCGAGGCGGCCATGGGCGAGGCTCGCCCTCGCCGGATCCGGCGAGGTCGAGCCTCGCCGGCCCTCACCCATGGCCCGATCTCGGCGAGGTCGGGCGAGGGCCGGCGAGGCTCAACCTCGCCCCGATCCGGCGAGGCGAGCCACGCCCATGGCCGGATCCGGCGAGGCGGCCATGGGCGAGGCTCGCCTCGCCGGATCTGGCGAGGTCGCCCGCCCTCGCCGGATCTCGGCGAGGTCGGCCTCGCCCTCGCCGGGCGGTCGCCTCGGCCGGTCGCCAGACCTCGGCGACCGGCCGGAGGAAAAAGACAAAAAAATAAAAAATATTAAAATATTATTAAAAGTTGTCCACGTCGCACCGATCGTGCCACATCAGCCCGGCCGGCGTCCGGTCGGAAAATCTGGCCAAATTGGCCGGAAAGGACTGAATCGGCACCAAAGAAAGGTTTAGGACTTTTTTGGCACTTTTCCCGATGAAGAATATGATGGTATATGATTGACCATTTGAAAGTTGAAGGGACCTCAGCGTACTAGAATTTTCCTCTTGCTACTAATGAATTGAAGACTCTTGCAAATTGGAAGAAAATCTATATTGCTTTAGATATGATTCTCATGTGGAAATAACTTTACATGTATTAAAAGATTGTCCACTTATATCCAAAGGATATGGCTTTCACAACAATATTTTTAAAAAAAAAAAATCCTTCTGAATGAATTTGTCGCGGTAGTTGAATTCAAATCTTATCGATAAAGGGTTATCGAATTTCCATCATTCGGCCATACACAAAGGAAATGACTAAAGTTTCATTTATAAATAACTCGATGTTAAGTAAATCATGCACTTCCCTAGTTTTGGTCAGATTGGACATCCACCTTCCGAGTGGACTAAACTAAAAACTTCAGGGGCTCTAAAGACAACCAAGGACTTGCTAGTGCAAGGGGTTTATTCAAAAACAAAGGGGTGACTAGCTCAGTGGTTTTGCCGCATTCGTAGCAATATGTTTTTCGACACAAGTAGAACTTTGGGTTTTGTGGTTGGGACTCAACTTCGCAAAACAAGTTGGTGTTCATAAGATCATAATTGAGATTGACTCCAAACCATCACTAATTTTGTTAGTCCAAAGCTTACGATTGATAATGCTTGCCCTACTTTGCTTCAAGATATCAAAAGATTGGTGAGCTTTCACTTTGAGTTTAGAGTGCAACATAACTTTCGGGAAGAATATCACTCCGCCGCCCGACTTGCTAATCTTGGAATCGATAAGTGCTTGAATACAAGATTCTTTTTATTACCTCTTAGAGAATTACTTTATATTTTATTAAGTGATACTATAGGGATATCATATTTACAACGTTAAATTTTTGTATTCAGCTTTAATTTTTTTTTTATTACAAATAAATAATAAAAAGGATGTCCGCAACAAAGTAGAACATCAAGAATAGACATTCAATTTGGGAATAATGTAGCGGAGGAGCAATTTCTACACTACCAGTCTCAAAATCATCATCAGAGGTTAAATTCCAAGTCTGAGCAACTTATTGCCGATGATTTTAGGAACTTGAGTCTTCACTAGTAGAATTACTAACAAAACACAATCTATTACAAATAGTTCATTATGATATTTCTGAGAAAGAATTTGAGTTGTTCACAGCCCATCTCTTGTGAGTTGTGGACTTAAATTAGTCCTTAAACGGCTTCATCTGAATTCTAAGATGTAAAACTTTAGGGGTATTCCCTCCTTCTCTACTTCGAACAGACTACCGTTAAATAGGAAGGTATAGTAGCTTTCTGCACCTAGGATGAGGTGATGAAAGCCGCTAGGCTTCCTGCTGGGTCAACCTATGCTCACACACGTGTCTAATGATCGACGTATCGGCCCAATACCCCAGTTATTAGATATTGTGCGTTATTTCCTCTTGTTGTCATATCAAAAGAACATTGTTTCTAATTTTAAATAGAGATCAACAAGTAACCACAAAATGCATTTAGGTTCAAACAGATTTACCTAAAAGATATATAGCCTATTATCACCTTTGCTACTGCTCTCTCTCTCTCTCTCTCAAAGTCAACATAGCACCGTGACCTTAGATTGAGACCTTAGGCGTAGGGACACTCCCTCGCATTAGAATATTTAAATATTAAATCACGTATTCATCTAATAATTTATATTTTTAGAACAATTGATAGTGATCCCATAAATTTTCACATAGTCTTAAGTTTGAATCTTTTTTAAACCTCTTGTTTGCTTCCTCATTATATATTTCCATGATTAATTTTAGGCCAAAGTTCAACCTACATGTGAGGAGTAATTCTAAAATAGTTGACAATGATTTCACAAAATTTCATAATATGAGAGAAAAAGATTAATGAATCACATATCATTTGTCTATGGAATTTATACATGTGATCTCCCCCCATCTATTGATTTAAACTTTTGGGTTGGACATTATAACATGGAATTAAAGTCAGGTTATGCCCTAATTTATTTCCTAGGTGCCCCCTCCCATTCATCAAATTCAACAAGCCGTTTCTAATCCCCACATCTTAGTTCAATTTTTTGAGTTAGACATTTAAACAAGAGAGAGAATCAGGGATGGAAATAGAGCATGGGTAGGAATATCTTTGGAAAGAGAAATGCCTATATCAAATGTACCAACTTGTTGAGCTGCAGGAGTAAACTTACAGCTTAAAAAGTTGATTGCTATTAGGGTGAAACTTCAACATATATTTTTACATTTTTTTCCTATTGAAAAAAACTAGTTGTGTCTTGATTCAGAAACAATTGATCATTTCCCAATTGAAAGTGATGTTAATCCTAAGCTCAAATGAAGTCTTGAGTGAGTACCAATTCAAGATAAACCCTAGAATCGAACCGAACTAGCACTGTGCAATCCGGCTCTCGTGAGATACAATTTGGTCCTCGATCCTTGAAAATTGTGAACCAGCATTATGCAGTCCTGTTCCCGAACCAAACCGGCCTTAGACCAAGCCCATTTTAATTATTTTTTTCATTGTTTTATTTTCATGTGGTTAAAATTTGAAAAATCTTTCATGGATAAATAAGGAATGAAGTTCTATAATTCATGTTTTATGTTACATATTTTGAACTATCTATTATTTATTTTATTTTACGTGTTCTTCTTTTATAAGTTGTTGCTTTTGGCGAGTGAGAATTTTTGTTGTTGCTTTAAATTTCATTTTGCTTGAATAAAGAAAAGTTAGATAATTCTCTATTACTTTAGATTTCTATTTGTTTTTTCCGGTATTTCACTTCTCGCTATTTTGTTGCTCAACATGACAATTCTAATGGTGTGTTGATGGAAATGCACCTTTTTTTTTTTGGTTGAAAATATGGATAATACTCATTACTAAACTGAGTTCTTTGCAAGTACATCAAGAGTATCAACACATAATAGATCTAAAAGTGCAGACGGGGGGTTTAGTAAACCAATTACTAGGGAGATAATTCATGCGTTGGGTTTTGGCTAGCCAATCCGCTATTTTATTTGTCTTTACTGCAATGGGCCAAAGAATGGCCCGGAATTTCTTTCATTTTGGTCTTGGCCGGTCCACCAATGGTTATATTTCCCAACTTAAGCCAACTGAAGTGAAGATGCTTTCCACGAGCTTGCTGCAGTCGGAATGTACTTGCAGCTTCCATTTTGTTCTGTTTGGGGGAAACTTGGAGGAGATAAAGTTTAGGGTTTCAACAAGCATTGTTGCCTCTCGCTTGTTCCGCTAAGCCGACCTTGACCGACTTTGTGAACCCGTCTATGATTCTCGCGAGGAGTCATGGCCGATGCATGCAACAACTTCGCTAGTTGGATCGGAGCTCGGCGGTGTTTCGGAGCCGTGGCCAACCGCTCCCTAGTCGGATCTCGAGCCCGGCGTTGCTTTGAAGCTACGAGTCAATCGCTTCTCCGGTTGGATCGAAGGTTGGGGAGCGTCGGATTTGCCGACACTAGTTTCTCTAGTTGAGTTGAAGGCGGCTCGAGGCTAGGGAACATCAAAGTTGCAAAAGATAGCCCCTTTGTTTGAAACGGACGCTTGGTGTGCTTCGAAGTTACTGAGGAAAGAGGCATCGATGTTTATCTTGATTGTTCCGGGCTTCCAGGGTCGCCACTTCTGAGTTGAGTCTTCACCTTTTATCCGTCTTTTTGGCTTTGGGTTCCAAGTCACAAAACTTTCTTGTAACGCCAAGGCTTTGAATAGAGTGTGATGTGGGTTAAGGGAATTTTTCCTAAATATAAAGTGATTTTTATCCTTCCAAATACACCATAAGGCGGTTGCAATATGGTCGAATTTTTGTGAGCTCCTTGGATCTTCTTTAACTTTGCACAGCCACTCATCAAATCGGGTTAAACCCACTTGATTTATTTCGACTTGCAAGGGTTGCTCATTCCAGACCTGAGAAGTCCAATGGCAAAGCAGCAAGGTATGCTCGATCGTTTCCAATTGGAGGTTGCAAATTGGGCATATAGGTGCAAGTACTATCTTCCTCATGTTTAGGTTTTCCAAAGTTGGCAAAGCATTTTGGCATGCGTTCCATAGAAAGAATTTTTATCTTAGGGGGTATTTCGATTCCCAAATATGCTTCCAGAGTTTTGGATTGACCTGATATGATGATGTTGGTGTTGATATCTGTGGGCTGATTGTTGCTTTTTTGTTGCTAAAGTATCCGCTCTTCACCGTATAAGTCCTCGATTTATTGTTTGTCCAAACCAGTTTATCTTCTATAGTTAGGAGGCCTATAGAGATAGCTAGGATTTCCGCAACTTGCTGATCATCAAACATAGACCTTAACAGAGTTTCTTTCCATTGTGCCGCTTCCATGTCTATCAAATCAGCCACTTTGAGTGGCTCATTTCTCATCGCAAGGCCACCAATTGGTCCATTCTTCATCCATTTATCTTCTCTAATAGAAATCTTTTTCCCATTCCCAACTGCCCACATAATTTGAGGGGCAATAGCTTCTCTTCCTATTAAAAGGCTTTGCCAACCCCACGATGGATGAGAACCTTTCCCCGCTTGCCAAAAATCACAAAGGTGGAAAATAAAGCCCCTTCATAATTTGACTCAAAAGAGTCTTCGGATGCTGGGAAATTCGCCAAGCTTGTTTTCCTAACATAGCTTTGTTAAATGCGAGTAGGTCCTTGAAGCCAAGACCTCCTTCATCCTTCCTAAGCTTTAGAACTTCCCATCTTCTCTAATGTAGACCAGCTGTTTTGTTGTTATTCTTCCACCAGAAATTTGCTATTTTCTTTTCAATGGCTTTAATAATTGAAACTGGGATTTTAAAAATGGACATCACATATTGAGGGATTGCTTGCACCACTAATTTGAGTAGTATTTCCTTCTCGGGATTTTAATAGCAAATTTTCCTTCCAACTCTCAAACTTCATATTTACTCTTGCAAGTATCCAGGCAAACAATTCTTTCTTTGAGGCACCCCAATCCGACTGGATTCCTAGATATTTCCCTATTTTATCAATCTCCGGGACTCTCAGCTCCAACACCATATTCCTCCTTAATCTTTCCGGACAACCTTTGCTTAAGTATATTCCTGATTTATTTAGGTTTATAGCTTGGCCTGATGCAAAATAGTACTGGTGTAGGATAGCTGCCAAATTTTGACATTCCATTATTGTACCATCTAGGAAGAAAATAGAATCGTCTGCAAATAATAGATGCGAAAGAGTGGGACAATTGCTATTCAATTTGATTCCACGAAGCGTACCTGCTACTATGGCTTGCTTCATCATATGAGAAAGGACATTGGCCACTAGGATGAATAGATAAGGGAATAATGGATCTCCTTGGCGAATACCTCGAGTTGGCTTAAAATATAGAATAGGTTCGCCGTTGAATTTACTACTAAATGAAACTGTTGAAACACACTGCATGACCCACTGTACCCACTTTTCATCGAACCCCATCTTGATTAGGCACTCCTATAGGAAGTCCCACTCAATTCAATCATATGTCTTATGCATGTCAAGCTTTAGGATAGCTTGGAATTTTCTTTTCCTATCCCGTGTTCTTAATCTATGAAGAACCTCCTACACAATCAGAATATTATCTTGAATTTGCCTACCACCCACAAAAGCGCTTTGTTCTGCTGCAATTAGATTTGGTAATAAAGGTTTCAGCTTGTTTGTAAGGATTTGGAGATGATCTTATAGGAAAAGTTGCATAGGCTTATAGGTCGAAATTGTTCTAGTTTTTTCTGGATTTGGGTTTTTAAGGATAAGAGTGATTTGGGTTCTGTTTACATTTGGGTTTAAGTGTCCAATTTTGAGAAATTCTGCACCTCCCTAAAGATATCCTGATTAATGTCTTGCCAATGATGCTGAAAAAATAAACCGTTCAAACCATCCAGCCCAGAAGCTTTAGTAGCTCCCAATTGGTGAGTTGCAGCAGTAATTTCCTCCATAGTTACTGGTTTACTTAGCTTTTGGTTCATAGGAGCATCAATCAAGGTTGGGATTTGGCTTAGGATGGGCTGAAAATTTTCGGAAACCACTGACGTATAAAGGTTGCTAAAGAAGTTTCCCGTCATTTCCTTAAGATTCTCCTCGTTTTTGACCCATTCCCCATCCACATTCTTTAACATGGAAATTCGGTTTCGAGTTCTCCTTTGTATGGTTGTTGCATAAAGGAACTTTGAATTTTTTTTCCCCCATTTCAGCCAACTGATTCTAGACCTCATTCCCCAAAACATTTCATCTTGTCACCACAGGAATTCAATCTCTTGATTTGCTTACCGAACTCTCTAATTATCATAATGTATCTCGAGACTATTCATCAGAGTTTGAAGTTCATTTTTCAGCCAGAAGATCCTCTTTTGTGCATTGGAAAATCTTTTTTTACTCCATTTAGCAAGTTGCTTGGCCATTAGATGCAGTTTCTCTGCTATATTTCTTCGTGGGGTTCTAAATCAGCCCATATTCTCTACACAATGCGCCTACATTCCTCATCTTCCACCCAAAAAGCTTCATATCTGAATTCTCTTCTCCTATGTTCATGCTTTGGTAAAATTGTCATAATTAGTGGACTATGGTTAGAGCCGATGGCTGTTATGGCTATAACTTCAACATTTGGATAGGTGACCCTCCACTCCATAGTACATAGAGCTCTATCTAACCTCTTCTTTACATACTCTTCTCCTTCTCTTCTATTTGCCCAAGTAAACGCACAACCCTTGCATTCCAGATCCATGAGAGAGCAAGCATGTAGGAAATCTCTGAACAGTGTAAGTCGGAAGTGTTCTGCTATCCTCTTTCCCACTTTCTCCCAATGATACAAAATTTCATTAGAATTGCCCACGCATAGCCAGGATATATGATTTGTAACGCTTGTTCTTTGAATTTCCTCCTATAATAATACTCTTTCTTTGAAATCATTTGGGGCATGCAGGAAAGTGATTCTCATAATCTGTCTATTTTCTTGAAGTTGGCAATGCACATTTATTAGATAATCTGAATGCGATTTGACTGATAATGTAACCTGGTCGTCCCAGAAGATAGCCAAGCCCCCTGCAATTTTGTTCAGGTTCACCAAAAAGCTGTTTTGAAATTTCAACCGTCTTCTCACCTTTTGCACCATTTGCTCTTGATTTTTGTTTCCATTAAAAAGATTATAATGGGCTTTTCCTGAGTCACTAAGACTCTTAGAGGGGTAAGCCCAACCCCTAACAATTCCAACTTAATATCTTCATGGATTACCTGATGGCTTATTAGGGCTAGCCACCAAAGCCCACTTAATTGTCTCCTCCTCCTATATTATAGGGGTTTCCACCAGCTGTGATTTGTCACTTGATGGAATTTTTTAGGATTGCACACCATACGAGCAAAATCTTTCCCTTTTTTAAATGTAGGAAGTTTGGTGCCTCTAGCTTTACACCTAACTAGACCTTGTTCAGCTCCTGAGACTTCTTGTATCTCGATTTCCATTTCCCTCAGCTATTCTTTGTATAACACCAGTAGACTCCTCATCTAAGTAATTGCTACCTCTTTTTTTTTTGTTCCTTTGTCTTCAATTATCATAAGTGCTAAAGGAGAGGTAGAGTAGTCAGCCTATTGAAAATCATCCTCCGAGAGCTGCTGTCCGCACAGTGGCGAATAGGCTTGTTAGTTTTCTCCTTCCTCTTCTTAACTTCTTTAGTCTCAGTAGAAAGGGGGGTTTCCGACACCATGTCTTGTTCTTCTTGAATTCCATCTTGTTTGCCATAAAAGATCTTTTCATACGGGCTGAGTTCCCGCACTTCGCTTGTAGCCATTGCCCAAAATTGCCTGGCAAGTTCTCCTCCAACCTCGAATTTTCATATGGTATATCTTTGCATACGGTTGCATAATGCCCAATTTTTCCACAAGAGTAACAAAAGAATGCGAAGTCTCTCATATTTAAATTCTATCCAAAGCTTTTTACTTCCCAAGTTGATGATTATACCTTTTCTTTAAAGGATTAGCCAGATTCAGATTGATTCTTGCTTTGCCAACCTTATAATTACTGTTTCCTTTTGCTTCCAATATCACATCTATAACCTCCCCTAGTTTAGAGGCTATCTCTTTCACTAGATCATTCGTCACTCTTCCAAATGGAAGGCCGTAAAGGTACACCCAAAATGGACAGTGAGTGAACTCATAGCAAATTTCTGGAATTTCTGGGTCGCATTGTTTTAACACTAAAAGAGTAAATTTATCCTTTCAAGAAATACAAAAAAAAAACAAAAAATGAAACAAAAACAAAAAATCTATTGATTCCCCAGACAGACTTTGGAACCGGACCATTCTAGCAAGGTCAGTCTGAGGTCTGCATAATTAGTTTTAGGTTCCAAATTCTAGGAACAGACCATGCGCAGGTAAGTTCAAGATTTTCAAATAGGAGCGGCCCAACCATGAAAGAGCTCACCCTTAAAATTAGCCACCATTAATTAAAATTGTGTCCTCCCCTTGACAAAGCGCACGTAGCTTTCATGACTAACTAGACAAGACTGAAATTTCGCCCTCTTGGTCATGTTGATAATGATCATATAAAAACCAAACATCTCTAGTCTTCTAGGACAAATCAGCGTCGAAAAATTAATACGTAAACTGACATGAGCTCCATGAATCTAATGATTTTACTGCCAAACGTTTGCCACCTCTCGTCGATCTACCATCGTAAGGCCCTGCGCAACTTTTGAGCAAGGTCACATGTTCGGGAACGACTTCGTACCACATAATCCTTGCGAATTGATTAATTGATCCAACGAGTGCCGGAAGAAGAGTTTGGTGGACGAGGTTTATGTAACACGAATCACTACTTCCCGAAACCTCTCCTAAATACCTAGTCGCTTAAAATGTGGAATCCTAACATTTTGTAGTGTGAACATCACTGCTGATGGACAGAACAAAAGCTCGATTTCAATTGATCCGAAAGACAATGAAGTTCGAGGAAACTAACTCGGGTCATCGTGCAAAGAGTGTGGACCCAGATTTTGAGTTTTCAATGTGCTTTCCCATCAATTGAACGTGATCATTGGCTCATTTATAAGATTCATACAGAGCTCACTTGAATATTATAACTTTTTTTTTACGATCATTTAAGTATCACAACTTCCAAAAGGCATTTACTTTTAAGTTCCATAACTTTTAATCAATCACTTATGTGCCAAAATTTAAAAAAAAAAAAAAATCACTCAATCTGAAAATTCCGACATGATATCTCACTTATGGTGAATGTTTTTAAAAAGTAGTGATATTTAAGTGAGCACCATATATAAATTAAAGCATTTAAGTGAACACGTACGAAAATATTGACACTTATGTCCAGCTTTAGTTTCTAAATTGGGATTTGAATTTCAACTCACCTGGTCCTTTTTCTCTTTTCCATATTTCTAATATTCCGAAAGTGAGCGGAAAGATGTCAATTGTATAAGTTCCATAGTACTTAATTTTAGTTTATAATGTCGAGCTTTCGTTGTCCCGTAAATATTACCGGACGGCGATTGGTTAGTGCAAATGTGTTCTTTTGCTACGAGCACATCTTTGCCGACAACGTTAATCGCACAAGCATGCATCCCCTCTTGACCGAAATTGAGTTTTTGAGAGGAGCTTTGTGTAGATAGCAAATTGTGTTTGGTTGGTCCATTTGTTTATGCTTCAAGAAGGAAAAGGCTTGGAATTTCTCTTGGCCATTGATGTAGGTTCCGATCTCGATATATGTTTGGTCCGTATAAAATTCCTAATAGAATAGAAATTATCCAATTAAACGTTTAAAGACACCTTTGTATTTGAATAAACCCCGATAATTCTTGATAAAATCCTAAGTACCTTATGAAGTGTTGGAAAAATTGTTAGATAACATGAAAATGATAATAATTGCTGGAATATTGTTGAAAAGTATGAGAAAATAAAATTATTCGTCTAAGACATGCACCATCTTAAGGATAATTTTGTTTCTTGAAATATAAAACTTGATGCGATAGCCTTTAATAGTTATCCTCCTAATATACAACAAACCTTCTTCGTTATTTCGCCTTGAATAACAAAAAGAACAAGAACAACGTTATGTCTATAACCCAATAAGAAATAGAAACGTAGAAGAAAAGGAAATTTTCTTTTCTAATTGCTTGTCTTCAAGGGTTGTGGTTTAAAAAAATTTTAATATTCAAACGAAAGTAAGAGTGGTTGAAAAGACTGTTATAAATTTATTGATAATTAATAGATGGTCTTTATATAACCATCACAAATTGACGATGATAAAAAATAGTTACAAAATTAATAGCTTTCAACATTTCTTGATATATCCAACATTAAAAAAAAAAAAAAAAAATCGGTTGGTATCCAGCATAAAAATTTAAGGGTGAGATGATTGAAAAAAAAAAATCGAAAAAATCAGCGGGAAAAAAAGAGAAAAAACGACAAGGAGGCAAAACTCCTTTGCACTAGGCCACATCAAAGGCGCCGTCATAAGCGTGTTGAAAACCATTGAGGTGGTCGTGTCGTCCTCCCCTGCCTGGCCCCATACCATTATTGGGCCTTGGCCACCTCTAATTTTAACGTCTATCAGAGAGTACATGAATAACCCCGCCGAGTTTTTTTACTCCGGTAGAAATTAATTGTTAGATAAGCCGTCCGATTGTTTCAATCAATGAAATTATTGTTTTAGCCATTTTTACATCTCGTTAGCTTTAAGAATTTCCCAACTCGATAGGCTTAGGCGTGCCCAACTTTACACCCGGCAAATGTGCCTTACCTTTTCCATATCATAAAATAACCCTTCATCAACCACCCCCTCTCTCCCTCCCTCCCCCTTCCATTTTCACGGACGAGATTGCCTTCATCCTCAACCAGCGAGGCTGGCCTCTCTTAGATTTGGGCAAAGCGACCTTGCCCATTGGGCAATGAGGGCTTGAAAACCTTTGCCAGTCTCAGTTTTAAAAAAAAAAAAAAAAAAAGAAACATATAAAAAATAATTAAAAATAATTAAAAATTTTATATAAAAATATTATTAAAAATTATCCATATCAACACCGGTCATGTTATATAAGACGGTCAATGTTCATATCGGTGAATTTCGACCAAAATTCACCGAATAGACTCAATTAACAAAAGATGAAAAGATTTAGGACTCAATTTGCAAAAGTACAATAGGTTTAGGACTTTTAAACAGTTTTCTAATTTTTTAGTGCTGTTATATAAGCCATTGGACACCAATACAAATTAAATTGCCTCAATAACGTTCTATCTTATGGATATATCGAAATGAAATTCCATCCGATTATATGTAAACTTAAACGCGATTAGTACGTGTCGCAATTTGGAAATTAATCTCCTCCATGTATTCTTTTATAGTTATGGAGCCTTAAGCAACCGTATGTTGTCCTCTTTCTTCTGGAGACGTGTAGGATGAAAATCGAGTTGGCGACATGGGCCTCCAACTTTTTTTCTAAGTCTCTTTTTTTCTAAGTCTATAAATAGGACCTCCCACACCAAGCAACCCTTCATATTATTCGATTCTGCTCTTGATAATATGCACTTATTATCATCTCCTCTCAAACCCTATTCCACATTGGATCCACTCATACACAAAATCTCTCTCTCTCTCTCTCTCTCTCTCTCTCTCTCTCTCTCTCTCTCTCTCACCTTGAGCCCATGGACCAAACTAACCATCAAAACCTGAGTCGTTTCACAAAGCTATTGCTCTCCATCTCTGTCTTCTCTCTCTTGTTCTCGAGCCCCGTTTTCATCTCTTTCCTCCCACCGTGGCACTTCCATCTCTCCACCTTCCTGCTCCGTCTCGTCACCCACGCCGTCGACAAGAACTGCATCTTCCTACTCTGCAACGGCATCCTCGTCTTCCTCATGCAGAACTCGGGCTTCATTGGCACCAAGACCACCAGGTCCTCCTGGCACAGCACCAGCGATAAAGATCCTCCCAAGGAGACCTTACAGATGATGGAGAATAAGCTGCTCGCCACGGACATTGACGACGGAGTTCTCCCCGACGTTGTGCAAGAAGATTTAGACCTTGAGAAAGAAGGGAAAACATTGAATAACAACGACAATAATCATGAGGATTGCATGGTCGAAGTGGAAGTAGGGGACGCGCGTTTTCACGCAGAAGGATGTGTACGAGACGACAATGACAACCACAAAGAAGACGAACAAGAGCACAATATCGGCTTCCGGACTTTGGAAGCGAGAAACATAGCCGCAACATCTGATCCTGATGGCGAAGAAGAATTAGATGAATGTGGAGGAGAGAGAGAGGATGACACTAGTGAAGATTACAGAAATGGCGTGGAGATAAGGTATGGGAATAATGTGATGACAGTGGAGGAATTGGACAAGAAGTTCGACGATTTCATTCGGAGGATGAAGGAAGGAATCATGATCGAAACGCAGCAACAACAGCAACAACTTCTCATGGTCTAATGTGCAATTGCGTGCTAATTAAAGCATTAGTTCTTGAAGTATATGTGACAAATATTAAGGATACATAGTTACAAGGACACTCGTTTTGGATTGTATAGCTTTGTATAATGGTGATAGATACCTATTTCTGAATAATTTCATCCGTATTCTATTTACACTATCTCAATGGGATCCAACCAAAGACCTTCTATTCTGACCACATCCTAAAGATAATATAATTTTAATTGCACCTTAAATTGCAAACATTGATGCAAACATGAAGATGGGACTATAATGTCGCGCGTGGAATAATAATTAAAAGTAGGGCTGTTAAATGGATTGGTCAAATCGGCTTTGGATGGACTGAAATGGGCCTACTTTAAATTGATGAACTCAACGCATTTTTGTCCATATTATTTTAATGACTTATGCTTGATCTCACTTATATATAACTCTAGCCAACCCAAATAACCCGTATTTAAAGTACTTTAGCTGCCAACAGCTACCACAGCTTTAGTGACTTATCTGATTAAGGGAATTTTTGTCCCTTTGCCAGATTAACAAAACCTTTTTTTCACAACGCCCAAACAAAATAAAAGAAAGAAGATGTTTTGACAGTCAAGGCAAATCATTCAAGAGCCAGCTCATTATGATGCCTTCTCCACTTCTTGCATATCATTAATCTCTTCCTTAAGTTTGCATGCTCAAATGGTACTTTACAATATAAAAACAGGTGTCAGATCAATTTAAGAAAATGCCTAGAGTTCACCAGACGCAGAGAACCCATATGAAAGAGATTGTTGTGGCTGATCTTGATTGCATAAATCGATGATCCTCAACTATCTTTAAATGCCACGATTCTTGGCTAGTGGTTTAGTTTGAGTCGCAGCCACATATACCCGAGGCCAATCTGGCATTTTTTGGCAAATGTAGCTGTCATATAGTCAGTATTAACCTTTACATTTGATTGATGGAACGTCCAACGGTCTCAGAAAGCATCATTTACTTATTTTCTTTAAGTTGTCGCACAAAATTATTCTAATACATAATATACCAATTAAAGATCGCTGTGTTCCGATTCTAAGAACAAATTATTGACTTCATGAAATTGACTAGTTTGTTTCACTATTTCGGTAATCAAACCCTCATTTAGAATTTCAATGTTTATCTTTTTTCCGCTGGACTTTATGAAAATCTATTGCTCATAAATAATCATTTTTTTCACATAAGAAGGGAATACTAAGGGGCGATAAAAGCGGAGTTATCACTCTTTAAGCATTATCAAAAGAATTACACGTCATTATTAATTATTTAAGTTAAAATTACTTAGGCCACCATCTTGACATACGGCATTGTATGTCAGGCATAATCAAGCCAAAGGTTCACCTACGACATTATTCGAATTTGTAACCTCATCAAAATACTATGACAAAAAAAAAAAAAAACTCGTCAAAATAAAGCGTGAGTATGAACCATTTATCACTTAATTACAATCGATAATATGGATTAGGTTTGTAGTACAGTGATTTACTCTTACCAAGTTGGTCATAATTTGGTTTTCTTTCTGCCCTATATAATCCATTAAGGATGAGAAATCATCACCAACCTCTGAAGGAGAAGGGAAAAAAGTCCAAATTTCCCATGGAATCCCTCCATTCGCATGGAAGCATCTGCTGGTTTTCAGACCCATCCATATCCACATACTGTATGGGGGACAAAATAATAAATGTGGATGTGACAATATAGTTACGAATCCCAAAAGGAAGATTCACTTTCCTCCAAGGAGAACACAGATCAAATTGATCAACAAAAAACCATAATTCCCAATTTCATACCAATTTTTCAAACATCAAGAGGACACCTGTGCTTCCTTTATCAGCACATGGAATCTCCTGTTCCATTCTTGATTGAATTGCATGGGGATTTTCAATCTATAACACTTCCACTGCTCTTTTTTTATTTTCTCCCTTTAACTTTGTGGATGCATATTCCTTTTTCTCTTTATTTTTATCTTTTCCTTTTTCTCCCCCACCAATCTTCCCATCTTGGTACGACTATAAAAGGAGACGCATCTACCGATATCATCCATAAGCTAGAGTGTGCCAAAATTATCAGCACGCCTTTTCAGGGAAGAAGCTCGTTCAAGGTAGATAAGTCAGGACTTGTGCAATATTTGAATCAGATACATGAATCATGAATCAGATACAATGCAAGTCAAAATACGTAGCCGTACACATTATCCAAATAATGATATGTATACTCTTGCTAATAAGGAAACTGAATCGAGAAGATATTGAGTACTCCTAGAAGTTTTTCTTTTTTGTTGTTGCTATAGCTTCTATCACAGTCATTCGGGCTCTGTCTGAAATGGCTTTTTCTTCTTGATTTTTTTTATTTGAAACTCTTAAATCTCACAACATTCAAATATTGACAAGTAATTCACATATTTTTCTTTTATAAATTCTATATTTTGGATAGTATATTAAACTTTGACGAGAAAGCAAAAATGCAGCTTTCGCTTTTGCTTAAGTGTAAACAAAACAGGCTCTTGATAGACAAGAAAAGTTAGTGGACCCAAATAGACAACGGCATCAACAGTCCCTGTTAAAAGTATTCTCCCAAATGACTTGACTATTGACTTCTGAGTTAAAATTTCTAGTATGGTATCACATTCTTAATGTCCCAATTATATTTCGTGTATGTATGGCTTCTTCAAGAGAGTCTTCGAGTATTATTTTACATTGCTTAACTATTGTATTTGACCTTTCTCCACCAAATAGTCTAAGCTTCTCGACTTTCTAATCCTAACCAGTAATGCCATGGTAATATCTAAAGCTTTTTCATGCAAACACATGCTATATACCCAATAAGTTACCGGTAGCATTTTAAACTAATATATGATGGGTTGAGTTGTTATATAAGTTAGTTATATTCAATAAATAGTCCATAAATGGATTTAGAATGGTAAAGCCTAATATAATATAGGTGGTAAATGGATTCATAACTTACTTAAACCCAACCCACCTCCATAACTCTCTTTTCAATCTCTTTTGTTCTCATTTGATCTCGCACTTTCACCTTAGTTTGGATATGATTTTTCATTAATTGTGTTAAATATAAATTATTTAGTAATATGAATCGAATTAAATCGGGTATAGGTTACTAGATGTGTATTGTATGGAAATTGGTCAATTTAGATCGGATCATTTTCGACTCAATTCAAATCTAATCTTATTCACCTGTTTGATAAGTCTAACTAGCCGTAGAATAGAACAGCATAGGAAGATTATACTGTTACATCAAAATGGGGGATGTTAAATATTGTTGCTTGTATTTTTGAAAGAGACTTGTTGTTTTAAACGTCCCTTGAGTAGTTGGCACAGTTCGACCCCAAAAAAAAAGTAGTTGGCACTGGTGGCAAGAAGAATCTGAGTTTCCTTTACACTTCTATGGCTGAGAAACTAAGTGAGATCCACTTTCTGTCACTTGTCTCAATGTCTATAACATATCCACTATCAAGATCATCAAGCAGGTTCTCTTCTTCAACGTGGACCTCTTCTTCATAGTGAAGTCAATGTCACCTAGAACAGCAACTAAATTTAAAGTCTGATCTGATTCGGGTGGAAGAGAGAGAGGCATCATTGTGGGCGATTCCAAACTTTAGATTGCTTCGGGTGGAAGGAAAATTGTTACGCCCTGAAATTTGGTGTATCGGTATCGAAAAAACAGTGGTCACCTTCAAGACCAAAAGTTTGTGCTTTTATTGTCGGCAAGTTGTTGAGTCTACACCAGTTGAATTACTGACAAGATAAAGTTTTCTTTTGCATGTGATACGCAATACATTCGAGTTCCTCTTAGATTAGTATAGTTCATCATGTTTTTTCCTAAAAAAATTGAATTATTCATGTCCTATCTCTTGTGAGTTACATCCTCTTGTTGTAATGTATTAAAAGATCGTCGGTTCTACTTTTGAATAGAGATAGACCGAATAACCCAAAATGACCAAAGTGCTTTTAAGTTCAGAATTTACGTAAAAAATTGAAACCTAACATCTCTCTCTACCTTCCTTATCGCTGCCCTTGCCTTGGCCCCACGTTGTGCCTTCGTCCTTGCCCTTTCCCTGCAGTCATCGCACTCTGCCTCCACAGCCTATCACCTTCGCTACTTGTTGAGAAAAACAAGTGATTACTCCATAAAATAAGCAGCGCAAGGAAATCCATGTATGTGCCACAAGAAAACGGCAGTATTTTCATTTAAATCTCATCTTTTAAGTCTTAACTCGCACCGTTAGCTATTCTTGTTCAAAAAGGGAAAGTGCCAAAACTATTCATGACTTTTCACCCTAATACATTAAAAATAAAAATAAAAACTCAATACCTGAAAAATGCCATTCCTAAACCTCAACCGAACTAACATGACTTGAACATTTTCCCTGGCGTAAAAGTCCTAAAAAAAAAACCCCAAACTCTCAACTCAAGTCTACCACCAGTCCACCACCCTCTCCTGCCGGCCGCCACCACTTCTACCGTTTCAGACCGCTCTGCCGACGTTGCCCAATCCCATCACAACTCCCTTTCTCTCTCTTACCCTAGGCCATGTCTCTCTCGTGTCTGTAGTTGCTCGTCTCTTTCTCACAGGTCGTGTTGGGCCTCAGCGAAGGCCATTGGGGTTGTTACAACCTCAAATCAAAGTCTAGGTGGCCATCGTGACATTAGATCGAGGCTCTTGGGCATGGTGGCACTCCGTCATGAGTGATTGTTTGGAAGAGAGGGAGATTAAAGGATCCCACAAACTTGCCTATTGAATTTATATGTTTTTATATACATGTGATTTTCCTTCACCTATTAACTTAAACTTTTGGGTTGAACTATATAACTTATTAGAATTAGGATCTGCCTCGTTTATTCTGCATGCGCGGCCCTCTATTTATCAAATTTCACAAGCTGCTCCTAATCCATCTTGCACATGAAAAAAGGCGTTTAAGTATCACACATCAATTTGTCACCAAAAGAAAAAAGAAAAAAAAAAAGTTATCACATACCGCTCATATATAGAGTCAATATGATCTTTCTATATTTTTTGTCAGCCCTAATCTATTAGTTTTAAGTTTTTGAGTTAAACATTCTAACAAAAAGGAAAAAGAAAGTCAAGAAGGGCATCAGCAGATGGCTTCGCACGGCGTGGGAGGCGATGAGCAAGTGGCTAGAGACCTAAACGGTGGGAGATATGGCAGCCAAGCTAGTGTCAAGGTTTGTATTTTGTTGGTTAGGTTTGGGACGTGGATCGATACCGGGAAATGTGTAGGAGCGTCTTTGGGAAGAGAAATGGCTATCTCACACGTAAGGGCGCAATTTTGTTGAGTTGAGGCAGTAAACTTCTCTTTCAAAAACGTAGAGGTATATTTCTGCTACTCGGCTGAAACGTCGCGGTATACTTTTGGTACTCTTCTTTCGTTTTTGGTCGAAAAGATCATTCTCATTTCATCTTCCAATACTTTTAGAACAAAGTCGGTGGGCTTCCGAACATAAAATATATCATAAGGGTTGGAGGTTTACCACATCACCGGTAAGGTGGGACGGCCCAAAGATGTTGGGCCTCAACATTTCCAAGTTGGGTCAGGCGCCTTTTCCAATCTTCCACTGGAGCCCAAAGATCTCTACTCTTCTGCAAGTACTCAGATGGGCTCCAACACGGCAAGGGTTTCAGCAGCCATGGCAGAGGACGCTCTGAACTTGCACTTTTCCTAGAATTCTAGTGATTTTGGGTGTCGGTGCGACCACTGTCGACGTGACCAAGAAGGTGAACTTGGATGGCATCGAGACTCGATGAATCCAATGATGTTACTACAAAACGTTACACACCTTTCCTGTCGATCTCCTATTATATGGGCCTATGCAACTTTTGGGGAAAGGTCGCATGTTCATTTGGGGATGGCGTCAGACCACGTAAACCATGCGAATTCGCTCACATATTAATTAGTTAATCGAATGCATGACGCAATTGCGGGTCATCGTGCCACGGGTCAGCGCTAAAATGTCGATTCCTAGCATTCTCCCGTGTGAACATCAATGAGAACAACAGAATAGAAAGCTCAATTTGAATTGGTCCTGGAGACTATGGCTGTTGGAGGAAATTGACTCTGGCCGTCGTACAAAGATTGGGCCCAGATTTTCAGTGCCCAATGTTTCGGCCCATCGATTGGGCTTTTATCATGGGCTCATGGATTTATTGATGATCCCCAGCTTTTGTTTCTGAGGTCGGATTTGAAATTCAACCCATCTGGTCTTTTTCCCTATACCGGTATTTCAATATACCAAAGTGGGCGGAAATTTTAATAGAATGAGAAGAGGGTTTGATAGTACTTGGTTTCAATTAATAATCTCGAGCTTTCATTGTCTAGCAAATATGTTTTCGGGCGGTGATTAGTCCACGCGAATGTATTTTCAGCTACAGGCACATCTTTTAGAGAAATTAGTGGCAAAAGTATCCATTAAATTGCAATCCAAATTGAGATTTCAGAGGAGCTTTGCGTAGATAGCAAATTGCATTTATATATATATATATATATATATATTACATTCTCAAAATATATTTGATCTTCCCGATAAAACTCCGAATAAGATAGAAATTATCCTATAGCAATTGAGGATGCCTTTGAGAATAAGCACAAGTAAGTCCAAATTAAATCCCGAATAACTTATTGAGAGCCTAGGAGTGGGATAAAATTAGCTCACCCGGCCAAGATTAAAAATATGTTAAAAATCAAGGAGATAAAAGAGAAAATCAATAACATGGAAGCAAAACTCTTTCTACGACTTCGCCCTAGGTGACACCAACACGGTACCACCACTAATGAAAACTGTTAGGATGGTTGCCTGATAATAGGTATGACCATGGGGCGAGGTAGGGATATGGGTCATATTCTCTATCCCGACCACAATGCACACCTTCGTCAGGTGCCACCCTAATTTTTTTTGTTTTCTACTCAAAAAAAAAAAAACAATGCTACTTTCTTGATAGATAGATGACCGTTTTCATGTTTACATACTAACATGTATCATTTGTAACTTTTAGTCAAGAAAGGCCTCCGAAGATAGTTTTTTAGAGTCAAACTATTGAAGAAATTTCTCAAATTTATTTTGAAGATTGACAAAACTCACCGGAGTAAAGACTTTGATTCTAATTATAAGTATTTTTTAGTTGGAAAGTCTAATGAGATGTGATCAAACATTGTTAATCAAAATCAGAATCGTGAGTTTATTATTTCCTTCCTTATGTGTTTTATCAAACTGCTAGTAAGGAGATAATATCCTCGTACAACGGTTAATGACGATTGGTTAGATTCCCTACCATATTTATAAGGAGTTTCGAAAGGAAAGTCTTCCTAAAATCTATTGAAGATTCAACTTTCCAGTAACAACTTATTTGAGGCCGAACATACTTTCCAACTTGAATCACTCGACTTATGGAAACTCAACTGCTGTATGGGTGGCAGAAATTATGGGAAGCATCAACCTCGGCGATCCTCAAGCAATCAAATCTTCTCAACAATCCTGAACTAATTAAATATTCTCGACGAGATTTAGGCCAATGAGTAGATTAGCTCGATAAATCCTCCTAGAGATATGTCTAACGGTCAGCTTGGACTACAAGGAGTATAAAAGGAGGTTTTGAAGCGAAGGGATGAAGAATTCGTATTCGCGAGAATTGAAACTTTTAATTCCAAAGTTTAAAGAGTGTTTTGTGATCATATGCATTCATATCTGTGAGTAAAATTGTGTAATCTTTTAGAGGCTAAAGGTGTGTGAGGAGTGGTTCACACAAATCTGAGTATTCTTAGCTCAATTCTTGCAACATTTTATCAGTTCTTAGTAGTAGGGGTATGCATGGTCCGGGTGGGTGGTTCCCAGCCTAGAACCGAGAACCACCCGCTAAGGATCAATTCCAAAATATTGGAACCGGAACCACCCGTTGTTGCATGGATCCACCCGGTCCAGGTCAATTCTCGGGTGGATCCATGGAACCGATCTCACCAATAATAATATTGTTTTCTAAATCCCAATATGAGTACTTTTCATATCGAGTAAATTTTTTTCTTTAAATTGAATCGGCTTAATTAAGGGTATCATTTTTCTTTATTTTATTGGAAAACACTATCAAAGAAGAGAAATAGGTTTTTTTCCTATTTTTGAATCATTTTAGTTGAAATCTAAAATATTCTTTAAGTTCAAGATTCTAGATGATTGTCATATGTAGATCATCTTTTCATTTATCCTCTAACAATACTCAATCTCTTACGACATTTGCTTTACTAAATTTTTTTTGTAGAAACAATTCCACCGGTACTCCACATATTCTTGAACATAGTGATATGTGAGTCCCGAAAGTATTCTTTGAATGAGTCATCTGTTGAGTTGTTGAAAGGCAGCTTATACACTTTACTAAATTCTTATTAAAACATGGAAACCATGAGAGGAGATGGAGCCCTAAAATTTAGATTCACTAATTAGTAATTTCGAAATTTATTTTAATATTAAAAATCAATATATTATTATAATATAATCGGTCCGGTCCGGGTGGGTGGATCCGCCCATGGAACCGGAAACCGAACCGGTACCCACCGGTTCCCATAAATTGGAACCGGGAACCGGACCGGTTCCCTCAAGAACCACCGGTTCCGAGCGGTTCCGGTCCAGTTTCGGGCGGTCCGGGTGGGTCCCGGTTCTTTTGCACACCCCTACTTATTAGTAGATTTCAGCCAATAAACTGTAACGCGGGAGAGTAGACGTAGGCTTGCAAAAGCCAAATTACTATAATCTTTTGTGTGCAATTCTCTATCCCTCACTCCTTTTATTTATTGTGATAAAATCGCATATTAGTAAAATCTGGCCACTTCTAAGTTGTCTCACTACAATATTTGTTTAAATTCTTTCATTTTCGCACATTTCACTTATTCACCCCTCTCTAGGTGATAGTTTTAACCATAACACAAACAAGTTACAACATTCACAAATTAGTTAATGTGGAACAATGGGAAGATGAAATATAAGAGAAGTGATCATTCAACATCGTTTACCTAGTAAACTTTCAGTTTGACAAAGGATCGGATCAAAACGATAATAAAAAAAATGGATACAAAAATGAGAAATGTGAAAGAGTACATTTAGTATTGATTGTTTCTCCTTACACTATTTTACAAAGTGAGTCTCTTTATATATACACTTCAAGAGATATTCATCTTGTGATGAATGAGGAAAAGATCAAGATCATATCTTGTTTTGATATATATATAAAATTAAGAAATATTCATCTTGTGTTGAAGATGAGGAAAAGATCAAGATCATATATCTCGTTAGGTATCATATCTTTGACTTGTTCAAGATCCCCCTACAAGCTGACAGTGTGGGACTAACAGTTAGCTTGGACCTTAGAAGTTTAAAGCATGTGGAAGAAAGACATTTAGTGAAGATATCAGCGGGCTGATACACAAATGAAATGAAATGGATGTTGATTTGTCCCTAGGCTAGGGATTCACGGTTAAAATGATAATTAATTTCCACACGCTTTGTTTGAGCAAGACAAAGCTGATATATCATCACACCATAAAGCTAGTGGATGTTGTGGAAGAGCATGAAGATTTTTCAATAGATATTCAATCCACATAAGTTCTACAATTATGTCGACTAAGAACTTATATTCATCTTTTGTACTAGATCAAGCAATAGTTCGCCGACCACGAGAACACTAGAAAATAAGATTGTGATCAAGAAAGACACAATAACCTCCAATTGAGCATAAATCAATTTTATCATTAGGCCGTCCAACATCAGAAAAAGGCATGAAGAGTTTGGAAAGGGCCACAAGTGTAAAGAATACCAAGGCCAGGAGTATCTGCCAAATAGCATAGTAAAAACTTGACGAATTGCCAATGAGCTGTTGTAGGAGCATTGGAAAAATTGGCATGATGTATTGACAAAAAAAATGCAATGTCAGGTTTGGTAAGGGTCACTTATTGAAGGGCACCATCAATGTTGTGATAAAGCAAAGGGTATGTAAAGGCTTGCCATGTTTGCAAGAGATTGGTTCATTAGTTGTGCACAGCATGGAAACCACACGAGCATTTGTCATCTTTTACCGCTCCAAGATTTCATGTGTATACTCTACCTGATGTAGGAGTAGTCCTTCAAAAGTTGATTGGGCTTCAACACCAATAAAGTAGTGAAGGGGACTCAAAGCTTTAGTTGCAAATCCAATCTAAAGAGCAGCAAGTAGACTTCCAAAGGGAGCATTAAGAGAGCCTGTGACAAAAATATCAAAAGTCCATGAGATAAGAACACAACCTAGGTACCGGGCACGAGAAGCTTACTTAAGACAATAAAGAGAACGGCGAAGATGAAATACATGATGAGGATGTGTGGGATCAACAAACCATGGAGGGTGTAGCATAGAAACTTCCTCCTTTAGGTAACCATCTACAAAAGCATTAGAGACATCAAGTTGTTTTATGGGCCATCCTTTAAAGTAGGCAACAACAATGACAGAGTGAACAGTGAATGGCTAAGCAATAGGGCCAAAAGTTATAGTGTAATTAATGCTAGTCTACTAGTGGAATCCTTTGGCATTAGGTAGAGCTCTATACCGTTCTAGTTACTATCCTTACGCAGCTTACCTTTGTAATCCATTTGCATCCAATTGGACAAGCATGAGGAGGAGCTGGAACAAGTTCCCGAGTGTCATTTTTTTTATGAGGATAGTGTATTCTACTTTATTGTTGTGCGCCAATGAGGATCACAAGAGGCTTGAGTAAAACATGTAGGCTCCGTATAAGGATGTGTTGTGGCAGTCATGGCGTAAGTGTATTGACAACTAATAGTATATCGTGCAATAGTTCCATCCTTGAGGTGCATAATCATTGAATGAGAAGGGGCAAGAAAACTTGGTGAGGACTGTGAATCTTGCGAAGCAGGAACATTTGTTGTAACTATGAATCAATCAAGGCAAAAGCTATTTGAGACGTGTCTAGTGGCGATGCTGATCGAGGTGGTTGTACTGGAAGTGGGATAAGTGGCGGAGGCAGAGGCAACATGATGTCTAGATTTCGAGCTCGTGACATTGGGGAAAACATAGTGCTGAATGGAAATGAGGTTTCGTCAAAAACTGCATCTACAACAATATAAAATAACCTAGAGGGTATCCAAGAAAAATGGAAGCTTGAGAGCATGAGACCAATTTATGAGGGGCATAGGGCCGCAAATACATAATTATGAAATATCATGTGGTGTTCAAAAAAGTGTTTGTCAATGATTGATGTTGCTTATGACTGAAGTCTATTTATTAGAAATGTTGCAATCTCAAAGGCATATTCCCAAAAATGTGATGAAATTTTAGCTTGATTCATGAGAGCCAGTCCCATTTCAACTATGTGACGATGCTTGCGTTCTGTAGTGCCATTCTGAAATGAGATCATGGACATGATATCCGTTGATGGAACCCATGTTAAAGTTGGTGAGTTTTAAATGCCGAAGAGAGAAATTCAAGCGCGCAATCACATTGAATTGCTTGCAATCTACATTGAAGCTAAGTTTCCACAAATTTATGAAAAGCAATAAAGGTGGTGAAGAATTACACACAAGTACTCAGAGGGTAGAACCAAGAAAAATAGCAAAAGTCATCAATAAAATAAATATAATATTTATATCCACTAAAAGACAGAAGAATGACCTCAAAAATCAAAATGAATGAGCTAGAGCATAGAAGATGCTTGAGAATTAGAAGACAAATGGGAATGGTGATGACTCTTGCTAAGAGCACAAGCCATACAAATAGTGGAGGGTGATCTAGTAAAATTCGTCTAAGTAGGTCATAGTAGATTAACAATGGCAACAAAGAAGGCATGATCGAGTCAATGATGCCACTAAATAAATGAAATAGCATGAGACTTAGCAAATGCTAACAAAGACGTAATGGAGCTGAATGGAAAAATACAGTAGAGACATTTTTAAGATTGCCATGAGTAGAATATAATCGGTTCAGAGAGAAATGGCATGAAAATGAGTACCATAAAACATGAAGACACAATTATTGTCAATGGAAAATTGAGAGATGGACAATAAATTTTTAGTAATAAAAGGGACAACTAAAAGATTTGAAAGATGAAAAGGAGTGGATGGAGTAGGTTCAAGAGTAGTTGTATGGGTGATGGGAAGAGAGACTCAATCACTCACTGTGAGCTATTGAGAACCCTTATATGAAGTAGCATTAGACAGAACAATAGTATTATTAATAACATGTTGGGATGCACGAGAACTAGGTACCATGATGCAATAGCAAGAGTATAAGGTGGCAGAACTAAAGAAGTATAGTGATTAAAAAGTAGGGGAAGAAAACTGTAGTAAGCCTGAGAAGATGGTTCAAGTTGTTAGGATTGAGTTTGTGTTTGGGTTGCAGGTGGGTAATATGTAGGCTAATTTGGGTTGGCATACTGCATGTGATTAGTAGTTAATGGAGGTGCAAAATGTGGTTTATACCTTTCCCAACATGTGGCAACTCTATAACCTAGGCGTCGGCACAATTAGCAATAAATAATGTTGCGATGGCCATGACCATGACCAGCTGGTGCTAGATTTGGAGTGGTAAAATTCCACTTTGCTACCCTGTTGGCATCCTAAAGAGTTGCCTCAACCAGTTGGGAGAAGATTCTTGGATTAGCTAAAAATGATGTTGTTCCGATGTATGTTGTAAAGACGATAGGTGGTGGTTATACTCTGTTGAAATTGGACAATTCAATGCGCCATGTTAGAAAATATGTTAGTTATAGTAGAATAGTCATTTTATGTTTAGAGGGTTTGCTCATATTTATGTATATGTATATTCTTGTAATCCCTTTATTCAAAATAATTAGTAATCATTTTCTCTTTAATTATGATATCAGAGCTTATAGAAAAACCCTAATCCCATGAGGTCACCAGAGCAACCAATGTTGCCACCGCCATCAGCAGAACCCTAGTCCGCGATTCTTATGACTCACTCACTTCCACCGACTTCTCCATCTCATCACAAGGTTGTGATTACTTTGTCGTCTCTGCCAAGCCTCGATTCGACCTCATCCACCGTTGGCCATCTCAACCAAGCCTCGATTTATCGCAATTGAATCAACATTTCTATGTTGCTTGCTATCCTAGGGTTTCTATAGGTTTTCTAAAGCAGCTACTGAAGTAGCCTTGGTCGAAACTAGGGTTTGACTCAAAGCTCAAATAGGGACAATGAAGGATGTTGTCCAGTGCTCTCATTTGGTTTCTTATTACAGCTTTCTGATCCTTGAAATGTTGATGGTCTATGGTAATTTTTGGATATCAATTCGATGATTTTATGACTTTTCAAATAAATTATTGTGATTAGTGGTGATCGATTAAACCCTCATTCGTGGTAATTATTTTGTGGCTAATTGTGTTACTAAAGTTAAGTGCTTGTTATTGTGATGTTGTTCTTGAGTTCAATCATATCCTTTGTTCATTGATGGCTATTACTAGATCCTCTTTTGATTTAACATATTTTCAATTGACCACTGTCAAGTTGGTTGGAACTAATTATCCATGTTGGTTTAAAGCTGTCGAAGTTTATCTTATTGCTACCAAACAACACAATTGTCTTATGTCTACATCCCCTAAAATCAAAGCAGCTGATTGGTTTGTCAAAGATGTGATCATCCGTACTCTTTTTTGTAATGGCATGAACCCATAAGTTAGTCCTCACTTCATTCAATGCAACTCAGCTAAAGAAGTTTGGGCTTGCATTACTTTATGCTAGACAAAATAATATGACACGAGTGTGTAACTTGTGGGAGGCACTATGTGATCTTTAGCATGGAGATCGGTCTTTATCTGAGTATTATGCTCATTTCATGACACCTTACCAACAATTGAATACAAATCTTCTAACTTTAAATGAACCTACTATTCTAGTTAAACGCCAAGAGAATATTCAAGTGATATTGTTTTACAATGCATTAGGACTTGAATATTCCTCCCTTCGCGAGCAAATTACATCTCAAAGCTCCCTTTCTATAGTTGATGAGGAGCTCTTCATTCGACACCTACTACAAAGATCTCTAACACGGCTTTGGAGACAAGTGCTATGATTTTTTACAGCTTTAGTGGACATGGAGCTCATGGTCATGGTTACCAGGGTCGTGGACACGGTCTTGCTCAAAGTGGAAGTCATGAAGGTCGTGATGGAGGTATTAATGGTCGTGGCTCTCGCCATTGTAATCATTGTCAAAAGGTTGAACATATAGAGGCTTATTACTACACTCTTCACAAGCTCTGACCTATTTTTTCCACCTATGTAGAGGTGGCAAATTCTCCCTCATCAGCTCCACCAAATTCTACTAGTGTGCAAAAAACAAGTAATTATGTTACATTGACATGCGTCCAAAAAAAAATGTTACATTGACAAGTGCTGAGTATGATGCATGGGTTCCCTTTCAACAAGTGACAAGCTCTTCAACATACTGCAACTCTGGCACAAACCTCAAAAATTAGTTCATCCTATATACTTTTACAATGTCTTACTCTTTAGTTATAAACTTTAGAGCTACCCATCATACGACTGGTAACTCTAAGTTGTTATCTTCATTTCATTCCACATCTCCTAGTGTGTCAAATTCCGTTACCTTAGTTGATGCTTCACAATCTCAAGTTACTGGTATTGAAGTTGCTCATTTGAGTCCCTCTCTTTCTTCGTCATATGTCATGCATCTCAAATCTTCGTATAATTTAATTTACATTAGTTCATTAACAAAAGAGCTAAATTGTTCGATGACCTTTTCCTCTTCTCAGTATGTCTTTTGAGATCCCATAACTAGACAGATGATTGGTGGAGTACATGAATCAAATGGCTAGTACTGCCTTGATAAGAAGATGCTAGCTGCTAGAGCTATGAAGCACTCATTCTCTCATGTGTATTGAATGCATTGGCGTGCTAGTTATCAGTCACCAAATATTTTTCCACGTTTATTTCTTGAGTCCAAGTTTGTGAGTTCCTTTAAATATGAAACTTGTCAGTTCGGTAAACATCATAGGGTCTCTTTTCCTTCTCGACTTCAAATTCGTGTGTCTAGTCCATTTGAGCTAGTTCACTCAGATGTATGGGATTCGTGTCGTGTCTCTGCTATCTTTGGTTTCAAATATTTTTGTTACATTCATGGATGATTATTCATAAATAACTTGGTTGTTCTCAATAAAATAAAATTAAAAAAAACCATACTAAGATTTTTCATTACTTTCATCTATTCTATTTTGAAGTGTTGAATTAGTATCATACTTTTGTCAAAACCTTGTGATCAGATTATGCCAAAAAGTATCTTGCTAACGCTTCTAGCTTTCAATCTTTTCTTAATTCTCATGGTATAATTCATCATATTTTTTGTTCCTATATTCCACAGCAAAATGGTGTAGCCGAGCACAAAAATTGCAATTTTCTTCATGTTGCTTATTGTCTCATGTTTCACATGCATCTACCTAAACTTTTGGGGCCATGCCGTTCTTATAAACTGCTACTTAACTAATCGGCTTCCAACTTCTGTTATTTAGGGGTTGACACATTCTCTATTTTACATCCAAATCGTCATTGCTTTCCATTACCTCTATGCATCTCTGGTTGTATTTGTTTGGTACATTGTCTACTTCAGGTCTCAATAAGTTGGGTTCTCATGTCAAGAAATGTGTCTTTATGGGATACTCTCGAACTCAGAAGGATTACAATGTTATAGCCCATTCGTTGTCGTGTGTTCATGTCAGCTAATGTGATAATCTTTAAGGATCAACCACATTATAATGCTTAGAGGATCACTACTGTAACTCCTGATGGCGGCAAGTGTGTCTTACTAATACTTCCACCACTCTCACTTCCTTCAGCACTATTTTACAAGATTTTAGTGTGCTGACCACACCTATCTTTGGTGTAGTGCAACTCCCACTAAAATAGTATAGTCTTCACCGACACATGATTCATCTATTCCCTCATCAGTTTTTGCACCATCTTCTCATCCCGATGCTCCCATTACTACTCAAAAGGTACACGCTCTTGTGTTGGTCACCTTGTGGATCATTATGCTCCTTAAGCTAATCTTTTTTTATTATCTTCATACTCGTCATCCTATTTTCAATTTTTGTCATATGATCATTTATCCCCTATCTACTCTACCTTTTATCTCGTTCTTGTCCTCTGTTTCTGTGCCTAGCAGTGTTACTAAAGCTCTTGCTCACCCTGGATGGCGACAAGCCATGGAGGATGAAGTGAAGGTGCTCATGAAGAACCACACTTGGCAGCTCACTTCCTTACCTACGGAGAAGCAATCTGTTGGTTGTCATTGGATTTTTACAATTAAAGTTTACCGTAATGGCACTCTTGAGCGATTGAATGCTCGGTTGATTGCAAATGGATATACTCAAAGGTATGGTGTTAATTATGATGACATTTTCTCACCTGTGGGCCAAATCTCGTTTGGTCATGCCTTTATTTCCCTAGCATCACACTTTGGCTTGCTTCTTTATCAGTTGGATGTCAAAAATGCCTTATTACATGGTGATTTGGCTGAGAAAGTGTCCATGGAGCAACCACCGAGTTTGTTGCTCAAGGGGAGAATTTAGCATGTCGTTTACATAAGGCTTTGTAGGGACTCAAGCAATCTCCTCATGCTTGGTTCGGTAGGTTCAGTGATGCTTTGGAATAAAACCATGTCAAGTAGATCATTCGGTCTTTAAATCTATCTCATCAGTTAGTTGTATCCTTCTAGTGGTATATGTGGATGATATTATCATTACTAGTAACAATGCAGGTAGTATTCAATGACTTAATCAATTTCTGCATACAAAGTTTAATACTAAGGATCTGAGACGTCTACGAAATTTCCTTGGTATTGAGGTTGCCTACTCATATGCAAGTACCAATTTATCACAGGAAAAATATGTACTTGACATTCTTGATGAGGTTGGATTTCTTGGAGCAAAGCCGATTGATACTCTTATGGAACCCAATGTGAAACTTGATGCAAAACATGAAAAACTAATCCAGTGAAGTATTAGAGACAATAGGTAAGTTGAACTATCTTATTGTCACAAGACCCAATATATCTTTTGTTGTCAGTGCAGTAAGTCAATTCATGAGTTCTTCTCGTACTACTTTATGGGATGTTGTACTTCGAAATATCAAGTACTTGAAGGGAGCATCGGGTAAAGGACTACTTTTAAAGAATTATGGTCATCTAAACACCACAAGTTTCTTTGATGCAGATTGGGCTGGATATCCTATTGATAGGAGATCTATGTCGAGCAATTGCATATTTTTTGGAGGTAATTTAGTTGCTTGGAAAACCAAGAAACAACATGTGATTTTTCGATGAAGTGTTGAAGTACAATATGAAGTTATAGCACATGTGATAGGTGAATTGCTCTAGTTGAAGCAGGAAGATGTGTTAATGTACCAAGCAACATGCATTTTCAATTCATCGCTTTGAAAGAGCGCACATCTCGTAAAGAGACACGGTGAATGAAATTAGAGGAGTTTAGCAATGAAATGACTACAGACTCAACACGTTCCTCGTACGATGTGGATGAATGAGTTATTAGATTCTTGAAAAACGATGATTACTACCTTGAGGCAAGTTGATATTTTTCAATTTGAGTAACAAATTAAAATCCCTGTATTGTCAGAAATTGGCATGTCAACATCAGACCATCGGTATAATATTGTGATAATCAATCAACTATTCATATTGCAAACGATTCTATCTTCCATGAGTGAACCAAGTATACTGAGATCGATTGTCACCTTGTACAAGAAGAAGTTTAGAAAGAGGAGATCATTCTTCAACATGCAAGGATGAAGGATCAATGTGCAAATACTTACCAAGTCTTTACGAGGGAGTAGAGTGGGTATTTTATGTAACAAGTTGGGATTATTTGACATCTACATCCCAACTCGAGAGGAAGTGTTAGGAAATATGTTAGTGATTGTACAATAGTCATTTTATGTTTAGAGGGTTTGCTCGTGTGTGTGTGTGTGTGTGTGTGTGTGTGTGTGTGTGTGTAACGGCCTTCATGAGATGAGAGAAGACCATGAAAGTCCTCCTGGGAAGTGGATTGGCTTGGGTTTGCACCAAAATTTCAATTCCAAGTTGGTCATTTTCACTGCCAAGGCCACGGAATAGATGAGTTCGACATTCATTTTAAGAAATAATCTCATCTATGGCTAAGAGTTAATCAGAAATTTAATGTGTTGCGTGACTGATCTTCCGCCTTTATTAATTATTTGCAATTGCATTTAGAGAGATGAAGCCCAGACTAAACATTAAGCCACATATAAAGAAGAAAGATATGCCCATGCTGAAGCTAGTGAGCGGTGTTTGGATAATTGCGTGACGATTGGTTTGGTGGAGGTGGCCATTGTCCACCCAAAAGCCATATGGTCTCTTATTAACCAGATTGTGTATGCTGGATTATGAGTTGGAATTGTGTTGGAGTTGCTCTCCCACTCTTGGATGTGCTGTGGTGGAGCATGTCCAGTGCCTTCTATAATGGAAAGAAGTTGGGAAGCCAAGAGGAAGGGAGTTAGATGTGTTTTCAACTCACAAAATTCATTCCGTTGACTCTCTCACCAATTGAGGGAGTAGAGATTGCATTTGGAGTAATTGCAGCTAGGAGAACGGAGGAAACATAGGTAGCTTGAGCAGAAACCGGGGGAACAAAGGATGTAGGAGAGGCTAATACAAAAGCAATTAAGTCTCTTTTTGAAAAGGGCTCTGACCAAAAGAGCTCCGATACCGAGTTTGATAGAGGATTAGATCAAAGAGACAACAGGAAAAGAAATTGATGCAAAGATGAAAAAAGTGAAAGGATACTTTTAATATTGATCGTTTCTCTCCTTACACTATTTTACAAAGTGAGTCTCTTTATGCAAACACCTCAAGAGATATGCTTATTGTGCTAAAGATGAGCAAAAGATTGTATCTGTGCTAAAGATGAGGTTATCTTATGCTAAACATAAGGTAAAGATCGAAATCATATCTTGTTAGGAAAAGATCATACCTTTAGCTTGTTCAAAACTTTCCAAGCCCAAATTATAAGATTGTGTACAGAGAAATTGTTGTTCTTAGGTTTCCAATTTTTCCCCTATTTTTATGACAAATCTACATAATACATAAAAACTAAAAAGAACACATGGATAGAATTGTCAAGTAGCACAGACAATACGACCTCACCCCGTGCGTCGCATAATGCCTCGCATGTCCATTTTTGGGATGGAAGTCTCAAGTCAATGTCTTAGAGAGCATACCCCGTGCCTATCCCTACTTGAGATTTCAAGCTCTCAACTCAAACCCCATTTTCTCTTATTCTGGTTTTCTAAGGGGTGGTCAAACACTATTGCTCATTATCGAAGCCATTGCAACGGTTGTTATTGCTAACAAGTGACATTGTGCAATGGTGGCACCGGCTAACAGGCAACCCATAGTGAAGGTAGTCTTCTGTGCAACTAGATCCTGGATCTTGATCCGCCTCTTATGTGACCATCGCTATAGACACGCAACCACAATGGTGGTGATCACTGCCAAAAGGGTTGGACCATCGTAGCCACACCACCGATCTCACAATTTTGAATTCCTAATTTTATACTTTTCAAGGTAATGTAATATTCACCAGAAAAAGTCAAGATATAACGGGTCCTCCACATTTTTTTTCTGTCATATTCTAGCCTATTTTGGTCTAACCCTTGTTCTTACAAAAAACAGCAGCCACGAATTTCTAAAATTCATAGACGTTTTGTCATAAAGGCCATATTAACCAACTTTTAATAGCTTTTTCCAGTCAACTACAAACAAGAAGTTCATGTTTTTGCCAAAATACGTTTCATGAAATAAAGACATGAGAATAGTTAATGCCAAATAAGTAAATTGAAATATTCTCCCCCTAAATAAGACAATTGAATACTTGGTAATCAAGAACTTTGTCAAGATGCAAATCTTCTAACCCAAAAAACAAAAAAACAAAAAAAAAAAGATGCAAATCTTGAATCTTCAATTAAGGCGCAATCTCCAATGGGCACTCAGCCAACTGATAAGGGAATTGGGGGATGGGGATGCTATTATCACATATGCGGGGTTTTGACTCCCGCGTTTGCAAACAAAACAAAAGGAAAAAGGAAAAATTGAAGGAGAAAAGAAAAGAAAAGAAGAATGGCATCTCAATCATTGAGTGTTCAAGGGCTCACTTTTATTTTCCTGTAAAGACCTTAAGTTCTTTGTCATTCAAAAATAATAGAAAAGGAATACGATCTTATGGGAATAGAACTACTTGAAACGAGAGTCCACTTATGGATTCCTCCTCAATGGAACCAAACAAGATCATAGATTCCCACGTCTAAAAGAAGATAACGCATAGGAAAAAATATATATCCCAACACTTCCATCGTTGCAAAACCACAATGAGCCTCTGTTAATGGATTCCCGAAATCACGATGCGAACAGAGGTAACCCCCCCCAATGAACGTGAGCAAAAAACAAAGATGGGCAATCAGTCAATCACGCAGACCCACGAGAATAAAGCACGACGTCCAAGCAAGGATTTTCATTATCTTATCCCATCACTAGGCATAAGCCCACGACTCTGCAATGTCCTGTTTTCGAGTTTCGAGACCATTTTCAACGCACGAATCCACGGATATCTCCACAGGTGCTCCACCAGGACTGGCGGTGGCAGAAATACATTATATATAACACGACCCTCCTTGCTAAAGACAACGAAACTGGGGTCGATAAATTCAGATTGAACGGGAAAAAAACGCGGGCGGTCGGTGGCTTTTTATTCACGATTCCAGGAATCGACGGACCGAATCAGTAGATAGGACAAGATACGCGTTTGCAGCAGTAGCGAATTAGGATGACAAGATTTCAGTGCCTACGTGGATAGCCATAATTTATTTACCAAGACCAGGACCTCTTTTGTTTCGTTCTTTGTAACGTGCGTGTTTAAAAAAAAAAAAAAAAAGAATTTTGGATATTGGATGTTGCTTGTCCACCGACTAATCTCTCTCAATAAGCATGCCAGGTTGCTGTCTAGATCACGCGCAGGAAGTCACAGAGATTAGGGTGATGATTTGTGTTCGCGGATCGTGTTTATATCCTGTAGACATCAGTGCGTAAAGCGTAGAAAAGATTAGCCGAAATCCAATAAGATCGGTTAATGATGCCGACTTGCAAAATGGGAAGACGTCTCGAAAATTAGTGAGTTTACGCAACACAACCAAAAAATGAGCCAATTGATCTTAAACTTATCATATGGATGATAATTTGATCTTAAACTTTAATTTGATCTTAAATTATTATTTTTTGTTATTTTACCTATTTAATCATAAATCTTAATGGAAAATGTAGTCATTCCGCTCAAATTTCTCTACAAATCGCTGACGTGGAGGTCCAATCATCACTGGTGATCCATGTTAGTCCAATGAAATTAGCTAGAATGATTACAATAGAATTTGATGCAAAAATTTATGACAGAATTGACAAAAATGAAAAGTTTATAATTAAATTGACATCTGTATATAAGTCTAAGGCTGATTAGACAATTTTTCTCTGACATAACTATTGCGACGCAATACAATAACGAATTGATAGATTGATACACTTCCTCAATCCATTGAGACATAATAAACCCCGAACACGAAATCAACTCATCCACACAAACTTGATATATAATATTTAAATTTCATAAAATTTGTTACATATCATGATAATCTATTAACAAAACATCATAAAATCGAGTTAAACAACTTGTCCATAATCAATGAAATATCATATATTTGAAATCTTAACAGTGAACGACACGTACAAAACGATCATTTAACTATTCACATCTAAATAAATCAAATTTGTCATATGGGTAAGGAGGAAACATGAATACGATCGCACCGGTCGACACGGAATCATACCAAGCACAATTAGCCTCAGCCTAGACCTAGTAACTTGATATGGTGCTCGAGTGATGTTGTCCAATTGCATCGAAAATCTATCGTCTTAATAGAGATAGACAAAGGCCGATGGCTCTTCAAGGTACCAAGAGGTGCCACCTCTAGTCACTCGCTTCTCGAGACGTAAGGCTCACGAGACCCCCGCGATAAGCCGTTCGGTCCTATTTACTTAGGGTAAAATCAATTCGTCTCATACAAAACATTCAAAGAAGTGCTCATTGCATAACTTTGAGCTCGCATCATCGCACAATCAAAGTACTATTCTTTCCCCACCTCCCCCCTAACCAAAACCGCACTTCGAGTGTCCCATCAAAGCATAGCCGGACGACGATTGGGAAAGCTCAGGAGAAATACATGGAAAACTAACGCCAACAATTTCAGACGAATAATTTCAACGACTCGAGCCCCGACGCAACCATGACAATGATTGAGGTAATTCGTGGAGGAGACGTTACCAGTACCACCCGATTGTGACGTAAGCATGACGACCCACGGAGGAGGACTGCGACTTCTTTCTCACCCAATAGATAGGGGAGCGCGTGGTCAAGAGTTACCGCGGTGGGCTCTCTCGGCCCAATTGTCCGGGGCCCACATCTCGATGCTCCTATCTTGTTTTTTTATTTTCCACACTTTTCATAATCCCCCTTTTGCCGAAATTCTTCCGGCAAGCAATAATTACTGGGATAGACAAAAGTGAGGCGATGCCCTAAATATAGAGAAATATTTCCCAACATTAAAACTCCATTTATTTCATAAAAAATGATTAATTTTGAACACAATAAAAAAATATTATTACTAATAATATTTTGTGTCTATACTTTTTTATAGGCGATAAAAAAAATTTCATCCATTCGATTTTATAAAATCGACTATTTTCAAACAAATGAAGCTTAGGTTTCGAAATCATTTCGGGCCATCGATCAATTTCTTTAGATCAAGTTCCTACGATAGCAAGCCAACGGCGGCGATTGAATTCCTGTCACAACATCCGACCCACGAGAGGAAGAGATAACCACAATCTTACATGAATATCGACAAATCGCGAAAATAATACAATTCCACGAGAACGCGTGATCCGTACATTGAAAATTACATTAAAACCTCACCGGGACCAAAATTCACTCCGCAGATTCTTTTCACACGAGGACGTAAAGCGGGGGGTGCGCAGTACGCACCGTGCGCACGTTTAGCCCAAACCGTACGTTCGCCCGACCAATCGCAGCGCTAATGCCAGCTGATTAGCAAAATTCCAGTACGGGATTATTCGCATTGTCGAATGTGAAAAATAATTCTAAAGAAACTATTTCGCGGCGGAAACTGTCTATTTTTTCAGGGTTTTAGCCCGGATTTTATTTTTTTTATTTATCACGTGAAATTTAGCGAAGGGAATAATTCATTCGTAATTTTAAGGACGTAAAGAGAAATTCACTGATGAGCTATTTATTTCAGTCAAACAACGTTCCGGGACAACTGAAAAGAAGAGAAATGGAAGAAAATTCGAGGGGACAAAAAAAAAAGGGGGAAGAAGAAAGAGTCAGAAATTACCAAAAATAATATTTATAAGAAAAAGAGGAGGGTTTTCCTCCGTCCCGAAGGCTACTCGTCGCGGGAGCTTTCGAGGGGGCTTTCGAGGGGGCCGTCCTGCTCCGGCTGGCCGGCGACGTAGTCGAGGATCTCCTCCCCGGAGGCTTCGGCGGCGGCGGGAGGGGAGGTCTTGCCGAAGACGACGACGGCGGCGAGGAAGAGGGCGGTGGAGAGGAGGAGGGGCCAGAAGTAGGCCAGGACGGTGACGAATCTGGGGGCGGCATAGACGAGGGCGGCGGCGGCGGCGGCGAGGAGGAGGGCGGCGACGAGGTGGAACCTGTAGCGGAGCAGCTTCTCCGGGATCTCCATGGATGGATCGGTTGCGCGAGCGAGGCCCGAGTCTCGGACGGGGAGATGGAGATGGAGATGGAGATGGAGAAGGAGATGATTAAGGAGGAGGGTTGCAGAGTGTCTCTTGGGGTAGTGCAGATATTCTCTGAGAGCTTTGCCTTTTCGTTGTCTGTTTCTGTGCTCTTTTTTGGGGGAGGGAGGGGCTTTTGGGGAGGGATAGTCAACAAAGGTTCAACGGTTTGGGACTCGAACGCTCCTTTTTCTTTTCTTTTCTCTTTTTTATTACCTTGGACGGATCTAGATTTCATCTTTTGAAAGGACGGGAGGAGAAAAAAAAAAAAAAAAGGTGGACAAAATAGCAACAACTTTTTTTTTATAAAATTATAGTTATAGTGCCGGTCACGAGCGGTTCTTGATAATGAAATTTGAGATTCCGATCCTGATGGTTTATTTATTGAAATTAAGGACGGTGTGCACATCGACAGTTGGATTTTTATCTGAGTGATAAGGTTTTTCACGTGATCGGTACGGATAAATTTCTTTTCCCGAAAAAGGTTATTTGCAGGTTTAATTTCCTACCGGATGCACACCAATAAGGCAATGTAAAATGTCGGTTTAAATTGGCTCTATACAGGTGGAATCTCATCGTGCCATACGTGACGAATTGATTACATGGGAACTTACATTTGAACTGAGACAAGAACTTACATACGAGAAAGTCAAATTACGAATGAAATTGATTGTACAATATCTGCACCCACAAAACATGGCTAATGATATGATTCTCCAATAAATTAATTATTTTATCACTCCGATTTATTCGGGTGAAGTAATCTCTTTACAAGTACGTACAATTACAGCTCTGATCACCTCTGATCTTTTTAGATGTGTGTTTGATAATGCTTCCTTGATCACCGCAACAATAATGTCACCGATATGAGCATATCGGCGACGGTTATGAATCAGAGTGATGCGATATAATTGTTGCACCCTTTAATCTTCTTCTATATATTTTTTTTTAGTTTTTATCTTGGAATGGGAAAATGATTCTAAAATAATTAAGCTTTTAATGTTTGCAAAACGACAAATAAATGAAGATTATTGGCATCATCGGCAAAAAAATTTGAGCATATATCGTTTTTCAATAATGAAAGCATTGTACGTCTATTGATAATTTCTAAATCATACAAATAATTATTTTTCAAAAAAAAAAATTGCAAATCATTTTTGTTAGGATTTAAGCCCATTTTTAACATGGGAAAAATGTACTATAGGTATCTATTTGGAAACCACTGTAATATCCCACACATGGGCATAAAATCCTATTTGGGATCTAAAATAGAAATAGCACACATTAAGAGTGATCGGTTCCAAGATGGATAAAACCTACTATATTAGAATCGGTTTCCAATTTTTGGAACCCGGCACCTACCTTGTTTTTTGGTCTCATTTTAGGGTCCACTCGAAAACCTGTTTTTCTTTTGTAACTTTTTTTAGTTTCATTTTTTATAGGATAAAAATATGAACAACGAAAAGGTTTAGAGTAAAAGATAAACGAGATCGAATGAGTAAAGGCAAGTCAAAAACAAGCGAGGGTTGTGACTCGTGAGGCTCAATGAGAAGGGTGAGCTGCGAGCTAGCAAGGAGAAAGGTGAGTCACAAGCAAAAGAAATATAGAATTGTGAAATGTTTGAGTGAGGATTGAGAAAACGAAGGAAAAAGGAGAGATAAAGAAAAAGATGCCAAGAGAACGAGAACCTAAAATTGGACCAGACTGACTTTCAAGGCCTCTCAAGGCAGTATGATCCGGTTCCCAAGTATAGTCAGTTCGATTACGCAGCTTCAGATTGTTATATGAACTCAAAACTAGTTACACGGCATGTGCTTTGTGATCTAACCCACAAGTGTAAATAAGTGGACTTCGACTAAGGAGATATCGACCTGAGGGTTTGATTTTCTTTTTGCAGTGTTTGCTTTAATCCTTGTTGGGAGTGCTTCCGGAGTAAAATCTTGAATGTACAAAATCAACATAGAAGAGTGCGCCCCATGTTTAGAGATGGGCAAAAGGTCATCTCTATCTCAAATCCCGTTTTCTTAAAATTTAACCTTGCTCGGATGTCCCAAGATCCTTCATTTTTTGGAATCGTATCCAGTCCTTCGGTTATATGTATAGTATCTCATAACCTATACATAAAAAAAATTTCCCCTCTCTTTTTTAATAAATTGAAAAATCGTTTGTGGGTTTTCAATCACAAAAGCCAAAATATAGGACAAATTGGATAACTATAAAATGCCACGGTAAATTCATGTACGATTCATGGATTTGAATAAAAAATTGTCTTTTCGTAGTCATAATGATATAAGACAATCTAAATTGGTACGCAACTAATCAGTATTAATTATTTACTTCTTTTGCAACTTTGGGTTATCTATGCGGATGATCCTCATGACGCGAGGAATACAAAACACATATAATTGTTAGTTTGAGTGAGCATTTGCTCGAAACTACAACATTGAGGCCGAATAGTCAGCTCTTAGGTTCTGTTTTTTCCATTAGAAAGTACACAATTTGAAAAACATTTTTTTAAAATGATTATTTGTATTATTTACACAAATGAACAAATGAAAAATATACGGGTTCACTGGATCATCAAAAAAAAAAAACAAATAAAAAATATCTTTATCATCTAGGAAAATATTTAGACATAAATTGTCGTCGATAATAAAATTAGTTTTCCTTAATTTTTTTTAAACCTTTCATTTTTTGCTAATCAAACGGGGCAGTAGTCTCCGATCATATCAATTGCGCAAGCGATATAATCATTGATTGCTGCCCGAATATTGCTTTTGAGGATTGGTTCACGTGTGGTTCACCTTTTGCAAATGTGGAGAGCGATTTAAGCTTTTGGAAATTATAGGGAAGATGGTAAACATAGTTTTTACTCGTGGGGATTTTTTTAACCGAAAAAGAAAAGGGTAAAAAAAAAAAAAAAAAAAAAAAAAAACTGGCCGAGACTCGGATCGGTTGCCTTCTCCAATGAAGGAATTCTCCACATGGGCCCGCTTCAGAAAGCCCAGGCCCATTAAAATTACGCCGTTACGTCCGTTACTCCGTTCCCGTCGCAAGTTCGCCCTAAACCGCCTTCTCCCTTGGGTCGCAATTACTTGAACATATCATCTCGTCCCGTCGTCGGTTCAATCCTCATTGCTGTTGCAGTGATCTTTGAGCTCGGCTCGGCTCGGCGGTCGGAACCGCCGCGATGGCGCCTGCGAAGGCCGCGGGCGCCGTCGTCGCCGCCGCCGCCGTCTCCTTGGCCGTCCTGTCGTACCTGCTCTGCAGCCACCGCTCTCAGATGAGGGAGCCGCCGACGAAGAAGAAGAAGAAGCGGCGGAACGGGCGCGGCGAGGACGGACTGATCGGCGCCATCGGGAACACGCCGCTCATCCGAATCAACAGCCTCTCCGACGCCACCGGTTGCGAAGTAAAGTCTCGTGTCTATCTCCGTCTCTTGCTTCGCTCGGTCGTTCTTTCTCGCTCTCTCCTTTCGCCGAGGATCGATCGAATTTTCGAGCCGTACTTCGTCGCTTGAGATGATAAGCATGCGTGCAATTCCACGGCGAGCCGTCGTTAGGTGCACCGGCTGCTCGGACGTGAATCGTCTTCGTGTCGAAGTGCTTTTTCATTGGCATGACAATCGCGATTGAATTTCTAGCTGTATTCTAACTCATTGCAAAACCTGCTGATGCCTAATCAGTTTCCGTGTGCTCGTAGTGATCGGATCATAACCTGCTCGAACTCCGTTGTAAGGTCATTTTGGTGATATTTTTCGCCTCTAACAATGGAAAAATGAAGAAGCTGCGCGATTTAACTTGTCCGGTGTGGAGATTGGTTTTCTACCTGTTTGAAAGTCAATTGAATTACCTGCAAATTATGCTTCAGATTCTTGGAAAGTGCGAATTCTTAAATCCTGGTGGGAGCGTAAAAGACAGGGTTGCCATGAAGATTATTGAGGAGGTAAAAGACTTTGCAATCTCCACTTGGTTTCCTGTGTTGATCGACTGTGCCGTTGGATTCCTTGTCTGACTTTCACACTCGACAGGCCTTGGGATCTGGCAAGTTAGCGAGGGGAGGAGTGGTCACCGAGGGCAGCGCGGGTAGCACGGCTATTAGCCTTGCCACGGTGGCTCCTGCGTATGGATGCAAATGCCATGTGGTTATCCCAGATGATGTTGCCATTGAAAAGGTTTGTATTGCCTAATGTAAGCTGCTGTTCCATTATGTCATGTTCTCGGTTGCCAGGTTCAACAATCCATTCTTGTTTTTGTTTACTTTTAAGAGTTAAAACCTCCTGTTTCCAACAAGAGGTTGGATTTGGCATGAGTTTGGACTTGAAGGAACATTTTTGTAATGACTTTCGTGTTGTTGGTTGATAGGCAAATTGCATTCTTCCCTATGGTAGTTGCTTTGGCATGAGAATATTCAGCAAAGGCAGCATGTGGCGCTTATTAACAAAATGCTTGTGCTATCTTGTTGATAGTTTATACTGCTTGAATTCTTATAAAAACAAGTTTGGGAAGGAAAATAATCTCCTCTCGAGGTGTTTTAGATTATCATATGGATGACAAGAGCCTGATAAACAAACTCATAGTTCCTTGTTTTTTGCTCTAACTTCTCCTTTCGGTTTGTTGATGAATTTGAGAGGATCATAATTGGCGCAATAATGCAATTGTGCACTTTAATTTATGTAATCCTTATTTCTTCAAGCTTGGCAAAATACTCTTTCAGCCTATATTTGCATTCCCTCATGGAATGACGGTCAACTTCCATAACAGCTATTTTTTTCGTAATCTCTAATGTCTAGATGTCTGTTTGATTAGATAAGATAGAATGCATGATAACAGAAAAGCTGTTGCAACTTGGACACCACATTGAACAAGATGCCGGTTCTGAACTGTGGCCTTGTTAAAGTATACAACAATTAACCTCTCTGTGGAATTATGTTTAAGCCCCGGGGAGAATCTTGTCCTTCTCTCCCTTCCATTTAGCATTGTGTTTTGACTCTCTCTTGTCTGTTTATCTCAGTCTCAAATACTTGAAGCTCTTGGAGCTACTGTGGAAAGGGTGAGGCCAGTGTCAATTACGCATAGAGATCATTTTGTCAATATCGCAAGGAGACGAGCAACAGAAGCAAATGAGTTAGCATTGAAATCCAGGATGGATGAGCAGACAGATGGTATACAATTAGAGCATGTCAACGGCTACCATTGTCATGGAGAGATGCTTAGTTCAAGTCCATTACATAATTATAAAGGAGGGTTTTTTGCTGACCAGTTCGAAAACCTTGCAAATTTTAGGGCCCACTATGAAGGTACGGGGCCTGAGATCTGGGAACAGACAGGTGGTAATATAGATGCCTTTGTGGCGGCAGCAGGCACTGGTGGCACTTTGGCTGGAGTTTCAAGATTTCTCCAGGTCAGTATAATCTCTTCCTCTGATAAGTTCACACATTATGGTGGTAACATAGAAGCTATTTTGTTTGAGTGATTGATTATCCAAGTAAGTTACTTAATTTGTTGCCACAGGAGAAAAGTCGGAAGGTCAAATGCTTTCTTATAGATCCACCGGGTTCTGGTTTATTCAATAAGGTGACGAGGGGAGTGATGTACACAAAGGAGGAGGCTGAAGGGCGAAGGCTGAAGAATCCATTCGACACCGTAACTGAGGGAATTGGAATTAACAGACTGACAGAGAATTTTAAGATGGCGAATCTCGATGGAGCTTTTCGGGGGACGGATTTGGAGGCCGTTGAGATGTCAAGGTTGGTATGTTTTCCTTTGCCATCTCCCATGTCGATGCATATACTTAATATAGCTGAGGAGCTCATAAAACGGATATTTCTATTTCTGCCGAAAAGGATAATAGAGTTTTTGTGGTTCTTGTGACTAGACCTCAACTGGAGATTGATTGCTTCATCTGCTGATCTTTGGTCAGGTTCCTCTTAAAAAATGACGGGCTCTTTCTGGGGAGTTCTTCGGCCATGAATTGTGTAGGAGCGGTCAGAGTTGCCCAGTCAATAGGCCCGGGTCACACTATAATGACTATCCTCTGTGACAATGGGATGAGGCATCTGAGCAAGTTCTACAACGACGAATATTTAGATCAGTATGGTCTGAGACCCCAAGCAGTAGGCCTTGAATTTCTAAGTATCGACTCAACAACTATCGACTAGTTTTGTACTCGATGGTTCTGGAAGTACGGGAACATGAAATCACGCTGGTTGGCAACTGATTGGAAGTCGGAACCATACGTTAATGCATGACGGTAATGACCCCATTGAGGGGTGTATTTCGCTTTTTCTAAGTCAATCATCGTTTTAGCAGGTGAGCTTGAAACAAATACCGGCTTGTCATTCATTATTGTCGCTCTTCAAGTTCAGGATTTCATTATACTCATATTCTGTGAAGAAAGAGCAGACAAAGTCCTGATTAATGTAACGAGTGCTGAAGGCAATTAATTAGTCTACCGTCTCTTTGACTATCAGTTTTGTTCTATAGTTCCCTTTTGTTTTCGGTGCTTAACCACGACATTGGTTTTCAAGTATCCTGAAAGGAATTCTACTTCAATCGTGCTTCAACTGATTTGGGCATTCTATTATGCCACCTTTACAGCGACCGATCTACCGACTTGCTCGGACTACACAACTGCTAAAGCAAGACATACTTTGTACGGCTACTGAAGTGTTAATATAATCCTCTATCAAACTTAATTTGAGAAGCGAGGTAAAGGTGTGGAATTGGTCGATGCGTGTCTTCTCACGATGGAAAATTTGGTGTGGTGATTCTTTTTTTTTTGGGGGTTTAAAGCAACAATTAGGTGCGTCCAAAGGCAATCGCAAGAACACACATTCATATTGCCGTATTTAATAGCACTTCAATTGGCACAACCACATGCACATTACCCAAAAGAGGTGTTTGAATTACTTAGCACTATACCTCATGTGTAGAAGTATAAACTGGTTGAGATCTCACCTGCACTTCGCAGTTCATACCAATCGTTCGGCACTGGTGGACAGTTATAGTGGCTTGTGCACCATATCCTTCCATTTAGCTCATGAACAGAAACTCCTTACCAATCCACAATATGAAGGTCATAACCAGCGGATCTCAACCTTAAAGGACTGAAAAATTCATCACTCCACGGCCAAGCAATGACTTGAGAAGCATAAGCTCTTATTTTTGCTCGATAAGTGATCATGTAAGCCAATTATTGCAGGTGCTCTTATGATAACAGTACAAAAAAGTCGAGCTGACAGACTAGCGTCATAGTACATTGCTTTGGAGTATATAAAGTCTCCACAGGCATCAAGCCTTATAACAGAGGTCGCCACAATTCAATACTTTTGCAAAATGTCTTCAGCTGTTGGAACCTTTACTCTCACTGAGGACACCACTTCTCAAACTGGGATTCCTGACAGTGTGGATCCAGCCAATCCCTAGAGGAACCCTTTGACATATTGGAACTTGCTTTTCCCTCACCAACAAGCTCCCTTATGTTCTCTAATTTATTCTCCCTCCCAGAGCCAATGATTCTTTTATCTGCTTCCTTCAATTTTTGCTTGAGATGCTTCTTGCGGCCAGAGGAGTTCAGTGTCTGACTCTTTGCTTGTGACGGAGGGGCGCCGTGTGGTCCCAGGTAAATGGTCTCTTCCTTTTTTGCCTGCAGGAATATGACATTTACATACATGAAACATCATTTGTCCACACGACACTACAAGAAAACAATTCTGAGCTGCTTATGATTAGTACAAGAAACTGTAACAGCATATTGGCTCCACTGACTAACCTTTGGAGAAGAAGGTGATGGAGTATCTACCTCTGGTGCATTACCTCCAGCTAAATCTAGTTCACCTATACCCAAGCTTGGAATTACAAAGCCATCATTGTCTGTAAAGGACACCAGAGATTCAGACTAGATCAAGGTATAGTTAGCAGTCTATGCTTAATGAAGACAAGAGTATGCAATACATTGAAATACAGACTATCGAATGAGTTTTACGCAGCGCCCTGCATCGACCATGAACAACTCAAAAATAGACATTTCAGAACATACGTTGCAGAAGTTGGTGAAGCATACAGTGAAAGCACTTATCCTCAAAGATAAATTTGTCTCCTCTAAGCTATTCAAGGGAGACCCTTGAATTAGACCCAAAGTGGAAAGGGGGTGGTAACATAGCTCGAGAAGAAAATGTCACTTTGTAAAATAAAAATGACCCCAAATTTCCCTTATTAACTAAAAGATTCGGCATTTCTGAGCAGACACATTGCTGTGCCGATGACAAATGTGAGATCTGTAGTAGAAGAGAGAACCCACAAATGAGGAAGGAATGGACCAGGCATACATCAAATCAAAGAAGAAATCTCTTGAATCAAAGAACCAAAGAAGCACTAAAGGGTTATCCTGCACCTACACCGAGATGCAATGGTGATTCTCAAATAGCGAAGAACCAAATGTGATATGATCACATAGAAAAGCTAGTGTTTGACTTTTATGATACCACACCACTTGTGTTCCTCCATTTCTTTGTTCCAAACCATTAGTTGCTTCGAGGTATACTATTGAGAATACTCATTGAATGCACAATCCAATAAGAGAACTCAGATCGAATCAATATTGATATACCGACTCGATCCAAGCTCTTAGAATTGGAAGTAGTACCCCAAACCATAGTGTTAACCCCCAAAAGACCCGTTTTCAGATCTTGCACTAAAAATCCTCCTTCTTCACTCTTTTTAATTATTGTAATGCCTATGAAATTAGGTTGATACTTCCATATATGACAGATAACGTAGGAGACATCTCTATTTTCCCCCAGAAAATCCTACAAATCAGTTTTGCAGCATCCGCCTTCTATTCGCAATCACTGATACGAGAGGCGGCCCAGGATTGCAAATCTCATGTCTCGCTATACGCAGCATCCTACAGCATCTACTTCCCACCTCCTCTATAGTCACAATCTTGGACTCGAAGGAAGGCAGCACAAAATGAGCAGACTCTTTGATCGCGATCAGATCAACAACATGGTATCAAGAGCAACAAAAACTCCCGGCTTCCCATCACACACAAGCCACGCGCTCGTCCTCTACCAGTGTCGAAACCAAAGAGCAGCAAGGCCACCAACATCGGCCCCACCTCGACCCATCGTCACGAGAGCCGAAGCTCGCAGCAACAGCCGTGCCAATGCCGAACCCAGACGACACCCATCGCCATAAACCCAATCCGCCAAAGGATCAACGCTGGCGGCTCCCGAGGAATACTGGGTACCCGCGAAAACCAGACAAGAACCGGGAGAAAAAGAGAGAGAAAATCGAGGACTTTACCCCACTCGTCTTCCTCCCGTTGTGGTTCGACTGGAGTGGTGTCGGCCTGAGGGTGGTCCATAGAGGTCGCACGATCATGGATTTCGATCCGCCGCGGGGCGAAGCAGACCGGGAGGAGGGAATCACGACGATCGGAATGGGCTTCGGAGCCGAGAGATAGAGAAAGGAATGGAATGCGTTAGGACTTAAAAAAACAAAAAACGCCTTCGCTTCGCTCGTCTCGATCGGTCGGGACGAGCACGCCCCGGAGAATCTACTTTATAGCGGAAAAGGAGGGGGCTTGGATTGATTGAAATATGAGGGGGAAGTACCCTTCGATTAAATTATGATTAAATTTAAGAACCCTAGTATTTGGCAAAAAACGCTCGCTGGTTCGAATCGAATCTCTTTTTTTCGTGGGATTTTTTTTTTTTTTTTTTTTTTTATATTCGGGGGCGGTCCTGTCCGAAAGGGGGCTGGTTCTCTTGTGATTCCGGAGGACGCTTGAGGGTACTCTAGTCATTGCAATAAAGCATTATTTCTTTTTGAAAAATTTCAAATAAGGACATGAAGTGTGCTCATTTTCTTAAATAAGGGCTTGAATTAGACATTATTTTCAATAAAAATTTGAAGTGCTTCTTATTTTCTCAAATAATAACTTAAAATGGATCTTATTTTAAATAAAAGGTTTGATTGTGCAAATCAATCTCAAAGAAAATCCGGAACTCACTAACTATGAATGACAATTTGATCTTTTAAAATTTTAAATTTTTTCCTTTTTTTCTTTCTTTATTTTTTTCTCATAAAAACATAACAAAAAAAAAAAAAAGAAAACATAGGCGGGAGGGTGGTGGCTGCCCCATCACTGGTGGGGTGGTGGCAAAGGCCGACTGGGTCATTAGGCGAGGGTCGGACATTGGCCTTCACTAGCAATGGGGTGACAAGCACTCTTGTATGTGTTTTTCCTTTTTTAAAGTTTTTTATAAAAATTTTAATCTACTTTAATTTAAATTTAACTTGTGTTTGGACAAAGATATCCCTAATTAGCCGAATATTTTGCCGGCAAAGCTAGGCCCTTATTTGAAATAACAATAACACTTCAAGCCATTCTTTAGGACTGATATGATTATTTCAGGCTCTTATTTGAAAAAATAAGAACACTTCTGGCCCTTATTTGGAATTTTTTTTTTTCATGACCTGCCTTGCATCTAAATTTTTTTAAATATCAATTTTAAATTTGTCCGGACCATCTGATTGAAGCGCCTCAAGCCCACCTCCTGTCTAACAAAATCAAAGAAAGCTTCAATGACAATGAATGAAGGAAGTGGAAAGAGGTGGAAATTCAATCAATATCGACATTTGTCGACATGTTTCTGCCCTTTTTACTGAGATCGTTGGGGATTATCCATGCGTACATTTCATATAATGGAGATACTCCGTGCGAAAAATTGTAGGGGTTAAAGATCTGAAGCGGCGGCTACTACGGGAATGGAATGAATCCAAAACATTCGTTCTGGAAAGAATTTGAATTGGTTGTGCCCCGGAAGGCAAGTTTCAAGCGAAATGGATTTTATTTCCTTTCTTTATTAAACTACCATTTGACTATAATATTTTCTTATTTTTTCGAGGATTTGAAAAATCGTAATACTAAATTTCAATAAATTTCTTAACCTCAAGCCAAGCTTAGGATAAATGTAAGACGAGACACATTGTACGATCTTAACCCAGATGCCTTGCAAGAAATAAGCGTATAAACTTGCCTCGCGTGATGCACGGGATGGATACGAGATCTTGTCACTTGTCTGAGAGTAGAGGTGGTGACTGTATTCAATCATCCCTGCAGTGACACCTCTATTTGTAGGATCTCTTTGTGTCGGGTTTTAAAAAAAAAAAAATTGCAGTTCCCTTTGATCAATAACATAACATTTTTTTTTCCATTATGAGGATTTGTGATTTAATTAATTGAGATTCTTGAAATTGTAGAATTTTCCTAATCGAATGTCATAAGTGTTGTTTGGCAACACTTTGGGAACACTTTTTCTTTTCTTTTTCCACATGAACAGAAATAGAACAAAAATGGGTTTGGTAATTTTTTTTTTTCTCAGGAACAATTTGTTCTCGAGAATAGATTTAGAAAGAAATAAGAAACAAAAATAAATTTGTTTCTTGTTCTAGGAATAACTCAAGAAACAAAATTTTATTCTCTCATCATTTCTTCCATTTCTTTTCTTTCCTTTTCTCTTCCTTTCTTTTTCTATTCCTTTCTTCTTCTCCCAGCCAGTCCCTAGCTTCAAAGAATGGCCGACGACGCCGATGGGGCCAGCAACCTCGCCAAAGCCTTGCCTCGCCCCCGGTGAGGCCCCCCGCCTCGTCGTGGCCGGGCGAGGCCCCCGCGCCGCGCCGTGACTACGCAAAGCTCAACCTAACCCAGATTTGAAGAGACCAAGCCTCGCCCGACGATCGCGGGGTCGGCGTCGCTTGGCCTCGCGATGGCCAAGCAAGGTTGAGTTTCGCTCGCCCACCGCGAGGTCGGCATCACCCAGGGCGAGGCGAACCTCACGGCTCAGCCTCACCAAATTTGGGTGAGGTTGCCTCGCCCAACCGGGACAAGGCCGAGCCTCACCGAGCCAAGGTAAGGCTCAGGGGGGTCCTTGCCTATCCTCGTGTGGCCGGTCGAAATTCTTTTTTCGTGGGATTTTTTATTTTATTTTTATATATTCGGGGAGTGGCCCTGTCCGAAAGGGGGCTGCTTCTCTTTTGATTCCGGCAGACGCTTGGGGGTATTCTAGTCACTACAATAAAGCGTGTTTCTTTTTGCGAAATTCTAAATAAGAGCATGAAATACCCTCATTTTCTCAAATAAGAATTTGAAGTGGACATTATATTTATATCTAATAAAAAATCGAAATGCGCTCGTTTTCTCAAATAATAACCTAAATTAATCTTATTTCAAATAAGAATCTAGATTACCCATATCAGTCTCAAAGAAGAGCCTGAATGCACTAGCTATGAATGGCAATTTCATCTTTTAAAATTTTAAAATTTTCCTTTTTTTCTTTCTTTATATGTTTTTTTATAAAAAACAAAAAAAAAATTAAATGTGGCTACCACCCCATTGCTGGTGGGGTGGCGGCAAAGGCCAACTGGGTCGTTGGGCGAGGGTCGAGCGTCGGCCTTCACGGCAATGGGGCGACGGCCACTCCCATCGGTATTTTTCCTTTTTTTTTTTTAAATTTTTTATAAAGTTGTCAATCTAATCTAATTTAAATTTAACTTGTGTTTGGATAAAAGTATCCCCGATCGACCTAAATATTTTGCCGGCGAGGTTGCCCTTCTTTAGGACCAATATGATTATTTCAGGCCTTTATTTAAGAAAATAAGAATACTTCATGCCCTTATTTGGAATTTTTTTTTATTTTTTTCATGACCCGCCTCGCATCTAAATTTCTTTAAATATCAAATTTAAATTTGTCCGGACCATCTGATAGGAGCGCCTCAAGCCCACCTCCTGTCGAACAAAATCAAAGAAAACTTCAATGACAATGAATGAAGTGGAAAGAGTAGTAAATTTAATCAATATCGACATCTGTCGACATGTTTCTGCCCTTTTTACTGAGATCGTTGGGGATTATCCATGCGTACATTTCATTATAATGGAGATACCCCGTGCGAAAAATTGTAGGGGTTAAAGATCTGAAGCGGCGGCTACTCCGGGAATGGAATGAATCCCAGACATTCGTTTTGGAAAGAATTTGAATTGGTTGTGCCCCGGAAGGCAAGTTTTAAGCGAAATGGATTTTATTTCCTTTCTTTATTAAACTACTATTTGACAATTATATATTCTTATTTTTTCGAGGATTTCGTAATACTAAATTTCAATAAATTTCTTAACCTCAGGCCAAGCTTAAGATAAATATAAGACGAGACACATTGTACGATCTTAACCTAGAAACCTTGCAAGAAATGAGGGTATAAAAGCACGGGATGGGTACGAGATCTTATCATTTATCTCAGAGTGGAGGTGGTGATTGGATTCAATCATCCCTTCAGTGACACCTCTATTTTTAGGATCTCTTTGTGTCGGGTTTCAAAAAAAAAAAAATTGCAGTTCCCTTCGATCAATAAACTAACTTTTTTTTTCAATATGTGGACTTGTGATTTAAGTAACTAAGGTTCTTGAAATTGTAAAATTTTCCTAATTGAATGTCTTAGGTACTTGTTTGGTAACACTTTTGGAGAACACTTATTTATGTTCTTTTTCCCATGAACAGAAATGGAACAAAAATGTGTTTGGTAATTTTTTTGTTCTTGGAAACAATTTATTCTCGAGAATAGATTTGGAAAGAAATAAGAAACAAAAATAAATTTGTTTTCTCTTCATTTTTTCCCTTTCTTTCCTTTCCTTTTCTCTTCCTTTCTTCTTCCCTCAGCCAGTCCCCGACCTCGGCGATGGCCAACGACTGGCCAGATGGGGCCCGGCTACCTCACCAAAGCCTTGCTAGCCCCCAGCGAGGCCCCCCCAGCCTCGTCGTGGCTGGTTGAGGCCCCCCTGCGCCGCGCCGTGGCTAGGCAAGGCTCGACCTAGCCCAGATTTGGAGAGGCCAAGCCTCCCCCAACCACCGCGAGGTCGGTGTCGCCCGGCCTCATGATGGCCGGGTGAGGCCGAGTTTCACCCGACCAAGGCAAGGCTTGCCCGGCCACCACGAGGTCGGCGTCGCCTACCCGAGGCGAGGCCGACCTCACGGTGGCTAGGCGAGGCTCAACCTCACGAGATTTGGGTGAGGTTGCCTCACCCAGTCAGGGCAAGGCCGAGCCTCACTGAGCCAAGGTGAGGCTTGCAGGGTACCTTGCCGATCCTCACGTGGTCGGTCACTAGTGGGCCATGACCAAGGCCGGCGACCGATTAGAGGAAGGAAAAGAAAAAGAAAAAATAAAAATGTAATAAAATTATTAAAAAATTAAAAATTCTTAGTCACAAAAATATTTGGGGTTGTATCAAACATATTTATGTTCTCGGGAACAAAAATTTTAGATAGTTATTAAACGCCTTGAAATATTCAGAAACTGTTTTCAGGAACAGAAACGTTATCAAATGCATCCTTAATCTCTAATTTCAAAAAAAAAAAAAAAAAAACTAAAGTTTACTTGCTGGTCGATGTATACCAAAAAAGCTGATGTGAAATCATTCGCATCATCGTGAGCAATCACTTTGCATTTTAAACAGCATTTCATCGCACGATTGCATCGGTGATTTCAACAAAATACTTTTGGTTGGCACCGATTGATGACGCTTAAATTTATGCCAGAGCGGCAATGAAGAAAGATTAAAATTTAATTGAAGGGATTAGAAATTCAGGTATTTTATTAAAAAACTCGTATACTAAGTCTCATGAATAGGCATGTCGGCTGAGAGTTGCTCATTTTTTTTCCTTAAAAAATTAACGAGCCAATGGAATGTGATCACAAGCTCTCAGGCGGTGCCTAGGTTGCTAGGCAAATACCTAATAGATTGCCTAAGCTCCCATTTATAAGGCCTGTTTCTTAGACATTAAACAAAAAAAAAAAAAAAAATTCCTCGTAAAAAGGATAGAAAATTATCTCAATTTACATAAATTATGATATATGTTATTCACTTGTCGATATTGGTATATATATGTGAAAGTTTTAAGTGTCTCGAGTTAAAAAAGCAAGTCAAAGTATGCAAATCCCAATCAGCTTTGTTAGATTAGATGTGTATATATTTTATGTCCTTATGTTAGATTGGCCCATGCATTATGGTCCTATGGGGGTGCTAGAATCACACCATTACAACAAAAAAAAAAAAGTGAAGACGAATAGTTTTTTGTTGTTTTAATTCCCTAACATTAGAAATTTGGGAGGTAAGTATTTCTCAATACAATGACAATTGAACTTTGCCCACTATCCTTTATAATCTCACCCCCCACTTCTCTCGCTCATAGCATTGTACTCTTGCTTAATAAGCAAGGGTGGAGATATCAATATGATTGTTCTTTTCTAGCTTTATCACGAGAATACTTTTGTCCATAATAACAAAATTTTGAATGCAACAATACGAAAATGATAATTGATCACAACGACAAGGTACGCAATCCTTGGCGCAACAGCTACGTCAAGGTTTTTGATATTCATAATGCATTCATTGCCAAAGATTAAATTTTCCAACTATTTAAGTCATTAGTAATTGAGTCAACGACTTTATGTTATATAGAACATTACTTACTTGAGAGTCCTCTTCGCATGTAAGAACGTGCAAGATGGGATGTAGACGCATTCATGTCGATAAAATGGCCTGAACAAAAAAACAAAACAAAACAAAACAAAAATAACAAAAAGGGAAAAATGAGAGGTCTGTGGGGATTCAAATCTTTGATATGTGCTTTAGTACTATAATCAACTTACCTCTTCCCTAAAAGCTCAATTTGTTAGGAAAGACCAACAATGAAATGTGTAACATATAAATTAATACATAGTCACGTATAAAAAAAAACACTCCTTTTGCAATCGGATTTAAACTTGTGACCTTCTTCGGATTTTCAAATGTATTGATTACAAATTTTTTGGGCAAAAAGAAGCCCATGAACTATAATTATTACGAGCGATTTTTATTCTTATAGGAGCAAATGATTTTCCGTTTTTTCTATCATTTTTTTCCAATCATTTCGATTATTTGTCGATGCTCATTCTCCTTATACTGGCACTTTGAAACGAAAATCACATTCAGACCATTGGAATTTCAATGATTAGATGCAATCTGTCTATTCAGATCTCATATTCAAAGAACACCCCTTCTGCTTCTTTTTCCCATCTGTCTGTTGAAGCTCAACGTTTCGTTTTTCCTCCTTATGTCCTGCTCAGTAGGGCTTTCATGAAGCAAATGGTATTTTGCTAAATCCACGACGGGTGGACCTTCGTCCTTGTCTTCAAATTGCGTTCTAAGTCTCACTTGTCTGGGTGCACTTAAGAGTTACTTGCATTTCATCAGTATAGATAATTAGTCCGCGTCAGGTTCTTAAATCTACTGAAAAGTCATCTTTGATTTCTCCCCAGCTGAGGAATTCGAAGCTTTACGCGTCAGGTTCTTAAATCTATTGAAAAGTCATTTTGATCTCTCCCTAATTGAGGAATTCGAAACTTTACTTGTTGAGCAGGCAAATGATGGAAAAGAAAGGGCTTTATGCTCATCTAATTTTAAAATTTTGTCTCCAGTCTTTTCGACCATGAAATTCCATCTTTCCATCATATTTTTTAGAGACACCGTTGAAAATGTATTATTTAAATTTAATTATAAATTTATCTTGTTAAAAAATTAGCTTATTAAAGCACAGTTGATTAGCAAGAGGGATCAAGAAGCATGGCTATCTATTTATTACTTTTTTAGCCTTTTGTTGTTACTGTTTATACACACTGCGATACTTCAATTTAAGTATATTTTAACTCAAGATCTTCCCTCAATAGTAAAAGCAGACCATTATTTAGAGTTATATCGGGTTGATACTCCTACTAATATAATTTTCAAATTTATAGATCGACTAAATTTAATTATGAAGACACGAAATAAAAACTTGAAATTTTTTTCTTTCTATGTAAAAAGTTAGAAACAGAAATTTAGATTAAGATAAGTACAAAAATCTATTGATAAATTACGTTGTATTGAATGTCTTAAAAAATATAAATATAAATATAACTCTAAATGAGGTTTTCACTCTAATAAATATCATAAATTTAAATATACATAAATTGAATTATAATAATATTTATAAAGACCAAATACGTGATTCAAAGTTAGCTTCTTCTTCTTTTTTGTTGATTAAGGAAATAGATTGAATTGAAAATATATCCTTAAATCCAGGCAAATGTAATTATGAAAATTTGTGAATAGTATCAAAACTGATTTGACTTCGTTGAGCTAGATTGACAAACTGAAAGTTTAAAGATTAAATTGAATATTTATGTATAATTCAATGATCACATTGAATAAATTAGAATATTAAATAAGAAAATTTATATTTGACCGATGTTTAGACATTATTTATGTCATTTTTCCATAAAATGCTACATATGTAATGTGATAGGAAGCTCGCAATTGGTAGGCATAGACGAAATAGATTGACTGGACTCCCATATTGAAGGCCTGTTTGTTTGACTTTTTTTGGTCGACTTTAAACAAAAATAAAATACATTTTCTTTATTTTTTCATCAAAATTTATAATATTGTTTGACTTGAATAAATCATAAGAAGAAAAATATGTAAATCTACTTGCCGATAATTATATATTGAAAAAAATTCAAGTGTCTCTAATTATAAACAAAACAAAGTGCATGAGTGTTAATATTTTAAGGGTTACTACCTTGAAAAACCTTAAATTAGTACATGTGTGACAAATTTACCAAAAACTAATTTTTTGACCATAAAAAACCCCAAACCAATACATTTATGACAAATTTACCCCGAATGACCATAAAAACTCAAAACTAGTATACTAGTGACAAATTTATTTCAAACTAATTTATTCAACCGTCAAATACCCTAAACCGGTATATTTGTGATAAACATACCATCCGTTAAATTGATTAATACCATAAAAAATGACAAAAATTGTATAATTGTGACAAATAGAGAGTAAAATCGTAAATTGATATACTAGTTAACTGTCACATGTCATTCAATTTAGTAATTTGACAGTAAAACTTAAAGGAAACTAACATAAAGTAAACTTGTCACAAGTATACTAGTTTATGGTAAATTTGTCAAATATGTACAAGTTTTGGGTTTTTCAAGGTATTAATGCATATTTTAATAACGTGAAAGGTAGTGATTAAAAGTCAATCTAGACATGCCTTAAACTCTCGACATAGGTCCACCACAAACAACTTCGTTGGATGATTTGGGCATATATTGTATGTCCTTATATCCATCATTCTCTTAAACAAAGAAATAAAAACGAGAATTAGAGAAAAATTTCTAATTCAATTTTATGGTATCCCTTGCTTTATTTCCTAGCAACTTATGCATGATGGTCTTATGGATCGGGGATGCTACGATGAAATTGGTTATGTAAAAAGTAAGCTGAATAGGTTTTCCATGTTATGTTTCTTTTACATTAACAACTTTGTAGGTTATAATTTTTTTCTCAAAATATTGACAATTATATTTTTCCCAAGTTTCTCCCCTACCTACATTAGCCTTATTTTTTATTTTTTGGACGATACTATTTCCACCCTTTAAATTACTACATTCATCCTCATTTACAATAAAAAAATATAAATTTGTCCTTATTGTTCCAATTGCGATTTAAAGTGATAGTCCCAATTATTTTGTTTCTAATTTTTCTTTTTCTATTCATAATAGTTCCATAATTAAATGTTTCACATATTTTGTTTTTTAGCGTATTAAAGAAACGTGCATCATCAAATATTTTTATAACATTTTACATACTTTGTATAAAATCATCTCACTGATGGTAATATATATATATATATATATATATATTATATGATATGGTATAAAACCGAAAAGCCTCTTTTTTATTAGGGTTAATACCTTGAAAAATCTCAAACCTGGTAAACCTCGTAACAAATTTACCCAAAACTATTATTTTTGCTACCACCAAAAATCCAAAACTTGTATACTTTTGACAAATTTACCCAAAATTGGTATACTTGTGATAAATTTACCCTCTATTAGTTTTTGTTAAATTTTACAGTCAAATTATTAAGTTTAATGATACGTGACGGTTACTCAATATCAATTGAGGATTTTATGTTCCGTTTGTCACGCTTTACAATTTTTGTGATTTTTTTGTGGTATTAATCTAATTTAGCGGAAGGTATATTTGTCACAAATTTACCAGTTTGTGGTTTTTTGCGATCGAATAAATTAGTTTAGGGTGAATTTGTCATGAATGAACCAGGTTTAGGGTTTTTTTATGGTTAATCGGGGTAAATTTGTTACGGTGTATCGGTTTTGGGTTTTTATTATTAAAAAAATAGTTTGGGGTAAATTTGTCACATATGTACTGTTTTTGGGGTTTTTCAAGGTATTAACCCTTTTTATTATTGTTCTTATAACAATTTATCTATTTTTCATCCCTCTTATGTCAAAATCTCACTTTCTTTGTGAACTTTTTATTAATTTCACCGGCCTACTATAGGTCCGTTCGTTTTGCGAAAAATATCATGTTTCCGGAAAATATTTTTTATAAGTCATTTTCCGGAAAATGACTCTATTTTCCAGTGTTCGGTCGAAACCTAAACTTTGAGTAGAAATACCGTTCGTTAGCTAATTTAATTTTTTGGGAAAATATATCAAAAATTGAATTTTAATATTTTTAATTGACTAAAAACTTAGTTTTATTTTTTTATTTTTTAAAATGATTTTTTAATTATTTGTATTTTAAAAAAATCGAAATTTTTATTATTTTTCTTTTTTTTTTTTTCTTTTTCTTTTTTTCCTTTTTATTTTCCTTCCTCCTTCCTCCTCTTTCCTCCACCGCCGCATGCTTGACGATGGTCGGCGCCCGGCGGCCTACCAAGACTCGGTCGCTAGATCCGGCGAGCTCGAGGCTTGGCCAATCTCACCCGAGCTCGCCAGACGTTCGCCGGGCTCTGGCGAGCCACGAGCTCATCAGATCTGGTGGCGGAGCTCAGGCTCCCGATCCAGCGAGCCCGAGCTTCACCGCCGGGTTTGCCGAGCTCGCCCGAGCCTCGCCCGGCTCGCCGGATTTGGCGGTGGAGCTCGGGCTCGCCCGGATTGGGAGCCCGAGCTCGCCGCCCGGATCCGGCGAGCTCGGGCAAGGCTCAAGCCCCACCCAGCTTGCTGGATTTGGCTAGCCCGAGCTCCACCCCAAGCCGGCGAGAGCTTCGCCTTAGCCAATCTGGCGAGGCCCAAGTTTGGCTTCGCCAGATCGAGCTAGGCGGAGCCTCGCCGGCCTAGGGCGAGGCTCGAGCTAGCTTGCGGCCGATGATCGGCCGTTGCCGTGGCTGGCGACCGGCTAAGGCCAGAGAAGAAGATGAAAAGGAAAGAAAGAAAATAAAAAAAAGGGAAATAAATTAAAAACTCGATTTTTTAAAACAAAAGAAAAAAAGAAAAGAAAGCATAAAAATAAAACGAAAATGTATTGGTAAAAAGAAGCAAGATGGAAGAAGTAATGGAAAATGTTTTTCACTTCTCGAAGTATAAAATATTTTCCTCGCCTTTAAAGGTTGTTTTTTCCAATGATAGAAAACATTTTCCTTGACTAGTTCATTTTCTGTAAAACGAATGCTGGAAAATTCGGAAAACGTTTTCTCGGAAGTCATTTTCCGCAAAACGAACGAACCCTATATGTATCATATCTCTTTCTTTACAATATCAAAGAATTTATCCTTTTTCCCTATTATACTAATGATATACTGTTATACATAGCATGTAAGACGTTAGATGAATACATGGGAAAACACTAAAAATATTATGCACAATGAGGTATCTTAATATTTTTTATTAATAATTTATAAATGATATTAATTTTTGTCAATCCAAAATAATGATAATTCATTAGCATTTTTAAAAAAAAAAAAAACTTATTACTTCGCGCAATGCTTTGATTTAGTTACTTTCATTTACTTAACATTTTATCCATAAAAATAGTTGACAAGGGAGGACAAGTTGATATGATTAAGCTTTATCGATAGAATGATACAACCATAACAAAAATACACGAATTTTAAAATTACATAAAAGATCGCCATTGGATGGTGAGAACTCATCACTACGATGAGGGATTCGATCTTCGGCACAATTAGGTACATTGAGGTTCTTGGTATTCATAATATATACATACCATTGAAGATTGTATTTTCATATATTTAAGCCGTTAGGAAATGAGTTCACAATTATATAGAGGGAAAAAATACAAAAAATTCCAAATTTTACCCAAAGTGATAAATTTATCTCAATTTTTTTTTATATGAAAAACTCCAAACTTTGTTAATTGTGACGCATTTACCCAACCAAGGGCATTTTCGTCCTTTTTTTTATGTTTTTCCTTTTTTATTTTTTCTATCTTCCCTCCGCCGGCCACGACGAAGGGAAGAGAAAGAAGAAGAAAAAAAGGAAAAGATTTTTTTAAAGTAAAAGACAAAAATGCCCTATAATTTAGGGTAAATGTGTCACACAGATACAAGTTCAGAGTTTTTTGTGTCACAAAAAAAGTTTGAGGTAAATGTGTCACTATTGATAAAATTTGGGATTTTTTGTGATGTTTTTTCTTGCACTCCTTACTGAGGTAGGATGTACATACAATCACATCAACAAGATTGCATATAATGGAAAAACGTCCACGATAATGAAAATGGAAAAATCAGAGTTCTGTTGGTATTTAAACCTTTGACATGTGCTTTTACACAAAAATAAACTTACCTTTTCCCTAAAAGCTTGACTTATTAAGATTCAGGCTAACCGTTACAGATATAATGTATGACTTAATATACTGTTTTATGTAAAGAAGGATTCAAACTTTGGGACCTTCTATTTGTGAATTACGGGGCGATATCACCAGAATAGACGTGGAAGCTGGTTTTGTCTCACCTTGCCATGCACACGTAACCAAAATAATCATGCACAATTTTTTTTTTTTAAATTTTATATATGTTCACCAACAAATGAAAGCAGAAAAAGTCATTTTTATTTTATTCCGTTCCTGCGTTCCGTTTAAATTTTTCAGATGCTCGCACTCCCCCCGCGCCCCCGGTACTGGTGGCACTCCGAAACGAACATCGCATCCGGGCCGTCGAAATTTCAACGATCCTCGCCCGGGCAGATCCGATCCGTCGGCCGAGACCGCCCCACATTCAACTGCATTTAAATTCCGCCTCTGAAATCCGTTCCATTTCACTACCCTCCGCCCCTCCGCATTGGCGCAACCGGTCAGGAGAGAGAAAACTGGAGAGAGAGAGGAAAGCAATGACGCTCGAGCTAAAGAGCGCGTCTTCATCTCCTTCTTCTTCTTCTTCTTCTTCTCGTCTCGCTGTTCAGGCTGTTCGGCCGAGCTAGAATTCGCCGGGCTTTTCCTCTGTAAGTACTCCGCCTCCTGCCGGTTTACGCTTTTCCTTCCCTCCTCGTGCGGTGCGGTCGGTTAGGGCCTTCGCGAGTCGGTCGGCGTTTTGGTGACTCGAGGGGGGGGACGTCTCGCGTGGCTAGGGTTTTGGGAATCTCTGGAGACCGGATTGCTTCTGTTGGGATTTCGTCGTTTCGTCTCTTTCTCTCGTGTTTTTGCTGGCTTAGGAGTGTGTAATTTTAGTTTTCGCGGGTCATGGAAAAACAAAATAGCTCATCCTGCTTCTCTGTTTCGGGATTAGGGTTTCCGAACGTGAAATTCCCATCTTCATTTCGTGTTTTCTCGTTGTGTTTTTTTGGTTTGAAGTGTTTTTTGGGGATTAGGGTTTCCGAACGCGAGATTCTATCTTCGTTTACTGTTTTTCCTTGTGTTTAAATGCTTTTCGTTTTTCCTCCTCCTCAGTAACTGTAGAAAGGTTTTCCTTTTAATTTTCACTAGCTTTAGCCACAATTTGTATTGAAAATGGCGGTTGTTGGGATAAGATTGGTCATTTCTTGGATTTCCGTAGTATCAAAGAGATTTTTAGGGCTATCTTGGTTTGGATACGAATTTAAGCATCACCATTACTAATGTATAGAGTTACCCGTTTTAATTAGTATCATATATTTGTTCAGCATCTACAATGGATCTTTGGATTGACTGTGCTCTAGCAAGGCTGTCCTCACATTGGAGTCTCACTTCAGAACTACACTACTTATTTTAATTGGACCCGTAGGTAGCCTTTCCTTAGGTTTTTTCACTTTATGGGCACTGGTTTATCATTAGGATCATTTCCAAATTGTCCTTCTGATTTGACTCAGGCTAATAAGTGCTTCCTGGAAGTCTAGGGTATATGTCTGGCTTTGAAACCACTTAAGGTGAATCTTCAAAGAAGTCACCTTTAAAGCTAATTTTTGAGGTTAGATAGCTGAAGGATTTTTTTATGTCCACAGACCTTTTCCTTTGATCACTGAGCAATGTTCCTCATGTTGAATTTGCATTTCGCTCTTAGGAAAGTCCAAGATGATGTGTACGAAAATTTTAAAATGTTTTCATTTCCTGTATGTCCGGTTTTAGTCAAAATTGTATCTTATGAACTGATACTTCATATTCTTGTTAGGTTGTGAAGAAGTTCATTATTGATTGAATAATTCAACTCGTATCAAGTGAATTATGGGCGAGGAAGGTTCGGCAAATGCAGCTTCTGAATCAGAAGCAGTAGTAGCACCTGCAGAAAACGGAAGTGTACCTTGCGACAGCATTGTAATGACTGAAAGAAAAACTGAGGAAAGTAATGGAGTGAAAGAAAAGGGAGATGATAAAGATGAAGAGAAAGTGGAGACTGAGAAAGTGGATATAGGGCAGGATTTAAAGGAAGACTGTGATAAGAAAGAACGAAAAGAAGAGGAAGAACCTAAAACGGAAGAGATGAAAGAAGAAGCCCCTGCTGAAAAAAAGGAGAAGGTTCCTGAGGAAATGAAGGAAGATGAAGAGAATGATGAGGAGGGGACTAAGGGGGTTATTGATGGGGTAAAAAATGGGGAAGGAAAGGATGAAGAAATTGAAGAGGAGAAGGCTGGAGAAGAGAAGGAAGAAGAGGCTGAAGAAGAAAAGAATGATGAAAAGAAGGTTGAGGAGAGTGAGGAGAAGGAACAGGAGAAGACTGAGAGTATGGAGGAGCAGACTGTGACAGAGAAGGCTGAACAAAGTACAGAGGAGAAAGGGACAAAAAAGCGTAGGAGGCAGAAGGCTGCTGGGGGAAAGGTGAAGGAAATAAGAAGAAGAAGGAGCTTGACAGGACCCCTAGGACTCCTACTGTAGATCGTCCTGTACGAGAAAGGAAGTCTGTAGAGCGGTTGGTTGCATCTATTGAGAGAGATGCCTCTAAAGATTTCCAAATAGAAAAGGTGCATAAAACTAAATCGAACCATGCATTTGTTGCCTTTGTTGGATTTGCGTGTGTAGGATCTGCATTTGATCATATTATCTGGGAATTGCAGGGCCGTGGAACACCATTGAAGGACATACCCAACGGTACTCTCATTTTTCTTCTTGCTCACTGAATTCTTGAAACTGTATCCATAGTTCCTGGAAAACGATCATCTTTTTTCGGGGTTGTGAACGCAAAAATCAGTCAGCATACAATTACTTAGGTCTACTATAGAATGTGTTGAGATTTAGAATGTCTGAAACCGGAAACGCGCATGACTTTGATTGACATGTTTTCCTGGTTCTGCATGTTATGGGATTCATCCATGCAGAATGATAAGGTGCATTAAACAACTCTGTCTACATTTTGTCAGTGGCTTTCAAATTGTCAAGAAGGAAGACAGATGACACCTTTAAGCTGCTGCATAACATCCTGTTTGGAAGGAGAGGGAAGGTAACATTCGTTCTTATCTCTCAATGTGCCAGCTGTGATTTGCCCCTCTTCTTGTCTATACACTTTAGATGAGTTAAACGGATGTCCTAGGAGAGTAGTTTGGTTCTGAAATTCTTGAGCGTGAACGCATTCTACTCACCGTTTGATAACCTTCCTCTTCTGTATTTTTGCAGGCATTCCAGATCAAGGGTAATATATCAAGGTTTTCTGGTTTTGTATGGCATGATAATGAGGTAAATATATGCCTATAGCATTGCCTTTCTTTCCTTTTCTTTTGGATTTTGTTGGGCGGTTGGGGTGTTTGGAAGTGGAGGAGATTATAATCTGGCGAACTACTGAAAATTATTGACTTAGTGGATTACTGAAGGCTTGTCTACGAGCTTCATTTTAACTATGTTGTGACTGCAGGAAAAGCAGAGGAATAAGGTGAAGGAAAAATTTGACAAGTGTACTAAAGAGAAATTGCTCGAATTGTGTGATGTACTTGACATATCAGTCTCAAAGACATCCACTAGGAAGGTAGGTGCAACATTACAGTTGGTAATCTTATCTCTTTTGACACTATTTTCTTCGGAAATGCTTGGTTCTTTTTCCTTCTGGTCCCTGAAGTTGTCTGTTAGTCATAGTGAAGGTGCAATCTTGAGAGTGATCATTTCATATGATATTTGTTGGCTGTGTAGTAGGGCCAATGAGTTTGACTTGTTTGCTTGATTTGAAGATAGTATATTCTTTGTTTACAATGCCAACTGTCATTTGTACTGATTAGTTGGTCTGCACTTCCAGGAAGATATTGTTACGAAGCTGATTGACTTCTTGGTGGCTCCCCATGCCACAACAACTGTGTTACTTGCTGAAAAAGAGGTTGGCCATCTGAAATTGTTTATGGGAAGTCATTTGATATTGTGATTGGTTTCCTTGCAATTGCATCTTCGCACGTTTTAATCTTCTTGACATGTGGCAGTCTGGGAAGGGCCAAAAGCGCAAGAGGGTGGTGAAAGGAACTTCATCTGCATCGAAGAGTTCCTCAAGGCGGACAGTCAAGGTATCATTCATTTCTCACTAGAAGCACTGGGATATTGATGATAATGGTTCTTTATCATTGGCTGAATGACTGAACCAATCACGAATAACCAACAACCTGAAGTGTTTACTACTCGAATAATTATTCTTTTTGGGCTTCAACTTTTGATCATTTGGCACTGCTATGTTATGTCATTATTTATGGGTTGGATTGTTTTCAGAGTCGAAGAAAGAGTGAGGATGATTCGAAAAAGGAAAGAAAGAAGCCTGCTTCTGATACAGAAGATGATTCAGAAGAAGAGAAGGAAGAAGAGCAAGAAGATGAACAAGAACAAGAACAAGAAGAAGAAGTAGAAGAAGAAGAAGAAGAGACTGAAAATGGTGTTCCAGAAAAGTCTGATGAGGAGATGCCGGACCAATCAGAAAGTGAGGAAAAAGAGGTCTCTGAGGATGAGTCTGAGGAAGACACAGGGAAGAAGAAAAGAATCCGTGCAAAACCATCCACTAAAATGGAAACTGTTGGAAAAGTCAAAAGGAGGAGAAGTTCAGTGTCAAACAAATCAAGTCCACCACCCAAAGCAACAGCAAAGAGATCATCATCAAAGCGCACAAAGGTTGATGACAACAGTGACAGTAGTCCTATGGTATTCTCTAGGAAGAAGAACGAAAAAGTAACCAAGAAGTCTTTGACACCTGCAAAGTCTGCCTCCAAGGAGAAACCTGGTCAGTTGATTACTCCATTTCATTCCATTTGTTATTCTTTGTGCTTTTGGATATGCAATGCAGTCTTCCCTCCTTTTCAATAGTTATCGAGGGGATGTACTTTCACTTCTTGCTAGTGTCTAATCTGAAGGTTGAGTGAACTTTTATGTGCATGAAGTGATCACACTTCTTTTCATTGGGTTTAGGCTGAGACCATTGGGGTCTTGGAGCAATCATTCTAGCTGAGCAACTCAAAATTTAAAGAAATGTCATTGATTCTTCATGCTTGTTTCTAAGTACCATTTGAATAGATAAGAATCCCTTTAATTTTATGATTTTTCACATATTTATACATATGTTAAGTACAATTTGTGGTATGAGGTACATGAACTATGGGCAATTAGAATTAAATTTCGTGCAACAAGATGAGGAATGGCATTTTAATGCACTGTTCTAAATGGAACCTACTGAAATTTGTTTTATTGTGGAAGGGAAAAAAGGTGGCAGAGGAAAGGACAAATCAAAGGAAGGGAGTGTCAAGCCCAGCGATGTTGAGCTTCGAAATGCAATTTGTGAAATTCTTAAGGAAGTTGACTTCAATACGGTGCGATTTTAGCTTGGTGACTTTGCATTTCTTCCGTTGCTCGGTGCACCCTGCAACTTGATTCTTCAGATCATCTAAAATTTTGCAAGATGTTTGCATGATTATTGATTTTTAAGTGGCAAAAAAAATCAGCCATTCTAAGCTTTTTTCTGTTTTTGGTTGTTGGTTGGAAAGTGCATTGTACGCCTTCAATGTTCTTTTGCATTTTTATTACAGCCTCTTGAAGAAGGCTAACTGCTCCGTCTACGCCTTTATTTATTTATTCTTTTGGGCAAGTAATCTCAACGCTGTTTGTTGAATTAGCTAGTAGCATCTAACATGTGATGGGTTTTCAATTCTGCAGGCCACTTTCACAGATATTCTCAAACAGCTAGGTATGTTATCTCCACGTTGAATTATTTTTGTGATACTAAGCATGTGAGTGTTCAGTTCATCATTTTGCTGGTTGATTTGCCAAGTCATTTGCTAGTTATTGTTCTGTTGCATTCCCAATATATCCTCTGAATCTTGGTGGCTAAATCTGTGAGCTTTTAATCTTCATCTGCTGCATGTGAATCCAGCCTCTGGACTCTGCTGAATGATTTTAGGTCTTTTTTGACATAGGAATTTTTAAACTCGTTACACCTACCCAATTTTTTTTTTTTTTTTTTTGGTGGTATTTTGTAGCCGGCTTGGCATTTATGCTGTTATAATCAATAAGGGGGGTGTGCTTGTACAGTCAAGTCTTATTATGTCTTCATGAATGCATAATGGGGTAGAGGTTTGTTATTGGTTGTATTACATGTCCATGGACAAATCGTCCCAAACACAAGTGATATAGTATGGATAGGGAATTATCATTAAATAGTGTGTTTAGTTGCTGAAACACAGAAGTTTGAACTGGAACTTTGTTAAGGGAGCATTGCTATCATCCGAGTCACCCCTCAGATTCTACAGCGACTGATCCAAGTACTTTCAGAATTTTTCTTTGTATCTAAATTCGATGGATGATAGCTTGTTGTAATTTGAAGCTTTGGTATTGTAGTAAGGGCACTTCTGCACTTCTGTGGTTTTAGAAGGAGGAGAGTTTTATAGAATCTCACCATTAATGATGTATATGGGTTTCTGATCCGCAAAAATTTATGTAAATGAAGAAATGTCCCTAATCTAACAATTGAGGTGGTTCTTCATGGAAACCATAGGAAAACCATACGCTCTAGGTACTTCTAAAATGTAGAAAATATCTTGACATGTGGGTACGTTAGCTGGTGGCGGAAAATCCATCTGTCAAGTGTCTTTTTGGCCGCTTAATGAATTTGTTGGCAAACTTTTCAGCGGAGCAATTCGATGCGGATCTCACCCCAAGAAAGTCATCTATAAAGCTGATGATCCAGGAAGAGCTCACTAAACTTGCCGATGAGGCTGACGACGAGGATGGAGAAGGTGATGCTGAGAAAGACGAACCAGCAGCAGATGCTCCGGAAGTGAAAGCCTGACCCGTAAAATACAGTGTAGGTAGTTGTAGTTTTTGTGCCTAGTTTTTCGCATTGTGCATCTTGTACCGACTGTTTAGTAGTTGTGAAAGAGCCAGCTTTCATGCAAAGTGATTTGTACATGCTGGCAATCTAACTTATAAATTAAGAAGAGGATGTATCGATTACTCAGCTGCTTGGCAGTGCCGCAACTAGCTTATGTTCAAATTCGAAACCGTGGGGACTTGAGAAAACTTGTTTCCATTGCCGCGTCGCCTCTTTCCTGGTTGCTTGATGATCCCGATTAAGTGTTAGGGTGGGGTGCGAGCCCCTGAAGCCTTGGTTTACTCGGGGAGTGTTATTGATTGTGCTGGATTTAGATCATTCATGCACCCTGTTGTGGTTTGGTATATGATTGACACTTGCAGTTGCATTTTTACCTGTTGGGTACCCAAGAAATTGTTCATAGAGCTTCGGCGAAGCTCCTTTTCAATCGAATCATATACCTTGTTACATGTGACGGTGGTCCAGCTTCTAATGAAAGCTTCAATGTTACAAAGATCTATAATATGTATCTCTTTCGTCCGGCCAAAACCAAAACTAATGGAATGTAGCACTTGCTATTGGGGATTATTTTTACTTGAATGAGGGAACAGAATACTCGACACTCTTTTTGGCTAATTGTTTTTGTTTTTTCACTATAAGAATTCTTTTGAAAAAAGCAGAAATTAAATGAGCATTTGCTATTTTTTGAACTTAAAGCAAATTTTTCCTATAAAATGTTGCAAAAGAAAAGGAGAGGATGAGGTTTGTTGTTTGTTTGCAAGGACAATTAGGTTCTGTTTTTCGGAAATAAAAAAGGAATAGAAATTCATTTGATAATGTTTTTGTTTCAGGGAATAGATTTCAAATAGAATTAAGAAGTGAAAAAAGTTATTTTTATTTTATTTTCGAAAATAATTTTAAAATCAAGCTTTTTTTTTTTTTCCTTCTTTTTCTTCTTCCTTTAGTAAGTCGTTGGCCATTTTTTTCTCCTCTTTTTTTTTTCTTCTTCTTCCTTAAACTAGTCATCGGCCATTAAGCATGGCTAGTGACTAGCCAAATGAAGGCCGTGTGACCTCGCCCAACCACCAACAAAACGAGGCTCCCTCGAGACCAACCACCGACTAGAGGAAAAGAAGAAGAAAAGGAAAGAATTTAAAAATGTAATAAGATTATAAAAAATCAAAAGACTTTCTAAATTACAAAAAAAAAATTAAATGTCATATCAAATATATTTTTATTTCAAAAATAGAAATTTTGTGCAATTATCAAATGTCATCAAATGTTTAAAAATTCGACTAAGGAACATATTAAAAAAAAAAAAATATATATATATATATATATATATTTGAGCAAAAATCGTTTCAAGAAATTATTGCCAAGTCCACCATTAATGAATTTCATGGATGAAACCTTTTTAGTATAAAGTGGATAGTTAGCTTTTTGGTTTTACCAATTTATTCATTTTTTCGACCAATTTTACGTTTTTTTTTTAGTATTCATCAGCCCATTTTACTTTTTTTTTTCTTCTCTTTGGAATAAATTGCGCTACAATATTCAAATAATATGTAGATAAGGGCAAAATGAAATATTTAAAAGCGAGGCAATATGTGTATTTATTTAAATATTTACACGGGTGATTTTTAGTTCCTAGGGAGTACTGTGCCTTTATAGTCTTTCATTATTGAATTGATTTTTTTTTTTTTTTCATTTCTAGATCCACTGATGATAAAACTCGAGAGGCATGGTTCCTCTCGAGGAACCCAAATGCTTCTATATTTCAACTTCAATTTCTCGACAACTTTAAATACAATACCGATAAGACAACTAATTAAATTTTATATTTTTAATTTTCTCGAAGGTTTTGCAAGTGGACGTAGTGCATGATTATGCTCAGTACAAAAGATCTGTCTATATTCATCCAAGACTCGCGAGTCACGACTCAGAAATAATTTTTTTAGATAGTGGAACGCCAAGCTTTGTCATTAGGATAAATAATCAAAATTCAAAACCATAATCATTGGCCAGTTAGGTGGATGGCTCTATTAATCTAGGAGCCTCGTTTGGTTTTTTTACACCTACTTTTTCTATTGCAATTGCTATTTGGTATTGGCATTGGATGCTTTTTAGCGCCATTACTGATGGAGAAACTGACAAAACGAAGGGAGCACCCCCGCGATCGGACGGCCCACGTGATAGATGCCGTTTCGACGGCCCGCATCGTCCCGCCTCCCAACCAATCGGATTCCGTCCCCCCGTCCCCGAGAACGAACACTTATCGCCGAGCAACGGCCCGCGTGCCTCCACGTGTCCGAACAGCAGTCGTTATTATGCGCCTCGATCCAACGGACCCAACTCGCTCTCTCCTCCCAGAATCTCTCTCTCTCTCTCTATTCCCTTCGCCGGAGACAGATAATCTCTCCGGCGTTCGTCTCCGACGGAGGCGTCGATCAGCCTCGGGTTCCTAACTGTTCGCCTGCCGCTCGCCGTGATCGAGTCTACTTCGAGTCCTGCGAAGGCGTTCGCTGTCTAACGATCGAGGAAGAAGAATGCCGTTCCTCTATACCAGCTCAAGCGGTCATCCGAATCCCGCAAACTGAATTTCACCATCGGAGGGTTGATTGCTCGTGCAAGCGTTATCTCTGCGCATCGGTCGGCCGCTCGGTCGGTGGCTTTCCGGCGGCTGGCGAACGGCAGACTCCGGTGGAGCTCGCGCGGTAATCGGAACCGGCGTCATGGTGGATTCGGACAACGAGTCGCCGCCGGGGAGGCCATGGATCGGGAGGGAACGGGGGCGGGGGCGACTTCTCGTCGCCGCGGGAGCAGGACAGGTTCCTCCCCATCGCGAACGTGAGCAGGATCATGAAGAAGGCGCTGCCGGCGAACGCGAAGATCTCCAAGGACGCGAAGGAGACGGTGCAGGAGTGCGTGTCGGAGTTCATAAGCTTCGTGACGGGGGAGGCGTCGGACAAGTGCCAGAGGGAGAAGCGGAAGACGATCAACGGCGACGACCTGCTGTGGGCGATGACCACGCTGGGGTTCGAGGAGTACGTGGAGCCGCTCAAGGTGTATCTGCAGAGGTTCAGGGAGTTGGAAGGCGAGAAGACGGCGGGGTTGCGAGAGAAGGACGGCGGAGCCTACGACAGCGAGAGTAGCGGCGGCGGCGGCGGCGGCGGCGGAGTGTACGGGATGATGCCGGTGGGCCAGGGTCAGCACCAGGGACACGTGTACGGCTATGGTGGGTTTCATCAGATTGGCGTGAGAGGAGGGGAGTTGGTGGGGGATTAGTGGAGTTGGTCCTGGAGCTAGTTTAAATACACCTAAATAATTAAAAATCACTAATCCAATTAATTTAATCATTAGAATAACCTTCTTTGAAGTGCTTTCTGCTGGAGCTCCACATTCTCATTGTCGTGGCCATTGAAGGAGTTCTTGGGAAGGTAGCGTTGGTGAAAAGCTAGATCCTACTAGAATTGCTCGATGGGGAAGAGTCGAGAACTATGTCGAATTGCGTGCGCTCGACTCGAATCTCCCCACTCTTTGACATTGTGATTGACTTGGCTTAGAAGGATGGATTTAGGTAGTAGTTTCGCACCACGACGACGACGATGGTCGTGTTTTAGCGTGGCAGTGTTGGTCGGATGGGTGGCAAATGGTGTATAGTGGAGGTGAATGTTGATGAAGTCTTTGGATGGGGGGTGAGAAGTAGAGAAGTGATTCGGGGTTTGAAATTTAGGTTTGGAAGCTGAAGTAGTTGCTGTAATGGCGGATTATGGGAGTGTAAAGTAATTGTAAAACACAAGGTGTTGGGAAGACTAATCTATGTATGTATGTCTGTCTTACTTGTGGAAGGAAACTGAGTTTTACCTGTGAGGAGTGTCTTCTCTTGATACATACTGGATCACTTACCTTTGAATTATGTTCTGTTAAAACAAGTGTCTTGATGGCCAAGCAAATGCCGACGAGTGTTCATGGTTCTTCGGGAAGAAGGTCAAATGTCATCGGGGGTTGAATTCCATTTTGACACAGGGTCGAAGGTTATGACTATTGCCTCATTGAAAGCCAATGTGTAAGGAACACTGATCGTTGAGGCTGTGCTGTTCCATGTTAGCGGTTTGGCCCCGTGCACAGAAACGAATAAAAGGGCGAGATGGCTTAGGTCACTTGATTGTCCTGAACCGGATCGTGTCAGTACCTACCCTTTTACATTGCTTTGCCTCCGACTTTGCATGTTTAAAATCCACCTAAAAAGGAAAATGTGCAATTTACTGACAGTACCTGATAGATCCTACAGTTCTCGACAGTAGGATTGATGAAGGTACCAGACACTTTCAAGTAGTGATGACTACCGAATGAACCTTAACACGGTTGGCTGTCATTGGATAGATAGAGAAGTAGATCGAAAAGTTGTGGGTTTTGCTAAATTCGTCAGCAAAAGCTACCCCGGATTTGGAAACGGCCTTGGCTCAAATTCAGTGTTGCAATTTTAACCCAGCATGTCCTAGTTGTCAATGCTTCACCAAGTGTTTCTGTTGTAACTTAATTCTTGATCGCAGATCAGAGCGTTTGGAAGTCCAAAAGCAGCGATATTTCCGTTCAAGTACAGACATTACGTTATTTTAAAAAATAAGTTTTGACAAATGAAGCGAGATATTTTGCTTCCAGGATGTTTTTCAGCATTGCTCGCCAATCTGACAATTCAGAGCACCGGCACTCGGATCCTTAGCAGTCAGCAGTGAAGCCGGGCGCGCCACCATGCTCGATGCCTTCAAGTAACTTGAAGCGGAATCTTCCCCGGAAGGTGTAAAGAAGGCACCGTTTAACATCAGATCTCTGTCTGATCTCCAATTCCAGTTCTTCCACTCTGAATTTCCAGCTGTACTTTCCCGCTTGGTCACCTAACCAAAAGAAGATTTAAGCAAGGTTGAAGTTGAAGCCAAAGGTGTCCTTGTGATACAGAGTTAATCATAACCTAGGCAGCTTAGGGAGGCCCGGCAATGTCACTGAGCCATAGTTTTTGGCCATTAAGCAGGGCCGGGTTTAATTAACAAGATTTAGGCAAGCTTCTGCAGTCGGCTCTCCTTCAAAATCTGGCTTGCCAGGACTAAATTTTGGAAGGTGCTCTTTTCAGATTTTACTTAATTTATCTATCATGTCGTCGTCGTGCCTAATTTTTTTCGTGACTGCATTCTGAGCTCAGTTTAGGCCATGAATGATTCAAGTCAATTTGAAGCTAGGATCACCTCATACCGGCAATGACCAGGAAAAAGATTCCTGGCCTGAAAACCTACAGCATGTCGATTCCGACTCACCTCTTTGGTGCGGTCACTATCTGATGCGATGAAGACATTTCCTTGGCTGTTGATGGTCGGATTAGCACTTCCTCCGATTGCATACATCTCCCAACCTGCGTACACATTGTTCACAATGTGAAAGTATCCATGCCTGCACCTGCAAATACGTCCGGCCAACAAAAATGATGCTCTGTTGTTTACCCTAAGGGAATTTCTCTGCTTTACAAAACTCAGCACGATTAAATTTCTTACCTTGGCATTCTTTGAACTAGGCCTTCACCGAAAAAATTGAAGGCAATGGTGACTTGCATGTTTTTGTCATCAACATAGTCATCACTATGACCCATTAGCATCACTTCGTTGTGACGCAACATGTAGTTGTTCGAGATGGTCATCGCCGTCGAGCCGATGACCGCATCTATCAGCCCATCGCTACAGCTAGCCAAGGTACAATGGTCGATCCATATGTCATGGGATGCGTATATGGATATGCCGTCGCCGTCCGATTTGCCTCTCATTCCGACGAGCCGCGGGGAGTTCCTCACTAGAGCATTCCCCGCGGGCAGGCAATCGTGAATGTAGATGTTATGTATGATAATGTTGCTCACATTTTGGATGGTTATGCACGGGCCGTCCGATATCTGGATGTTTTGTCCCCTGCCGTCTATGGTCTTGTACGAGTTCATCACGAGCTCTTGCTCGAGATTGATGACCATATCGTGATCGAAGATGATCCACAGGGGCTCTTCCTGAATCACGCCGTACCTCAGGGTGCCCGGCGGCGGGTTCACGGGATCGTCTGAGGATTTGGTCACGACGTAGATTTTCCCATCTCGGCCGCCCACGGCATTGCGGCCGAACCCGATGGCGCAGTCAGCCAGGTCCTTTCGGTTTGATTCCCAGTCGGGGTCGCACCTCCAACAATCGTCAGTAGGATTCCCCGTTCGGCACGAGCCCGTCCCGAGCTGCCTCCGAGTTGTATTCCTGGTCATGTTCAAATTTAGCAGCAAAACTAAGGAATGTGACGGAAAACAAAACAGCCAGAGTTTGTTTCCAAGTGATGATGCCATATGTTAGCGAATCAGCCAAGATCAAGTTGTAAGTGCGTACCACTCGGCCATTTCTGGCGTTCGCATCATTGAACGAGCAGAGGATGTGTGAGTCACAACATGGAGCATCGCCAAGGCGAAGATACAGAGGGATGACATTTTCAGATGTTTCTGGGTTTTGGTGGTTGCTTTTCTGTGCATCAGAGATGATGAATTATAACATTGCTATAACAATGATTGAGAGAGAGAGAGAGATGGCCTTGGCAACAGGAGAGAGAGATCATGAGGCAGAGAGGGGGCCTAAGAAGACCCAAGATTGTCCTTTGCTTTTTCTTTATGCAGAGGTGATTACTGTGGTATTGAATGCATGGTCTGAATCTTCGAGGCCAAGTACATGCTGGGGCAATATGACATGGGTAACTTTTCTTGGAAAGAAAATGGAGAAGAGAGGTCTGGTTTGCAACTCTTTCTTGCCCTAAATTGCTTATAAATGAAAGCTGTCATGCTAGTGGGGCCGCAGAGGTTGATGAACGAAAGAGTTAAGTGAGATATGCAATCCCCACTAGGCCGAAAACGAAAAACAACTGCTGGGAGGCAGTTGCTAAGTGCAAGATTAAATGGACACGTCCAAGTTCATGAACTAGCAGCATCTACTTGTAAGTACATCTGACACAAAAAAATCAGAAATAATCTCGAAAGATTTCACTTGCCACCCCCGGCCCCCCGGGAGAATGGGCCGCCACAACATTATTTGTGGTATATTGGCACGAGGAAATTTAAGAGAACTAGAGACCGAAAAATTAGCTATGGTGGTGTTAGGATTTTAAATGAGAAATTTATGGATGGTGGGTACTGGTATAACTTATGGGCTACGACATACCAGCAGGAATGACTCATATATGGTCCTTTCACTACATCTTTGCTGTTGTGCCTCGGTAGGACTGAATTTATTGCATTATCTTCTTCCAGCAAGAGATTAATTGCCCCATTTTTGTGCAGAAGCAAGCGAATGAAACTCGAAAGTCGAAAGTGTTGGGCACTTCAGTAGATCCCTTCTGTTTTCAGGTCTAGCACCGTTTTACAGTTGGAAAAAGAACTGACTTATCACTGCGTCTGACTCTCCCATGGGGCCGAGGATGATGCTTTTCGGGGACACGAGTCGTGATCTTTTAGTATTTGAATCCCTGGCATCTCACGTGCTCGTTATACTTCTATCCGTTCCTTCGTACTTGAGAGTTAGATATAAGCTTTAGCATCTATATCAGTTGACCTTATGATACACTGAAGCCCATTGTTATCAACAGGTCCTAACACTGGGAATGGGGAAGCCAGTGACTGGAACTTGAGAGAAGTGGCCATTTCAGCCTTTCCCAGTTCCAAGTGTAGTTCCTTCTCTTATCCATTAGAAAGGAAGTAACATCAATACCCAGTGGGTCTCAGAATCTCCAATGGACCCAAGGACGAGATTTTTCGAAGATGATCGTCGTGATCTTCGGCATTCAAACCGATCTTCTTGTCCCGTAGCGTGTGATGCTTCTGTCTACTCCTTCATACTCAAGAATAACAATTCTAGCGAAAGCTTTTGCATGTGTCAATGAGCTGATACTCATAGAGCAATGGTGGTGCAGGGTGAGGATGGTGATGGAGAAGAATACATAATTCAGAGCCCTTATACAAAAGGTAATACTATCAAATTGACAATGTTGAGGAGATGTTTGTCTCAGTTGAAAGCACAAAACCTTTGACCAGTAGATGATGCGGAGAGGCTAAGCGAAAGAGAAGAACAGAATGTTGCAATCAAAGAACTGATATCTCAGTCTTAAATGAGCATGAGAAGTGCAGATGAAATTCATAGTCATGGCAAAACTGCCAATGCCAAAAGTTTCTCAGTACTAACTACTAGAATCATCGAAAAATTGAAGGATAATAATACAAATGGTTCATGAACTTTGGCCCAATGTGCAATGTGATTCATGAACTTTTAATTTGTTTAATGTAATTCTTGAACTTTTTTTTCGGATGTGCGGTATAGTTCTTGAACTTTTAATTTGTTTGATATGATTCCCGATTTTTTTTTTTTTACATGTTTAACTTAGTTCCTGAATTATATGAAAATGTTCAATATTGTCCTTCAATTAATTCAAGTTCGAAACAACACTAAACATTTTTATATAATTTAGAGACTAAGTTGAACATATACTAAAAGTCTAGGACCACATTGAATATATTAAAAGTTCAAGGACTACATTGCACAATTGGTGATGGTACAAGGAATATACTGAATAAATTAAAAGTTTAGGGACTACATTGCACATTTGATCAAAATTTTAAGGATTATTTGAGTCATTTTCCCAAGAATTAAGGGGCCTATTATTTTAGTAGTATAATTAAAATGGTAGACATTGTAGGGAGAACATGGATTCGAAAATGATTTTTGTAACACTTTTAAGAACTATAATATTTTTCACCACGACTGAGTTCGAAAATGATTTTTTTTTTTATTCCTTTGCAAGACTTGTTGATCTGATTTTTCTTTTTCCTTTTTTTTGGACAGAGAACCTCAAACGCCATGGCCCAAAAGAAAAAACTCATCTCGGTTCGGAATAAAGCCACAGGCATCCAGATTTCTCTTTGCTGAAAGCCCACTAACAGAGCCCGAAGGCCCAACTACCCAATATGAGCCCAGCCAGACCAGTGACTGGCCTTTCCATCGCGTGCATCGAAGGTCTCACGTTCAAAAAACGAGCAATTTCAGTATTTAGTGAGGCTGATCTACAAAACTCAGCCTGATGACCTAAATCAGATAGTTGAATGAGTGAAAGAAAACAGGGCAGAAATCAGCAGTGAAAAGATTGAGTCTCATTTCCTACCTAATAGAATTAAAAAAAGAAGTAAATATAAGCAAGACCCAAGTCCAAGCAAACGATCCAATTCGTCTCCAAGTGTAGAGTCCTTGCCAATCAGTAATCTGTCTTTACTAAGCGATGCATCGGATTGCAAGTGGCTATTCAAAAAAGTGGATGGTATTCAACTGTTGGGATCCACGTATGAGTTCTGTAAAAAAAGTCGGTTAATATATTATAACCGACCCGTAAGTGATCGATTTAAGTAGTTGAATGTAAGAAACTTTAATTGGATATGTTGATGGATTCAAGTTTGGGCTCTCCTAGCTATTGGATTTCTGTCGGATGCTCTTAGCATCAACAACCAATAGCAATTTGACATGTCGTTTAGTAAATCATTTTGTAAATCGGTCTTCACAATATTATTTTATGTTGAGCAAGTGCTTGGTGACGATAAAAAAAATGCAGGATCAAGGCTCGACGATCGGTCAGATTGTTCATGTCTGGACTTTCCAAGTGGTGATTTCTTGGACGTTGGAGTTTCAAGATCGGAGACTTAGCTCGTGTCACTTAAATTGATGATTCCGGTCAAGCCAAACATCATGCACAGAATTACACGAGATGTTGCTGACATCGCGTGGTAAGTACTATCATTAGCAGAAGTACAATTGAAAAACTCGAAAGGTTCTGCACGTGTTCTGCAAAGAATTTCACCGAGGTTTTTTCTTTCTTTTATTAACGGCTATAATAGGAAAGCGTGACATTCATGTACGGAGGCTTATAAATAGGAGAAAATTTGTGTTGAAATAGTGTGTTATTATGAAAGATGTGTTTTTTGATTAAGAGAATAAGCGACTCTTGATTAAGAAAATACGTTACTCTTAATCAAAGAAACGTGATTCTTGGTTATGAAAAGATGTGACTTTTCGTCTTAAAAGAAAGTTATCAATGGTTATGAAAGGAAGTGACTTTTGACATGAAGAGTGGTGACGATTAAGGATAAGATACCTATTCCCAAGAAATGTGTTGATTGGTTTTCTTTGAATAGATATTAATTTACATATTGTTTATAATAACCACAACTGTTCAGAAATGCACTTCTTCTTCAAAACTCTCGCTTCTCTTTTCAAACACGCAATTTAAGGAGAAATTCCAAGAGAGATTTGAATAATTGCTGAACTCGTTTCTCTACGGCTTTAGTATATATCCTGGAAATATATTTGTTCTAAACCCGAACAACAACAATATTGGAGGTAAATAATACCTTAAGGACAGTGTCGTCATCATGTATTAAAGTATCAAGAATCTACTACTATTTCTCCATCTTCTTCACCAAGCAAGTTCCCTCAACAACTTGAACTGAAGGCTAGGTTTCGGCGAGTGCAAGAAGCAAGAGAAATTGTGATTTGTCTTGAGAATTTCGAGTCCATCTCTTTTGAAATTTGAGTAAGTAGCCTTTTGAGTGTTGGAATTGCAGGCCCTAGCGCTTCCAAGAAAGGACGTGGGCATTTCAAGTCAAACCTCAGTAAATCGAGAGAAGTAGAAGCAGAATTCTACTTAGGTTTATTCGACAAGTTTCACCCGCCTCTTGGTTGCTTGTTTAGGCCTAACAACCAATAAGTCGTAACTCGATTCTTATGCATGCTTTTATCGCTTTTTGGCAAAACTGCATTCCCAAGTAACATCATGGATCAGAAAAACCTAAGTTAGAAGCATGGTATTGTGGCCAAACGATGAAATTGTTCGTAATTTGTCGTATTAAGGATCTACTTGTCTGGCCGTCAGACGAATGTGTACGCTTCTAACTCCACCTCAAGCGTAGGCCCCGGCATTAGCTCTAGACTGCAGCGCCGAAATATGAAAAGATGGGCTTGGATAGATGGAGGAAAACTGCATAACTATAACAACTATATGGGGATATTTTAACATACTTTACCACTATATTAGAAGTTATAAAAAAAGCAGCTTCCGCATTTATTTTCTAAAAAATATATCAATGCAGTGTACTTAGAAATTAAATATATATATATAGAGAGAGAGAACAACGGGTCAGCATGATCCTTTCCTTCTTCTCGGGTGACTAGCCACAGGCTAAGTACACGTACTTTACAAAAAAAATGATTATAGTTTCGAATCAATTATGAGAGAAATTAGGCGCTTCACATGGGGCCACCTAGGGATGCAATTGAGAATCTTCGCAACTCTCTAGGGCCACAAATATTATTTTATGGGAGCGTGAGGGTCTCGTTCATATATAAATAGTTTTGGCAGCTAATATTGTAATTAACCGTCGCGTGGATCCTCAAAATTAGGTAAAGTTTCTTACAAGGCACGTCAAATACTTAACCTACCAAGCGAAATGCTGTCGTTTTGAGGTCACGTGCATGCCTTCCTCCTTATTTTTCTTTTCAATTTCCTGTTTTTTCCATTGCGATAAGTAAATTTGAGAATTTGACGTTCGTCGCATCAGACTAAATCCAATTTTCGTTTGAAGTCAGAAAAATTGGAGGAGAGAAAGGGTATAGCATCGACATTTATACATATGGGATCGAGGCAAAACCATTTCTCCATAAGAAGTTGTATTTGGGTGGGAGCAAACACATTTTCTATGCGCAAAGTCTTAGTTCATTTTAACAATTTAATTAACATGCAAGGTCAAGGGTAGGTACATTGCTTTTGTAAAGGAGTGTGACTATGGTACATTGCTTTTGTAAAGGAGTGTGACTATGTTGTTGTGATGTACATCTGTGTTCACTAAAGACATATTAAATTTGACAATCATGAAAAGAATACCCTAACTGTTCTCTCTCTCTCTCGCAACGCACAAGGAAGCCAAATCTATCTTTAACTTTGTAGTGGCTTCAACCTGTTTCGACTTGCGCTGCTTGGAGTGGGCAGTGCTACATTGTGTTAAGTAAAGTCAATTGACCCCACTCAACTTTAAAACTGTTAATTAAACTTATATACATACATACATACATACATATAAGTATATATATATATTATCTTAAGTATATGTAATTTGAATCTGGGATAAAGGTTGCAGGTCTCACTTGTTGAATGGCGAAGGTTAGTGGCCTTGCCTGGCGCAAGCCAGCCTCACATGGTTGTGTGTGTGTGTAGGGCTGGACAGGGGGTGAGGCGGTGTTGAGGATTGCGTTGGGAAAATTCCCCATACTGTTTTTAATATATTAAAAGACTACTAATGCATGCATTAATGGTGTAAATCATATAATAGATGCACTAGTCAATATGTGAATAGCGTCCTAACGAGATCATTTAAACTTTAGGAGTACTCTGTCATTATGGAGAGTGAACAAGCTACGAGTCGTAAAAAAACATGATTAAAAGTTGGATTGATATGAACAAAGGTAAACACATGTAAAATGAGAAGTATGTGAATGTTTGAATGGATTAATGGCACGTAAAATGAGAAGACCAACATGTTATTCTAATTGATCGAAGTCATTAGAGTTTAACAACCGGTTTCAAGGCCTGGACCCGCAGGAGCCAGCTTGGAGAAAAGTTAAAAGAGTAATATTTCTTCTTTTGTGGGAAAATCCAGACAGACGTCCGACGAAAGCAAAAGCAGAATCCTCTACTTCTGGAAATCTCCTTTATGCTTTGGCAAAGCAACCCGAATGTGCGGTTGATAATATGTCTCTTGAGCAGTAGTTTGTCCAATGGATCCTTTGACTCAGGATTTCCAATGACCAGGATGAAGCCCGGAGGATTATCTAAAGGTTCAAGGATTACCGAGAATCACGAGGGAAATTGAAAACTTCTAACCTATGTCTTTAAATATTCGAGTAAAACCAACACCTTCTACACGTAACCTCATGAGATTTCTAGTAAATTCCATCCTGATTCGTGATTGTTAGTCTGGAAGAAACGTAGATCAAATGGATTAACGAATCGTGATATATCTATTTGCAAATTCTTCTAACCTTTTATTTCTTTCGTGAATTTTCTTGGTCCCCACCTTGCTGATGAGGAAAGTTCTACCTGGCCACCGCCCCATTCGCCGTGTGGGTCGAGGCAAAGCAGTCACCACGAGCCAACAATGCCCCGCTCGGCACCACTTGAAAGACAAAATAGCCTTAATTGGTTACGTTTAAAGCAAGAATTCATCTCACTTGTAAATATATAGAGTTGGGTATGCTCCAACCTTCACAAACTAGTTAATGAAAGTGGACCTGAGTCTGTCATAAAACGGCTTTGTCTGAACTCTGGAACGCAAAATTCAAGGGTATCCTCAGGGGTGAGAGAAGAAAAACTTTCTCTTCAATTTTGGGAGGCTGGGGGGAGGGGGGAGTTATAGGGCGTGCGGGCATCGGCACATTAAAATAAAAACTCATCCATGTCGGGAGCCGGATTACTTGGACTATCGTTAGAAGCTCATGTCGGAAGTTTGCTTCATGCTTTGGTTAAACACATACTCCCCACAGTGTCTAAAACGGCATGCCTAACCAGTATGCTCCAGCCTTCACAAACTACTTAGTGAGGGACAAAGTGAAGATGAGTCCATGTAAAACAATTGTCCCTCATTATTTACCTAAGAAGCTTGCCCAATTTTATCTCCTATAAAAGCAACACTTGTGACTTGCGAGTGAGAATATCCAAATAGCCCTGTCCCACATTAATTGAGTAATAAGAATTTTTAGTTGCTTTATCTTTTTAAAGACAAAAGACACTTCTATTTTTATTGAGCTCAATGCTTGATGTATTTCTGGCTTTCAATTATAAATTGTATAATAATATAGGTTGCATTAAGTTTTAAATTGTAACCACGTAACATATATAAGAAAAAAATATTTTTTGTAGACATGTATACATAAAATATTATTGGCGTGGCAGGGCGGGGTGGGGCAAAGTTAGTATTGGTCCCACCTCACCAAATCCTCATTGCGTTCCCCATTTTAGAATATTATAATATTAACTCACGTTTTTATATTAAAATGAGTAATAGTAATTCCGCAAAACTTTATATGATATCACAGTCGAAAGATCGAAAACTGAACACAAAATCACTAAGGGCAATTTTGACGAAGGGTTAATGGAGAGCAAATTTGTGATTCAAGTAAAAGTTGATGATCTTTTATAAGATCAAAAATTAGAATGAAATTGAAACAAAACCTAAAGTTAAACATTTTATGAGACAATTTTTTTTTAATGATAGAACTAGCGCTAGACTTAAAGTTGATGGTTTTTATACGAAACAAAAAAAGTTTAGAATAGATTTGAGATCGGACTTAAAGTTGGGATTTTCTATGAGACCAAAAAAAGTTTAGAAATTGGGACATGACCTAAAATTGGAGGTTTTTTTTTTATGAGACAAAAAGTAGAATTGGATAACAGCTAAAGTTGATAGTTTTTTAGGGTACAAGGCCTTACTTAAACACAACGGAACTTTTAGTAAAAAATAGTAATTAATGTCGAGAACTTGTACATTTTTATGTTTACCAAAAAAAAAAAATCAACGTGCTTGCCCGATAATCTAGGGAAAAGAAAGGTATAATTAGAATAACCTTATTATAACAACCATAAATATCAAACTGGTAAGTTGTCGGCGAGTGAAAACCGTCCCCCTGTTTCTGCGGTCGGTCTGTGGAAGTTTCGGTTTCCAGCCGTTGACCCTCCACGTGGCAACATCTCTCTTGACCGGAAACTTCGGCTTCGCCCATCGGACACGTTAAAAACTGGAGATCTCCTCGGCGTCAGCGCCGTTGACTCTTGACTGACAAAATTTTCCCATTTTTCTTTCGCTATTCACTGAACTGAAGACCCGGCCCGGTCAATTTATTTATTCATTTTTCTCCCCTCCTTATTTCATAAATTGCTCGACAGCCACTCGCCAACCATCCTCGTTTTAACTTTAGGCCAAAGACCAAAAGGGAGAAATTTAATAGTGGCAATTCTCTCATGTTAATTCAATTTCTTTTCGGTCAGAATGTTTTTTAAGTAGGCCTTATTTTGAATAAGACATATTCAAGCTCTCTCACCTTGATATTCTTTTCCCTTTTCATATTTTCTTAGGGCAATTAATTTTGTTTTGGAAACATTGAGTAATTTTATTTGAAGCGAGTATACAAAAAACACCCATTTTAAATTTATGGACTGATTTGGTATGTTTTCTTTTTTAACTTTTCAATGAACTTTAATTGTTAACTTTACCCCAAAAAAAAAAAATTAACTACTAACGGGCATTGATTGAGGCTGCGAGCCGTCATTGAAGTCATGACCTCCATGAAAGTCCCACATTGAATAATTGGTATAGTGTGAAACAACTAATATATCATTATTGGTTTATAATTATTGGTTTAAATTTTTAAGTGAAGTTGTTGATGGACTCAAACTTGAGTTTCCTCTTGACGATTTCCTCGATGGAGGTATTGGGTTTTTGATGTACCCTTTTAACAAATGGTGATGGAGGTATCGGGCTTTTACTGTATCCTCTTGAACACATGGTATTAGAGGCATCACCTAATCTGCTCGTTTTGTGAATATCTCAAGAAAGGAATCTAGTGACAAATGCGGTTTCCGGGCAAGTAGGTGTTGGGGACTAGCAATGGTCCCGATGGCCTTCATGGTTCGGTTTGGAGAAAGAGACAAGGGATGAAAGTAGGTGTTTAAGATTCCAGTTGAGAGATATCAATGTAGAAGGATACTTGAATTAAAAGGAAGCAAACCTAACATTGAACTTATATGTAAGGGGAGAGATTGTTGAATTGCGCGTATGATTGTGTGTATGGTGTTGAAACAGGTAATATTTAATGAATGCAGATTAAACTAAATATATTGATTGACTTGGATATGGGTTTCCTCTTGGCAAACTCTGCTGATGGAGGTATAGGTCATCCATGCCAGCACGAGGTTGGCACCATCAGGGCATAACACCAAGAGAGAGAGGGAGAGAGAGAGCACAAATGAGAAATAATCGTTTGTGCCTCTTCATTGCAACTTAGGTTGCCACTAGACAACCTAACCCCGATAGGGATAAAAAGGCGTAGAAGTGGAGTGCTCTAGACTAAAGAGCTCGTGCACCAGCTGCTCATCAAGAAATGACCGACTGGGTTTAAAGTTTATTAGGTAATATTTGGGTTGGTATGGGTGGATGAGGAATTTGTAATATAGTTACAAAAGAAATGACCATCTTGTAAATGGAATATTAATTTCAAGGTGTAAAATCTTCAAAATCGAACTTTAATGTGCAAGCTGGTACTGTTAAAGTAGATGTATGAAAATGGTCGAAGTTGGAGAAGAGAGGATTAGGATCTTCGTAATCTTCGTTCTGGGGTTAGATGGTGTGCAGACCAATCCATAGGTTTCATGCCGATAAGGTCTATGAGTGGCCAAAGTAAACAAAATTAGACTTTGTGGCAGCTTTGTGGACCAATGCCTATTTTTTCCGATGGAAGCCCACAATTTCTTTCCTTTTTTTTTCCCCCTTTTTTTGCGAAAGTGAATAAAGTAAAATACAAAAATTTGCTGCCGTGCGGGTCCCGCCCCTTGGGGCCCTACGAGGTCTCGACGAAGGGAACTTTTCGGTCGTGCCATGACATGATTAGCGATCACGCAATCTCAAGAAGAGTAATAAAGATTTCCGAATATATCCTATGCTTGCGCAGTGGTTTTCGGACCAATTTTTTCCTTTTAAAATTCGCCATCCTCGCTTGCATTTAAAAAGAAAAACAGATGGAATAAAAAATTGGTACTTTACCACTTGGATTTATGGGGAAGTGATGCTCAATCACGTGAGGTGTTCCCGAGGAAGTCTTGTTTTATTCATTTTTCTAAATCTAGATTAAAAATATATTATTTTTTAATTTCTTATTGCCCTTAAAGTTCAGTACAATCCACACAAGCCTTTTCCGATTAACCCTTTCTTTAATATCAGTTTTTTCGGCCGCCCCATCCGGAAGCTGTCTGTGCACAATCCGACCCTCTTCCTTGATTTCCAACAATTTTTTTTTTTAAATTCATATATTTGTGACTTTTTTGATCTATATATATATAATTACCATTTACGTTCTCCCTTAATGGGTTTCCGATGCTCTGTCTTTCACTAAAGATTTGGACATTAAGAATTTCATGTATTAACAGTGTGTTTGTTTCACAGAAAATTCAAAATTTGAAAAATACTTTTCAAAAAATGATTTATTATATCACTTTTAAAAATCAATTGATGGAGGAATTTTCATTATCGACAATAATTTATACTTAATTATTTTCATAAGTGATGAAATAAACATTTTTTGGATTTTTTTTTTAAATTTTGAATTTTTTGTGAAATAAACACACTCTTTATTCGACATTATTGGTTCGCAAACTAAGATCACTCTTAAGCAATAAGCCTTATGAAAAGATAATTGTATTTGATCGACAAGACTTTCGTCATGTTATACAACAAGAGAGGACTAGATCAATAACTTGTCAATTTCTGTTGACCTTGGTAACATGCTTGCGAAGATCTTGTAAAAGTGATAGACTTTCATCTTTCGATCCAATTTATTAAGTGATTAAACTAGTACTAACCCTCACAATCTCAGTAAAAATACAAGTTGGAAAGAATGGACTCCGAAATCAACGGTCAGGATTGGAAAGAATCAAGTATTCAAAATTTTTAAATGGTGGATATTAAATTTTCATCATGTCTAATATTTCGAGATTTATTTGAGATGGGAGCCTATGGCCTTGGAGGTTTAGAAAAAAAGGTTTTTTTTTTATTTATTTTTTATTTTTATCTTAATGTTAAAACGTAATTCGATATTATATCTTTAACCACCTCGAGAGCATTCTGTCTTCCATCGCATCTCACTCAGCTCCCGAACCAGTTCACCACCTCTCGAGTTTCCACCGTCCCTTCTCTCTCTCTCTCTCTACAATGCAGGTCCACCGCGCTCCGCCGCACCTCCTGGCGGCGCTCCTCCTCCTCCTGGTAGCCGCCGTCATGTCCCCGGCGCGTGCCCACAACATCACGAGCCTCCTCGCTGGCCACCCGGACTTCTCCACCTTCAACCACTACCTCAGCGCCACCCACCTCGCGGCCGAGATCAACAGCCGCACCACCATCACCGTCCTCGCCGTCTCCAACGCCGCCATGAACGACCTCCTCGCGGAGCACCCCACCACCACCACCCTCAAGAACATCCTCTCCCTCCACGTCCTCCTCGACTACTTCGGCTCCAAGAAGCTCCACCAGCTCACCGACGGCTTCGCCCTCGCCGCCACCCTCTTCCAGTCCACCGGCTCCGCCCCGGGCTCCGCCGGCTTCGTCAACATCACCGACCTCAAGGGCGGGAAGGTGGGTTTCGCCCCGGAGGAGGGCGGCAGCAGCGACGCCGGGGCCTACTTCGTGAAGTCCCTGGAGGAGATGCCCTACAACATATCGGTGATCGAGATCAGCAAGGTGCTGCCCTCGGCCATCGCGGCGGCGCCGGCTCCGGAGCCGAGCCAGGTGAATGTGACGGACGTGATGGCGGCGCACGGCTGCAAGGAGTTCGCCGACGCGCTGTTGAATAGCTCTGATGCCTTCAAGACTTATGAGGTAATGGTATCGTACGTTTCACTAGTGGACCAAAAAGCAGTACAGATAGCGGCTGCGAGGGATATTTTCTTGCATGAAGAAATAATTTCCATAATTTTCTTGGGTCTTTTTCTAAATATAAGGGACTTTTTTTTTTCCTAATTTGATATCTTTAGCTTTCCTTTTTAAAGCCAAATTAAAGAAATGGAATAAATTGATCTTCCAGACCTTTCAAATGTTTGTTTTTGTCTTTTGCTAGACCACCTTATGTGAAATATTTGGGTAAAAGAAAGAAAGAAATGTAAAACGCTTGAAAAAATGGATTTTTCAAATGAGCAGATCTAGGAACAAAGCAAGTTTGGAGTTGAAGGTCAGTCAACAGGCCCAGAAAAGTCCAGTTTCATTTCTGGTGATGCAGAACTTCGTGGTTGATGAGGCTTGTTGATTCATCTTATTCACAGATGCCATTGATCACAGAAAACAGCAATTTCTTATGTTCTAAGCACTAGGGGTATCTGCAATGTCATCTAATTGAGAGCAAAAATCTAATCCTTTAACTTCTTGATTGAGTAAGATCAAACGATGAAGAAGAACTCACGGTCGCATTTTTGATTGCTGATCATGACTTCTAGGACAATGTCGTCGGAGGATTAACGGCATTTTGCCCGCTCGACGACCCCTTCAAAGCATTCCGACCGAAATTCGACAACCTCTCCGCAGCCGACAGGGCCTCATTCCTGGAGTTCTTTGCGGCCCCTGTGTACATGTCGATGTCCATGCTCAGGTCGAACAACGGGCTGATGAACACGCTGGCGACCGATGGGTCGAGGAAGTTCGACTTCACAGTGCAGAACGATGGTCAAGATGTGACCCTGAAGACCAAAGTCAACACAGCGAAGATCACAGGCACATTGCTTGATGAGCAGCCATTGGTGATCTACACGCTCGACAACGTCCTGCTTCCCCAGGAGCTGTTCAAGGCGGCAGTATCACCTGCACCAGCACCGGCTCCAACCCCGGAGAAGGCAGCCGAGTCGCCAAAGGCTGCGGCGAAGCACAAGTCCCCACCGGCCCCACCAACATCGGCGGCATCGGATGCGCCGGCTGATTCACCAGACAGTACTGTGGCCGACCAGAAGAGTAATGCAAATGCTAGGATTTGCTGTGGGAGATTTGGCTTCATGGCACTGAGTTTGTTGCTTGTGGTTTTGGCATTGTAACCCCTTTTCTCTGTTTTCATTTCCAGGTAAGAGTGTGACTTTTTGGTGTTAACTTGGGAAGCTAACTTCTTCTTTTGTTTTTTTCTTCAATTATTCTTTGTTTTTTTTTTTACTGAGTGGTGTTTGAGGTGTTTCTGTGAGCCATGAATTGTTTTGATGGGTATAAGCTTTGGTTTAGATTGTTCCGTTACTGATGGAAAAATAAGATTGTTGTTACTTGTGTTGGGAACAAAGGAATAATTTGTGAACCATGTGATGCTGTGGGATTCATCTCAAATCTAACAAAGTACTAGCAAGAAACAACGCCACTTTTTTTTCAGCTCAGATTGGTTATTCAAGCTAATGACTCCTGATTTATTGTCCTATGTACTATGAACTCTTTCTAGCATTTGCTGCAATTACAACTCGGTACTGACAAGCCAGTTCCGATGAACCAGGGGAAGAAAAAAACTTTAGCAGACTAAATTACATATGTATTAGAGTAAACGGGCACTAGGACAATATCTAAAAGCTCTCTCCGCTCAGTAAGGCCTTGGCATTCAGATAGACGTATTGTAATCCCCTGTCGGAAATCGACCTCGTAGGTGCAACCACGGGGATGAACTGGGAATAGTCGTGGTTTGCTCTCGCTAAGCACAAATTGGTAATGCACTCGCCTAGGTCATTATGTTGGGCGTAAGGCTGAGCAGCAAATTCTTCCAACGACAACCACTGCGAAGGGGGAAAAAGAAAAGGCAATGAGGAGCAGAATCAGGCCATTTACGGCAACGTGAAACATACATGTGTGATGGAACGGAACAGTTGTCTAATGACTTTGAAGTGAAAAGTTACCTGAGCGGCCTCAATCTCCACTTCTTGTTTCTGAATGTCAAAGGACAGCGGCCTCAAAATGCATAAGAAAAATAACTCCGACTTCTCAAAGAATGCTTTGTGTGATTGCCTGAGCGAGACATGAGCAAGTCACTCACGTATCAGAACTGTGTTATCAAGTCCCACGATCGACATATAATGAGGTTCAAAGGGAACTTAAAGAGCCCTGTTGTGGTGGCTAAGATGAGAACTTTAGAAGTAAAGACCTACTCTTTTACCCACTACTTCCTTACCTCCTTTTGATTTATTATTTACCAAACTTGTATTCCTTACTAGTTAATCTAGAGTTAGCTACATAATAATGGTTCTCTGAAAGTACTAGCGTGCAGTAATCAGCAAGAAACGAGTCCCTAACAAACTATATCCAAACCCCGCCCTGCATCTGCATAAGTTCATCTGACTGTCATTCATGACATTGATATAGTTTTTTTCATTTTTTCTTTTTCCTTGGTTGAAATGACTTTAATATAGTTGAAGCTCACATAATTAGGTGTAGAGCTAACTTGAATAAACTGAATACAGAAATAACTTACCTGAACAATAAAATCTCTTTGAACTCTGTATCAATCTGGACAGACGAAAATCATGTAAATCAAGAGGCGCATTAATGGCTAATTATCACGAGAACTATGGACAGGTACCAATATGTACTCATCACTTACTCCAGTCTCTTCCTTCACTTCTCTAATAGCTGCTGCTGCTATGTCTTCGTCCTGTCATAATGAATGTCATTTGATATCAGTGGACAAATCTTTAGGACGACTCTTTGTGCTGTAGTATTAGGATTCACCTCATCAACCATTCCAGTGGGGATTTTCCACAGCCCTGTTCCTCGTAGAATGCCGCTCTTTTCCTGGACTACAAGTAGCTGCCAACCAAATATCCATGACATCAAACACCAGATTGACAAAGCCGAAATATCCGAGCGTGCAATAATTGAATGAACGGACATGCTGTATATTAACTCAATTCTTACATGAGATAAGGCATAAAGTTTGCATTAAATGACTAACAATAAGAATGTGTGTCAGAGATTTTTGCACCAAAACAAAAGAGAGCAAACATTTCCAACATATGATTCATCCAGCAGATGTTTGACCAGCATTATTAGTGAGATATCACCGAGGGTTCTATAATTTTGCGGCGACGCCGATCTGCAGGTTGGTCTCAAATATGCAAATATTTATCCTTCATAGCACGACTATCAAATTTCCTTGCTATGTATGGCCAAAAAATAAGTCCACCGACATGTCAATGATGCCTAAGCTAAAGAGATGCAGCATCAATGAGGGTATTCTCTATTTCCTAGAGGTTTGTAGGTTTCATCCTCTGCAAAATTGAGAACGTTTAAAATATGAGACATGAACCCCAATGCTACTATTCAACCAAAAGTAAAAAAAAACCAATGCTACCATACCTCTCTTTTGTCATTAAAGACAATTGCCCCAATACGTACTCGGTGTGAAGCATTTGCAGGCAGCGTGCAAGGACTTTCAGGAATCCAGTATGTCATCATGAGGTAACTTGGCTCAGCATGGTGGTATACAAAACCCTCCTAATACACCATATGTAAAGGAAATAAATAATATGTCATGGGTGAAGCAGTATAGTAGATTTAAGCAATACAGCAAAACACCAGAATCCCTTTAAGAAGAAGGCATTACGTAGTCCAAAATCAATGCTACAATATCCTCAACCGTTTTGTTATTCTCAATGTGCCAAACTGCTAAGTGGTGAAAACAGGACAGCAGGACAAAAATTCACTATCGAAATAGATGAAATCACAAATTCTTTCGAAAGCAAGATTAATCTGCAGCTTTTTCCACTACATTGCCAGCTGCAAACTTATCATAATTTCAGCAATCCTATGTTAAGACCATGTAATCATCAACTGTCAAGAGACTTTGTGGAAACCAACACATCAGAAGGATTAGAAAATTTGTAACCTTTATGGCACTTTCGACAAGATTGACAAGTCCAAGGGGAAATTTAATCCACACACCCTTCTTTCCCTGCAAGATGAAGAATATCAATGCGCTTCATCAGAAATTTAAATTGCTGAAGCCAGATTTAGCAAACTGAATATCATAGCCAACTAATAACAGAGCATGGACTGCGCGAGTCTAACTGTGGACAAAACAATGGTCACTTCTCACAAGCATGAATTCGAGCAATTAATCAAACTAAGGGAGGCCAAGCATTCAGGAGTTCACGGAAGAACGACCGGGGATTCCAGCATCGCTAAATGATCGGGTGGGCAATTCCCAAATAAGCTTCAATTGCTCGCCGGGGCAATGACGAACCCGGAGAGCAATCCACGCAGACTCCAAGTCCAATTGCAGCAATCAAATTGACACCCCCACGGAGCAAGAGAAATCAGGAACACGAAGATGTATCAAACAAAGAGTTCGCGTGCACCTTTCTCTTCCATTCTGAGATTGAGGCTCTAAGCCTGGCACCAAAGACCTCAGGCCCCATAGGGGCAGTGAATTCCAGATTATCCACGATGACCCCTTCATGTTGGTCGTCTGTTGAAGGGAGCAGGTCATGAGCGAGCCCATTCTCGAACGCCTTAGGAAAAGACATTTGGGTCAAAGATCTTCAAGTTCCCTCGCAACTTCGACGCGAGCTGGTCACTAACTGCCAAAACATGCAGAAGAGATCACGGTGAGCAGAGAGTCTCCGCGACCCATAATTGATGTGCGAACATTCGACTGCTTCGAAATGACAAATGATGAGTCGTTTTCAAAAAGCCGAGAACCCAACAATTCCAATCCAGTTTGCCAGAAGGGAAGAAGTGGGGCTCATCCATTTTTAGCAAAACAAAAAAGGTTGGAACATTAACGGAGGAAACAGATGATGACACGGTAGCGCACGAAGGCCCCTATCCGAGGAACAAGACCACAAAGATGGGTCGGCTCGAAATCTTGCAGGACAGACATGAAAACGCCCCGTCCAAAAGACACGCAACGGAAAATCGCCACAAGACCCGATCTTTCGCAAGGAAAAAAGAAGAAAAAACATCCAAGTCTAGACGGAAAATACATGTAGGGGGGGGCGGCGGGTCGCCGAACTGGACAGTGCGAGCAGCTCGTGGCGGTATACGTTCGTACGAGATAGAGAGAGAAAGAGAGATGTCTGTGCGATGCAGGCGGTGGCACAGGATATGCGGAGTGGGGCAGAGTATATATAGGCGCTGTGAATGCGGGAAAACTCCCATGCGTGCCACCAGGTGCGTCGATGACGGCATCCCACCTACCCGTTTCGGACAACCCGCGAAGGTTTGATTTTACTACTAAGTAATTTCTTAAGTGGTTTTCCGACACCGATCACTTTAGGGAACATCGCTAAGCATCCGTCTTGGTAGTTCCCGACTTTGCATGACACGGAAAGGGAAGGTGACCTTTCCACGCACCATTTATCTTGGCATGACGTATCGAGGTCGTATGGAGCTTTTGATTGGATATTCAAGTCGGGTCTGATTAGTGAACTGAGACGGTGGTGTTGGTAGACATCACTTCTCGCCCGGGCTGCGGCTCGCGATGTTCGAGGAAAGAAACTCGCGAAACATGGAAGTCGCATCGCATCATATCCCCGAGAATGGGTGCTTAATAGGTAATATGTCAACGCAAATAATTAATGGTTTGTCACGTCACTCTAAAATTAATTCTGTAGATTTGTGTTTCGTAGAAAGGCAAGATGAATCGCTCGCATCACCGAGGGCTCTGTGTTACGAACAAAATGTCACTAGGCTCATTCGACCAAAGAAATTGGCCAAAAATAACAATACATTGGCAAGTGAACCGTGTAATAAGTGAGTCTTATCATTTGTGAATTTTTCCGAGGGACAAGAACATTCATAGAGGCAACATGAAAATTTACATGTTTGTATTCCAAAGGTTTTCCATTGATCTTCATCATGAGGTTGGCTTAGGATTGTAAAGGAATAGGCTCATGTAACATTTACAAGATGCCCCCTCCCTCATTTGGAATCATCTAACTATTTGAGCAATACAAGCATCTTGAGAGCTTCTCTCTCCAAACAATTTCTTTCTCTTTCTCGAAATCCCCAGAGAGGGAAAGAACGAGCAAAACTTAGGCAAGATAAGTCGTATCGAGGTCTAAAATGCCGCACATGTGTTTTATCGTGCCCGTGACGCATGCCCGTGGCGTCATGGCCCCTGACTGAAAAGCCGCCCTCTCTTTTTTGGGGCTTACGGAAAAGCGGGGGCCGAATGCGACACATTTCTGAGCTATCATTGACGCAATCCACCGCCCCATGTCCATCTCCCTTTCGCACACTTCCAACAAAATGGAAGTCTCTTTTTTCGGCTTTATACATCCGACGTTTCTTTCCGTACGTATTCGCGCCTGGTGCAAAGTCTAGTCGAGCTTGCACTAGGATTAGCTTAGGAAAGCTAAACCCTCCTCTCTCTTTTTTTGTTCCGGCAAGCATATACGATGGTCGGGGCGTTTTGCGTGCGTTTCACCCCCTCCGGACCCCGAGCGACGGCTAACTTCTCGGCCCTTTTGTTCCGGTGAGCATATACGATGATGGTTTCTGTTTATCCCCATCCGGACCCCAAGCAACGGCTCACTGCTCCATACGCGCAGAAAACTTTCGCTAGGTCAAGTCTATTCAACAAGAGTGGAATGGGATATTCAAGTCTCAAAAGCATAAGTTGAACCAGGTCTTGTCCATGTCCGAAGGATCACTAATAAATCGTGTCAAATGTAGATGATGGTGGTTGTTGCTTTTTCTTCTTTTCTGGGCGGGTTAAGCAAGACAAGTGCAATTTACACGAATTTGCACAGTGGACATAAATTCTAAATTCTCTGCACTTCTATTTCTTTCTATTTTCTCTGGTCAAAGATCAAGTCATTGATGGGAACCCCTCCTTTGACCCCAAAGAAAAATCCAAGTTCAAGATGCCATCCATGACTGGTGATTTGCAGGATCTTCATATTCAAACTTGAAGATGATGTTATGAAAAGACTCCGCGCTTGTCATGTAATAATCACACTTTTAAAAAACTTATTGAAGATTTGTTAAATTCCAGAAAGGGTACATTTTACATTGGTAAAAATAAGTGGCTCCTCTCTTTTTCGCCAGGAAATATGTGACTTTGATAAATTGGGCAGAATCATGTAATGCTTTCATTCTAGTAAGTCCTATGCGTATAATCAACCCCATTACATCACCCTCATTACATCACAATTGTTTCTCAACTTCCCCCTGTGGAACACTAATATCCCTTTTCTTTTTGCCTCACCAATATCCCGAGTTTATACAGGTGACTCAAAATACACCTTATGTCTCAATCTCATCCATAATGGCCATTGAAAAACCCGACACAATGGCATGTGTGGACGGTACCATGTTGCACTTTGAGTACTCGTGAGACGAAAAAGGAAGATCGATGCATTAGTTTTCCACAGAGATAATTCTAGAATCTATCGTGAAATGATCTCTTATTATATAATATACACGTGACCAAGCGACGTTTCCATCATCAAGGGCCCAAGTTTCATTAAACAAAAGTTAATTGGGATGTAAGTGTATCAGATACGAGATCACTTCAATAAACAATCGGGCATGGAGTCAAACCATTCCATATCTTGAAGTGCGCTGTGATTCGTCCCAACCCTCTTGCTCCTTTGTAAAAAGCAATCGACTTCCAGAAGGGATTTTCTTGATTTTTGACTGCAATAATTGACCATAACCCAAACCCTATTCTGATATTATATTGCAGAAGATTCTTAAAAAAATTAAAAAAGAAGGAAAAGAACAATAATACAATAAAATAAAGAAATTATGATGGGGAATGTAAATGATGGTCCCCCGGTCAATAATTCACTTTTGCAGATATGGACGTGAAGCAAATGAGCATTCACACATCCTAGTTGCGCGAAATGCTTAGGACAATAACAGTAATAATGCATATACCATGTGAACATTATTATCTGAAGCAAGCAAATGAATAAAGGGTTGATTATTCAAGTGGATATTTGTTGCTAAAGTTTTATGGGGTCTACCTAAAGCAAAAGAATAGCGATCATGCTTAGGCTTTTCGGGATGGAGAGATCCCTTTAAAAAATCAGAAAGGATAGAAATCCACCTAGAATAAAGTTTTATGAAGTGCTTCCATTTTTTTCGGTGTATGAACACCTGACTTAAAGACTGACTTTTGACTGAAAATATGGATAAGAGACGATTCAACTTTGATGGGTGGGAAAAGATTTTTCGATTAAGGCTCAAAGACATATTCACTGGATGAGGAAAAAAAGTTTAATGATTGCATTGTAGGGAAATCACAGGTAACCCTTCTTTTGCCAATGGTGGCCGCTACATGAGTATCATCATGCGATCCTCCAAGACAGTTCGCGGGTAGATCGATTTAGATGTCATGAGCATGTGAGCACAAGACGGTGGGATTAAAAGGTAGTTCAACAACTTAGATTATCACATTGATAATACCATCTTGCAAGCAGATACTGCTTTTTTGTGTGGGGGGAGGGAGGGGAATCAGATTTGGAGGCGACCCATTTGGTATTTTGAATTTAGGAAAGACATAATCGTTCGTATGTCGAATCGCTTATTGAACGACACACCACGAAGCGCATATGCTCGAGATAATTTCTATCACCATGGATCAAATTTAGAGACGACTCTTTTGGTATCTTTAAATTTAGGAAAGGCAAAATTGTTCGTCTATCGAATTGCTTGTCGAATGACATGTGATGAAGCACTTATGCGCAAGATAATTTCTTTCGTGATGGAGCTCGAACTCAAAAGTCTTCGGCTTGAAACACGCTTCTGGTTCATTAGTTTGATTCCTGCGTTGCCCTAAAGTTGTAGTGCTGTATTACGTGTCAACCAACAGAGTTTACAGAACGAGTATTCAAGGGTTTTGGCTTTACTTTTGATTCTTCTGTCGTTTTCTTGGTCGACCCTTCCGTGGGGGAAGTGCGGCATCTTGGTCTTCCTAGTGTCATCGATGACAACTTTGACTAGAGAAAATATTACGTAAGGAGAAAACAGTGGTGGTCAAAAGTCTAAACTGTCTCGTTGTGGACTACAGGAAGTTTTGCGACCACTGAGGATTGCATTTTCGCCAAGGGAAGTCACGGTGGTTGGGGGACTAATCGAGAAGATGAGTGGTGAGAAAGCAACACATCTGTGGAAAATATGTCCCAGGTTCAAAGGAAAATCTTGAGCAATTCATTTGGCTAACCGATTAGGGTTGCCTGCTCTACTTTTGGTCGTGTCTCTTGCCGAAGATAATATTTTTTTTTAACCTTGTTGCAATGGTTCATCATAGGCTCGAATTCGAAATTAAACAAATGAAACGAGCTAGGGATGATTTTGAAAAATTACAATTCCAATAAAAGATAAAGAAAAGGAAAAGCTTGAGATTCGCAAGAATAAAAATAACATAATATTTTTTAGATCACATATGAGTCCATGGAATTTAGCAACACTGATCTTTGGTCAATGGAATAGTTCGAAGTACGGTAAATTACTGATTTAGCAAGTAAAAGCATATACGAATCACATACTTGGTTTAGGCCGGAGGTTGTTTTTGTTATCATTTGGTCGATTGGATGCCGGCTCATCGCATCGAGAGCCAATAAAACCAAACTAAACTTGATAAACTTAAATAAAAAGAGCAGCTCACATCAACCTAAATAAACTATAGATCGGCCTAACAAAGCACGTCATTTCTATCTAAGATTCTTCTATGCTATTGGATTAGAGGTTCTGATTTCTCAGATCAAATGTCTTCGACAAATTTATGAATCGTGACTAATCCCCACTAAAGAGTTTGTCGTGCTCCTTTCCATTTTCACCACTCAATGCAAGATCCACGTTTCCATTGTATTCAAGGGCTAAAGAATCAGTATCTTTCTTCTTTTCTCTCATGATGATGGACAAGAGTTCGTGTCTATTGGTGCGTGCACAATCTCCTTTTCTCCTTGCTCGTGCTTTTTCGCAGCTTTGCCATATAGTATTCACTTATCAAATGTGAAGATTGCAGAGAAAGCAATAGAATATTCATGGCGTGCCCAAAAAAGAAGAGCCAGGGCCAAGTTGGAAACTTCAAAACAGACGCCAAAAGGAAAGAGGAAAAAGCCCAAGTCCAACTCCACGGCGACCGGAATGGAATGGACGAAGGACCGTTGATCCAAGGCATTCAATTCAAGGACCCTTTTCTTTTACGTTTTAGGCAAAACATATATTATATTTAGGGGAAATGACTCGTGAAATTTCTAGGATTAGCACACCTTTGCCCTCAAACTTTCAACCGTTGCATAATACCCTGGAACTTATAACTCTACGTTAGTTGTTCTGTTATCATGTGTAATGCACGAGGCTTTTAAATGGTAAAACTATATTTTCATCTCGTTTTCTGAAAGTAAATTCTCTTTTATCCCTTCGATTATGTTTGGTTATCTAAATTTTTAGTTAGGATAGAACTAGATGGGATAGAATAGAATAAAATTCAAGAATTTTGCTATATCTTATCTAGTGTTTGGTGAACCGCGGTGATAAATGCGGATATATTTTCATCTTATCATGTCAATTGTTTAGTATAAATGACATATTATTGTAAATTAACCTAAAAATTACATAAATGGAAATGGTAAGAGTCTCTCGAGATACTCTTCTCGACTTCATTTTTATTTGTTTATTTTTTATTATTTTTTCCTCTCTTTTTAAAATAATTTTATTTTCTATTTCTTTTTCCCCTTCCATCATTCTCTAATAAAATTTTATTAAATAGTAAACTATACTAATATTCCTAAAATATCTAACAGATATAAATAAATAAATATATATATATATATATATATTTGTACATTGGATTTACATTAGAAGATAGAAATAAATTCGAATATATAAATAACATTATGAACACAAAAAAATGGAATTGTTTTTTATTTTTTTATTTTTATAATATAATTCAAATATTATTTTAATTTTATTAATTTAAGAAATTTTTTATTCAAGAAAAAGAACTTTCCTATAATGGATACTAGAAATACAATCCAACTTTGTCTCACTTCCCCAATGAGATAATTTTATTTGGGCTATATTCATTTTATATCCAACTTATCATGTCTCAAGCAAACACCAAATACAAGATACGATAAATTTTCTCATATCCTGAATTTTATCTTAATTGCCAAACGTAACCTTAATTGCTATGAAAAAAGAAAAAAAAAATATAGAAGATGGGAGAGAGCTAAGTTAGCTAGATACTAATAGAAGAAAAAATAAATGTCAACTAAGACATGATTAAACAAATTTGACAAATATAATCATTCTAACATAACTAAATAATATATTTTAAGAAAAAGAATACATACAAATTTAATGAAAGGGAAAGGGCGTTAATAATAAAAAGGTCAAATGACAATTCGGTTAGCATTATGTATATTTAGAGGGTTAATTTTATGCAAAAAGTGATTGAATTACAAAAACATTTAAAAAGTTACAAAAGGAAATGATGTCCTCAACTCATAAAAGAAAATGACTAACCGTGATCCAACTGATTTTTAATTGGACTTTAATTTGTCCATCAAATTTTATTTTTTTTGCATTAATTGACCATTTGAAATTATGCAGTGGGCATCCAAATTTTTATATATGAAGTTCTTGTTTTTGAGGCTTTTTTTTTTTTTTACTTTACTATGCTTTTTTTTTTTCTTGAAATATCTTATTAGTTATATTAATGATTTCATCAATTTCTTATAGTTATTTTTTAAATCCCATTTTCTATATTTTTTTATATTAATGTTTTGCTCCATTTTCTTTGTCTTTTTTTTTTTTTTTCATTTTTTAAGGGTTAATATCACAAAAAACTCCAAACAAGCACACACAGTGACAAATTTACCCTCCGTTAGTTTTCATTAAATTTACCGTCAAATTGCTAAATTTGGTGACACGTGACAGTTAACGGATATACAAATTTGGGGTTTTACCTCTGTTTATCATAGATATACAATTTTGTGGTTTTTTATAATATTAATATAATTTAATGGAAACTAACAGATGGTAAATTTGTCATAAATATACTAGTTTAGGGTTTTTGGTAGTCAAAAAATTAGTTTGAGATAAATTTATCACATCTATATCAGTTTGGGGTAATTTGTCATAAGTTTACTGATTTAGAGTTTTTTGTGATAATAACTCCCCTCTTTTTTTTTTTTTTATAGTAATCAAGGGTAAAAGAAATTACTGCCCTAGTGGCCACCTTTTTTGATTCTTCACCTTCTTAGGGGGCTAGGGATAAAGACATTTAGTTTTATGTATGGAGTTCGACTTCCACACTTTGTGAAAAGGCAGGCGAAAGTTTAAGAGTGAGTTGAGAGTTAGAGTATAATATACAAACAAAAAGAGGTAAAAGAGAAATTCCCACAAAAAAAAAAATGAGATGAAAATAGACATTTACCCCTTGAAATTCATGCATCCACATGCCAACGGAATAGTGGGTCAATGGCTTAAAAAAATGAAGATTTATGGGGATATTATATAACAATTGAAAGTTTAGAGGCAATCATGCACTATCTTTAAAGTTTGGAGAAGTTTTGTATAATTTTCCCATTATGTAAGTTAGGCCAAACTAGCAAGCCCAAGAGCTTATGGCCTACCTTGGTGTTGAGTCCACTATGCTTGACAGATTTGTCTAATTTGGGTCCACCATATTGGTTTAATTCCTAGCACGATCAAATATTGAGTAATGCCATATAAGGCTCACAATACTTAGGGTTTGACTATCATCTTATCTTTCGGTTTAAGATGTCATTAAGGTGATTCATAAATCTAATTTAGTCTCTTTTTTTAGTATATCAATGGGATATTTGAATTTTGAGACAACACCCGATTAATTCCCATGAGATGTGGCGACTTCCCTATTCTACAAACACATAATAATTACTGGAGACGTATAGGTACGTGCTTTAGAGGTCAATTTAAGAGAAAGTATAAATATGGTGATTCAAATCCAACCTTGCAACAAGAATGACTAACATACTTAGCTTACCATTTAAGAAACATAGGGGTTAAATTTAGCATTTAACTACACAAAGAGGCTTCCCAAATGATTGTAATTTAACTAAGTTATATGAAAGGGAAATCAGCCAATTCTCGCTTATCAAACTCATGGGCTTGAATGCTTTTCCTTTTTTTTTTTTTTTTTTTTTTTTTTTTTTTTTTTTTTTAAGTTTGTCTTGGTTAGATGAACCCTAGATACATGCAATACATATACCGCATTAACTTCCTAGATCAGGTAAGAATCATGACAAAGTTCAAGTTGGTGTACAAAGATAAAAAAAATTGCACTTGATCTTATGGGACCCAAACCTTATACATGAGTCTAATCTATCTATTAGATATGCTTTGATACGATAATACATTTGCCAATGTAAGCCTCGACATAAACCCATCCTCTTATGATGTCCTATGCAATTAGCTAGAATATGGTGGAAAATGGAATGGATGACAAGGTAAGGTAAAGTAAGAGAACTATTTTTCATAAATACAATCAAATGGAAAATAAGCTTTAAAGATGACTCAGGACTCAATAGCTAGAAAACTGTACAGGTTATTGATCCTTGATGAGTGGTATGATATATTTGCAACTTCTAGTGTAGAGTGTGTTAGTCATGTTAGTCATGCGCTAAACTTTGATCATTCTTATGCTTTAATTTGCTTTAATGTTAAGTTGAAGAAATTTAATAAGAAAGATTTTGGTGCAATTTTTGATAGGGTTATTATGAAGCAGTGAGAGGTCTTCAGATTTGGCAAATATCGCGGTAGTGTCCTTCTAAGGCCTTAGCTGTGGAGGAGCAAACGTTGTCTTTAAAGATGGAGAAGCTAGGGCAAGATGAGGAATCTTCGTGTTAATTAACTCAAGCTTGAGGACTAAAACACAATTTTTTTTCATAAGGTCGTGAAGGTAAGAACTTCTACGATTGCTTTTCGGTCCCTAACATCATGGGATGGTATAGTTCTACAAAAGCTTGAAGAGATTATAGAGGTTGCATTGAGCTTTGACAAAACCTTACTTTGCACTTCAAATCTTTTTAGTACTCTTAATTCTATCCCAGAATTTTCCTAGATGTTGGATTCTCATATTTTTGGATGAAGATTATTCTTGGTTCATCAGCAATTGTTCAGGAGATTACGACAGCTTTATGGCTCATCGGTGGAGATAAGAGTTTTGGTCCTACCCGTCCCACTTTTTTAAGGAATCTTGGCACATTATTGGTAACGACTTCACAAGTTGTTCTCAGTTTTTTATTAGGATTTTCAGCTGCTTAAGGTACCTAACTCAACAGAAATTACTTCGATTTCAAAAATATCCAATGCTTAAAAAATGGTAGAATGTAAGCCCATTTTCTTGCTGCAATATGGTCTATAAGAGTGCTACTAAAATATTTGACAATCGATTGAAAGCTATCTTGCATGCTTTTGTTAGTTTGAATCAACATGTCTTTATTAAAGAAAGTAAAATTATTGACAACATGCTACTTTTACACGTGATTATAAATCATTATCACAAGAAAAAGTCCCCTTGATGTGCTATAGAATTTGATCTCATTAAAGCCTTTGGTTCTATGTTTTATAGCCTTTCATTTTCAATATTATGGTGTTGTTGGGATCCCAAGTAAGCTTACTGAGCGGGTTGGGATTTGCTTGACATCTTCTCCTTTCTTTATTACTATAATTGGAGGACTGGAAGGATATTTTGCAGGAGCGAAGGGCTTGAGATGGGCATCCTATCTTTCCATACATTTTCGTGTTAATCGTCTACATCTTATCAAGAATGTCTAAAGCACTTGAGCAGAGTTAATTGAAATACAATTCATTGTGCTCCAGGATCAAGCTAACTCACTTATGTTTTGTTGATGATGTACTAATTCTAATTGAGGATAATTTTGCCTCAAAGAAAGAAGTATTGATTATTTTCCACAGCTTTTATGAAATGTCGACATTGAAATTGAATTCTAAGTGATTTCAAAGTCAATCTATCTTAACTGGGTGGTTTTACAATATGCTTCAAGTATCTTTGTTAAGGCATTAGAAGATTTGACTCAACCGAGTAGTTTTATAGTGGTTCATTACTTGTGAAATATCTGGGAGCTCCACTTATATCAAGGAAACTTTCTAAAAAAATGACTGTAAGACCGTCAACAAGTAGAATCTTGAGCATGATAAGTAGTTGGAGTACCATAAGGCTCTCTTTTGCTAGAAGACTTCAATTAATTAGTTTTGTCCTCTATGATGTTCTCTTATTGGTGTAATGTTTGTTATCTTATAAAAGAAGGCTATTAGATAAATTGAAAGCCGTTGTGTAATTCTTTCTCATGGACTAGTTCTAAGGAGAAAGGTATTAATTGAAGGGTTAGGTAGACTAAAGTTTGCTTGAGAATAAAAGATGATTTACAACAGGTTTATCAGGAGAACAATGCTGTTGTCTATGAAGCTACTTTGGTTAATCCTTATCGACTTGGGTTCTTTCTAGATTGCTTAAACAAAAGAATACCTCTTAAAATAGCAAACTGACAGATCTATTTTTCTAATTCTTCATTCGTTATTTGGAGGAAGCTTCTTAAATTGAGGAATGAGTTCAAACTTATGAGCAACCATATCACTAGGAACGAACAACCTAACTTCTTATGGCTAGATCCTTGGTATCCTATTCAAACTTCGATCAATTTTATTTTATTTTTCCAAAAGAGTTACATATTAGCGTCCTTATCAATGCTTAAGCAATTGTTTATAGTAGATAGATGATGGGATTGGGTTGCTACTAGATTTGAGGATTTCGTCCAAATTCAATATGCTTTACATGTCATTATATATGCCAATAGAGTATACTGATAGAGCTGTCTAGAATGCTTCTTCTAAACTTTCACCATAAATAGTGCTCGGAGTAAGATAAGACAACGTGCTTCAAAAATCCCTTAGCTCAAGTTGATATGATTCTCCCCTTCCTCCCATGACCCAATTTTATTAGTTGGTCGGCCATCTCAAACAGGTTGTCTAGTAGGGTTAAGGCACGAATGATAACCATTATGGCAAGAAATTAATTTCTAGAACAGATGTAAATTTTTCTATTTCTATTTTTGGATGAGTTTCTGAGCAAAAAAATGCGTTTGGTAACGATACAAAATTTCTGATTCAGAAATAGAAATTCATTGATAACAATACAAAATTTCTATTTCTCAAAACAAAATTTCCCTTTTGGAGCAAGTGAGATGTCCATTCTTATAAATTTTATATGCTTATGAACCCAAATATAAAGTAAGAGTTGTTACATTGAATTTTCTAAATTTTCACACAAAAGTTTTTAGCATCCACCAAGATAGGCAATTACGGTCAAACAATATACTTATCAATAGTCTACATACAATAGAAAAAGAGATCCAGATGCATTACTCTTGAGCATGATAACCGAAGGTTCCCAAAACTCTAGTAGAATGAAGGCGGGCAACCATGTCAGGTGCCTGAATTTTGGCTTTGAATTTTTAAAAATTAAGCACATTGGTAGACCTAAATCCCTATGGATTATAGAAGGTTGAACCTTCTCATGCAAATATTCCAATCCCCTTCATGCTAGTGTGCCACGGTCTACGATATCAGGTAATCGTTTTAGAAAGAAACACAAAGAAGTGTATCGGGCAATTTGTGGCAAATTTTACAAAATCGGCAAATTTTACGAAGTGTGATGGAGCTTGTCATAAAGGACCACTACAATAAGAGAAATCCTCAAGTACAACATCACATTACAAGAATTGAGATAGGAATCATCAAATACAGCATCACATTACAAAAGCAAAGATTGGAAATCTCCAAATACAAAATAATAGAAATACATTACAAAAGTTGAAAACATGATTTCATCGAATCTCCGACATTTTTTGATCCCTTGCCATTTTATTGGTAATACTTTTTCTAAGCATGTTCATCTCAATTTCCTCCTCGGTCGATGTATTGCCTATAACCTCGTCTTGTGTAGGTCCAAATGGGTACTCTGGATCTCCATATAAGGAAAAGTTTTTATCCCTCTTGTCTTGATCACGAATGTAATTATGGATAGTACAACATGCAATTACAATATGTGCTTGCTTTAGAATTGCAAATGCAGGCATGTGTCTCAAAATAAAGATGCAATTCTTTAATGCTGCAAATGATCTCTCAATGACATTCCTTAGTGAAGAATGCCTATAGTTGAACAACTCTCTTGCTATTCTTGGTCATCTTGCTCTACCCCTATAATCATTTATATGATACCATTCACCTTTAAAAGGAGTTAAGAATCCCGGAGTTGATGCATAACCAGAATCTACAACATAGTATTTGCCTACAACAAGGTATTAATATATCAGTCGTGATTTGTAAATGCAATACAATCTTCAAGAAAATTGATACTTCCAGAACAAGTAAATACCTAGTGGTGGTCGAAGAAATACCAAGCGAGGAGTCTCGAGTGCTGCTGATAGCACCCGGCAATTGTTGGCAGATCATTTCCAACTAGCATACACAAAAGTAAATTTCATATCAAACGAACATACACACATCACATTTTGAGTGGTAATTCCTTTTCTGCCTCTAAATGGGATTTGCTTCGATACAGGTATAGAAGCATGAACATGAGTACCATCAATAACGCCCACACAATCCTGTCGTTTTATCAAAGACTAATGTTATATAAGATTTAGCAACAAAATGAAACTGATATTGTAAATGAATGTATGAAAATCCTACCTTGAAGTAAAGTTTATGGTTGGGATCCATAAGAATCTCATTTGGGACAACATCAAAGGAAGGTTGTACGATAATCTCTTTTGCAAGTTTGAGAACTGCTTTCAACACTATAGTGAAGTATTTGCTGATAGTTTGTCCCGAACGTTGGAATCTCTCGCATAAATTTCTATTCGAGTTTTTGTGACAAATCATAAATAAGAAGATCCCAATTTGTTCATCTACCTTTATATATCGACTATCTTCCAGGCAGCCTCTTGCCTTCATCAAATCACAAAGGTTAAGAAAGACATGTCTCTCAATTCTAAAAGTTTTATATATTCTATCTGAATGTCCTTGAAGAACCTCCCTCATCCATTCGGGTCCTGACAATATGCTATACCTAATAGGTTCTCTCGTGTGCATAGACATTTCCACCGCAACAATGCACAACCATGCTATCAGTATATCAATATCAAAATCATGAAAGTCTAGTTCAATCGATTAACCTGTTGCTACTTGATCACTATACATGCTACTTTCATCCCCTTCCATATTACCTATGCCATCACATGAAAAAAAGAAGATAAACACGATATATAAATAAGGAATTTAATAATAATCTAGGTTGCACCGACACGCGACACGACACGTCATTTCTCAAAAATAGAAAATTCCGACACGCTAGGAAACTTATATATTAAATGAATATTTTCATTTTTAATTAATTTGATTCAAATTTATAAATAAATAAATAAAAAGCTAACTTTAACAAAAATTATTGATGAAACTAATAATTAACAAGAGATTAGAATGAACTTATTTAAATAAATTTATGATATTCTATAATAATCAAAATTTATTATTATTATTATTTAACATTCAATTTTTTTTTTATTTTTCGAAATCACTTTTTAATCTCATTTATTTTATTTTTTTGACCATTCAATACGTTGGAAAGTCTCAATAATTGTGGGCTGTCGGTTCTGGTGAGCCACCATTCAATGCTTACTTTTTTATCCAAAAAAGCCCCCCACCCATTTATTTCACCCTCTTTGTCCCACGTTCCTTTCCCCCACAATTTGTCAGCTCCTTCCTTGAAAATTAAAACCACACTCTCCACCCACCCCCTTCACGCCAAGTCCCATCAAAACCCTACTTTTAATTTCTTTTTTCTACTTTTCTTGTTAAAAGCCTAAAACTAAAACAGAAGCAAACTTGAAAACCCTAGCAACCGACGCCTCCTCCTCCTCCCACGACCTCTTCTTCGTGATCTTTGCTCTCTCTTGGAATCGCTTGCCTCCGGCCCTCCCTCCTTTGCAACTGCAGTCGCAGCTGCAGCCTCCAGCCCTCCGTGGCGGCATCGCAATCGCAGCTCTCTAGGTCGCTCTTCCTCTGGCCCTCCCTTCCAGTCATAGCCTTGCTGTCGCTCACGGCCCTCGCCTCCACTCCATCGCCTTCTTCAACGACCTTCGCACTTGCAGACCTGTCCTGGAAACCAACGCCTCTCACAATTCCGGACACAAGTGTCCGAACGTGTCTAGAAGAGTTGACCACGTGTCGAAAAATCCGACACGCGTTGACCGCGTGTCGAAGCATGTCCGAGCGTGTCAGACACGTGTTGGGGTGTTTGACACGACACGGAAGCTTCTACAACGTGTCCGTGCATATAGATAATAATCAACAATAGCCACAAAGTTTTCATAATTACATCATAAAAAAGACCAAAGTATCTCAAATACATAAGTCATAGAGTGAAATCAAATCAAATATATAAATCCATAGCATACTGCTCAATATCTGCTTAAAGAGATTCAAGAAGTCTACGTCTCCTTTCAGGTAGCGATATGATGAAAGCCTTTCTCCAAGTGGCATTAAGGCACGATTGGTTCACAACTTTGTTGTAAAAATTCTGCTCCAAATCAGGCATGCCATTTAGGACGGCAACCACGACTCCTATGGAGTAGGGGTCTATAGGTGATGGGGCATCTGAGGTCACAGAGCCACTTGTTGATTGACCAGTCCTGAATTTAATCATTTCTTGAATGGCTTTGCAGGTGTTACTAACATCATATGTGTTACTCTTCCTCATCCTCTTAGAATTTGGAGCCCTATCCTGCTTGTGTTTTTTACGATCTGAGGTAGTAGTCGTATTAGGTGTGAAGACTTCCTCATCAATATGGTGTTCATCAGATTCCTTTGGATCACCTACTACATGACCACTACCACTATCACCACTGTCACCACCATTGTCTTCTCTCTCCGAAGACACTACCACTTCTTCTGCATTTCCTACTGCATACTCTCCAGAAGCATATGTATCACCAAACACGATACACAAATAAGGATATTGAGGAAACCCATCCTATATGAATTTAGCCCATTCGCTATTATCCTGGAATTTATACAATAATGACAGATGTCAGCAACATGATCAAAGCTTGCAATACAATATAAACAAAATGACCTAGGTAAATTGATACCTTGATGTGAGACTCCCACACACTTCGATCCTCCACAGCAACTGTATTGTTTATATTATCCCATCCAAATCCAGATTATGACAAAAGTTTCTTGAAACTACCATACTGTCTCTTCAGTTTGTTGACCCTATTATCTGAACTATACTAAAGTGGAGTCCCGTCCGTTTATTGAATTCAGCATGTATGTTATTCCATCCTACTTTGTTGTAGGTAGAGGTGGTGTGATTTCCCTTTTTACCTCTATTACCAACAAACTTACAAGCTCATTGGTCAAAGGCTCAGTCTACTTTGCCATACAAACCTCTTTTTGGGAAGCCATTTAACCTTAACTAATTGAGCATCAAATGAGCCATATCAATTGGTGTACTAGTTCAAGCGCATAGACTTTGATGTCGATATCACATCAATATAATGTTCTATGACTATTAATAAAACAAAATGCACAAAGAAAATTAAAAGAGAATCATCCTCATATAGTGTCTTTTTTTTTATATACTTTTTTTTTTTCACCTTTTTGTTCTTTAAATATTAGTTTCATTTAAGTAAATTGAGTGATATATAAAAGCTTAGATAGACATAGATCGGTGCCTCTGAAATGAATGTGTTGCAATTATTTCACCCATTTTTTGTCATCTTCCTTGTTTCTTTTTTGCTTTTGGGTTTTTTAGGGTAAAATCAATACAACCAAATCACCAAACAAGTGAAGCAAGCATTGATAACACATGGAAAGTAGATATATAATGACACACATACCAGGAGTAGCTTCACTGTGAGGATGCAAGAGGAACTGAGATTCCTTGGCTTTATTGCTGACTTGTCTACAAGATGGATGAAGGGCAATGCAGGTCAGAATCAATCCCAATAATGCTTGCATATAAGTGGACATATTAGCATGACAGAAAAACAAATGGACACTGTGGGTGAACATCACGGTAGGGAACTGAAAATCATTGAAGATAATTGTAATCGAGGAAGATTTTTTGATACCTTCAGCTTTGAGTTGGAATGGCTAGAGGATGAAGGGATTTTTTGCCGAGTTCTTGCTGCCAATACCGAGCCCGACTTATTGGAATCACGGTCTACTGCTACAGAAATCAAGAAGCACAATTGAAGGCTACTACTACCTGGGCTGTTAGCTGATTGGAATTAGCTTAGGAATGGTGGATGCTTTGTACAACCAAATCTTTGGGTTTTTGGGAGTGACACTGTATAGGAAGATATTAAACCTACTTCTCTCTTTTAGGTAAAAATCATATGCACATCGAATTTTTGGCTTCCATACTACTTTGATGGCATTATGACTGTTATAATACTAAAATGGCTGCATACAAACATATCTTAGATCCTACATGGCATATTGGAGCTTGTGACCACCATTTTTGGCTTGTTGAACATATATTGCCATAACCATACGCTTTTCCACCTTAGTATTTGTCTTCATAGGTTCTAATGTGGCCATTTCCTCTAATGTAGGAGGCAGCTGCTTATTCTCGAACTTGGAGAGGTCATATGCAAAATCTACTTGGTTATGCTTGTTTAGTCTACTGTGTATATAAAATGATTAAGGTATGGTTATACTTTGAAAAAATATGTTGCAGTATGTGAAAGATATATCATTGGAAGGGGATGCTAGTAGGACTTAAAACAGAGAAAAATAAACTATAATGTAGACACAGTTTCTACTACTATCGTGGCATCGACGTGGCACTAGTCGCCGCCAAGGGTGTTGCCGTACTCGCTCTCGAGGGGACGTCGTCGATAGATCTGAGGGAGGTGTCCGATGTAGATTCGAGGGAGGCGTCTAGCATAGATCTGAGAGAGGCGTTGAGGGAGACGTCGTCGAAGTCGACGACGGCATTGAGCTGAGCAAGGCGTAGATCCGAGGAGAAGAGGCAGAGGCATCGGAGGAAGAGAAGAGGTAGAGGCGTCGGAGGAGGAGGAGAGGTAGAGGCGTCGGTGGAGGAGAAGAGGGAGAGGGAGACGTCCAGTAGAGGAGATGAGGGAGAGTTGACGCGTCGGTGGAGGAAAAGAGGGAGAGGCAGAGCGTCCGGTAGAGGAGATGAGGAGAGGTAGAGGAGGAGGAGAGGGAGATGTCATAGAGGAGATGATGGAGAGTCACCGATATTAGGGTTGGAGAGTTTTGTGTGAGAAATTATTTCTAATTTTTGTTCAAGAAATAAAAAAGTAAAAAAAAAATTTACTTTTGATTTCTGTTCCAAACCTATTTCTAAAACAAAAATCTATTTCAGAAATAGAAAAATGAAATAAGTTTATCAAATGGATTTCTATTCTAGAAACAAGTCGGAATAGAAAATTTGTTTTAAGAACATAAATTTTGGTTTGTCATGCACCCTCTTAGGATAATGTAGTGGAATCCTCCTTTAAATGGTGCATGCTTCCTTTGTTGTTCCTTTCCTGAGTCTAGGAATCTCTTATTTGCTGATTGTGAGATTTCCACAAAAGCTTGAAGCCGAGTTTATGGTAGATGTGAAGTATCTTGAGCTATTCAAGGTTGTCATATCAATCTACAGTGGGCTAGCTTATCTTGGAAGGGGAAAGTTATCAAGAGTTGTCATTTTCAAGCTTGCTTGGTGAGCAACCATTTGTTACATTTCAGTCTGCAAAGAAACTGGAAACCTATCACGAGGTTGATTTCATTGCCTATAGTGATTCTATTTTCTATACAATCGGAGGTGACATTTTCTTTAGAGTTAGCAGTATGTAGGCTAGTAACATTTGTTGTCTCGTTTCTGTGGTAGAGAATGCGTTAGATAAGATGTCATTTGATAGACACCTTGGTTGCAGTACTTGTGACTCATATTCTTGTCTATACTAAAAAAATTCACTTGCCTAATGTAGCGGCCCGAATCTTGTGGGCACTAGCTAGTAGTGCCTTCAATCCTAAGGATTTTTCCAAATCTTAGGTTTGGAGAATCTACAAAGATTAGAACATGGAAACTAGAGTCGTCGCCAACCAATTTAGGTAAATTTACATTGATTAGATACTTAAATGGCTTAGTTAATGACGAGGATGTCAACTAACCATGTGCACCTATGAAGAAACTGGTCGATGGATATCTAAGATCTTAAATCTAGGGGTTAAGTTACACGAGGGGCAGTTTGTATGACACCTCAACAGTATCACTTACTAATCACAAGAGGAAACTAATTATTAATGTATTAACAGGGCCTGACTTAATCATCAATTACACAAAAGGTATTCCACCCTTCATGATTAGCATGTATAACATGAATATTACAAGAAATTGAAATCCTCTAAGGCACGGTCACAACATCACATTTCTCCTATTGTAATTCTATTCAAACATACACAATTCACTATAAAAGTGGGCACCATTTCCATTACCTTCATCTCATGTCCTTTCCTTACTTACATTGACATAGGAAGTCTATATTGTACTACGCATACATATAGAATTATTTACATGCCATATACTAAAAGCATATGCATCAAAAGCCTGGGAAAAGGGTCAAAAGGAGCCTAGCTTCTCTACTTGATAAACTTTATCATGTCACCCAAAAAACTCCTACACGCTTGAAGTGGTTTAGGTGCCACCCACGCTTGCACCAGCTCCATCATCTTTGAAACAAAGAGGCCCAAACAATTCTCCTCTGTGGTTAATGAACCAAGCCACGAATTGCATAAGTATACAATCAGTACGCCCATCATCCATCCACAATGTGACTTCAATCATACATAGGTCAGGTCAATATTAGGGTCGAATATATTATGGAATGAAACATCAATGCTAGCGATGACCCCATACTGCGCAACAAGAGGAATATCCATTCTAATGATCTAAAAAAGATAAATGAATTAGCAATGCCTAGTAAAAAAAAGGGTTCTAAACTAAGTAATCCATTACTTACTAAGAAAAAAATGCATAATTCAACAATGAATAACCCATATGTACTAGAATAAAGTAACATATAACTCGCTACTTTGTCACAAATATCCATAACTAGACGACACCCAAGCGAGACACCACAATTACATAACATGATTCCTATTTGATCGCCAAGGCCAAAACAACATGCAAACCACACACAAACTCAATACCAAATGTATTTAACTCATCACATGTTTATAATATCTACCCTCGAGTTTGATTTGCATCGGGTTACCAACTGGTCTGATTGAGTTACTTTCGGTTCACCAATCCGGACTTTCATAGAATCCCCATCATGGGCATCTCACTCTAAGGCATCTCGATATTACACAGCCAAGACATTCCAGTCACACAGCGGGGACAACTCACTCTGAGGCATCTCAGTATCACAAGCTAAGATATCTATGAGCAAACAATATTGGCATCACACCACCTAGGGCATCACTGGTATCATAAAGTCGATGGAAATCTCTTATATTTAGTTTATTTAACACAATTCACACATTCACACCTTAAATTAGTCTCACCACGGTAGCATGCTTATCAATTTAGTACACTAAACCAATTCGCAAGCCAATCCTCAAGTGGACACATATCTGACTTCAAAGTGTACTCCATCTATCACACAAGGCACTCAACTATCCACAAATCAATGATACCTCATCGCGTATAAAAGAGAAATATATCAAATGGCAATGTATAGAAGGCCATATGATTACTAAAGGGTCGCCAAAAAGGTTCAAGAAATTTTCCATTGATATTTACAAAAATTGAGCTAGAATAGAAAGTGGACACATTGTGCGGTTTGAAACATTAGGGTCAAAACCATAGTAAATCATTTTGAAAAATTGTGAAATTTTAATACGTTATAGAAAAGACAATGATAAACATTTTTCGTGAAGGACACTAGATCATATTTCTTATTATACAGAGAGCAGCAAGTCACTGACTTAACCTATAGACCTGTAAAAATTTTCCAGATTTATCACACGCTGAAGAAAAAGTATTTCAACACTCAAATTTTGATCAATTATTATCACAATTTAGTATACTATACACATGAATATATCCTACAACTTTTATAAAGTGAGCATGATCTAAATATGTCATGAAAATTTTAGAAAGGTCGAAGAACGCACTGACGTCCCATCTTTTTTCATCTATGGATAGACTACCACCTTAGAAAGAAGACACATTTTCACTACTAGTACTAAATTAAAAAAAAAAAATTGAGGAAAATATATGACGAAGTATACACAATTTACTACAACTTCTATAGAGAAAACAAGAGTAAATTCACAATAAAATTGTAAGTAGGAAAGTCACAAAATCTTGGAGCCTCATATGTTCGATTCTAAACAACAGAGACCCTATACAATCGTGTGTTCATACATCAACCAATTTATTTCCGAAAATTCCACAAAAATTTTATGTCGTAGGTTGAGTTCCTTAGAGTAACTTTCAAGAAGAAAAGTTTATCTAAATCTGAACACATTTGATGGCACAAAATAAACAAATCAATAAACTCAGTAAACCCTGATTTTGGACAAATCATTAGTAGCCTTAAGGTGTCTACAAACTCAACCTCTCCTATTTACCTAGTTCTCTTGCAAGCCTCTTTCAAACCTCAAAGCACACACATGGAGCATCTATGCAAGCACTGATCACTAGAAATTTATCTTGAACTTGAATGAAACCTTGGAATCCATGAGCAAACTACTGGCTTACATAGATCAACATGCAAGACTATTTCACAACACACTCGGCTACCTAACTACCAAATGACAAACTACAGCTTTCCTCATGTACCTATACTCCTTATACCAGTCGTGACCCCACATGCAAGCCATAAACTGCCCATCCGATTCTATAACCAGCAAGATAAACCCAGAACAGAGTCATCAAAGAGACGATTTCCCCCTAAACTCACACAATCCACACCTCACTTAGCAACCAAAGATAATCCTAGCTTAGAACCCCTCCATTTCCTTACTTAGTTTATTCTTGTTTCCCTCTGTTTGCTGGCTCTTCAGAAACTCAAGCCTTTAGAGCTCAAAACCACAGAAAAAAATGCAAGGAAAAAGGGAAGGATTTTTGCCGAACCAAAAGAAGAAGAAAAGGAGAAGAGAAGAAATGAGAGAGAGAGAGAGAGAGAGAGAGGGGGAAGAAGAAGAAGAAGGAGGAGATTTGCTTGGAATTTTGATATGATTTTTCATGAGTTTCTAGGCAGCTCATGATTTAATTTCTTCAATCACTGTGTCACAACGACCGAGGGAGAGTGGAAAAGCTAAAGAGAAGAAGAAGCGGCTTCTTGCATGCAATTTCCATGCATATGTGTTAAATGCTGAAGGTTTTGAGGGCTAATTTGGGGATTTCTCTTGTATTTGATCATTATTCCCTTAACATTTCTACTTATTCCATCTCTACCCCTCTAGAATTCGGCCCCTACAAGAAAGAAATTCATTCTAAGATTGAAAACTAAGAGGAATTGGAAGAAAATACTAAGATTAATCCTGTGATCCTGCATAAATTCCTAGATTAAAATAAACACGACCAATCAAAATTTTACGCTTACGAACAAAAATCTTTTCCATCCAAACCGAGCCTCATGCATGCATCATTGACTCTCCGGCCCCAAATCATGGCCTTATTAGGCCCAAATCTCAGCCCACCGGGCCCTTTAATCAACCCGTTCCTTACCAGACTCGACTCACGGCCCATCACTTGGCCCATCAACCCCTTGCTCGCGATCCTCACATCGTCCACTAAGCTCTCACGCTCGTGTCTCTTTTACGGTCCATTGGGCATGTCGCTTGACCCACTTCCAACATTCCATGCCCATACTGACCCATTCATAATTCTGAGATAAAAAATCTAGAGTATCACAGTTTGACATCTTATAACACCATTTGGGCACCACAGTTGTATGTTTTGTTAAATCCTAAAGCATTCTTCATTAAATTTCCTAAGCATGCACGTCATTTTTGTTTTAAAATCTTGATATGTCACCAAAAATACTCGTTTGACTACATTATTAATTAAGGAGATCATTTTTTCATGTATATTGACATTTATGAGTGAAAGTGTTTATGCAAATGTCAAATAAAGTGCACAATTCAATCATGATGTAGAACGATAATAATCACATACAATAATAAGACATGATAAATCAGATACAAAACATTATGAAGAAATAACATAACATGACAATAATTATATATAACATAACATAGCAAATCATATGCTAAATATAATGGTGATATGATATGAAACGGCAATAATAGCACAGCATGACAAGTTAGATATAAGACATGACGGTGAGATAATACGATATGATAACAACCACATGAAGATGTAATTTTGCAATAATCACATACAATATAACATAGCTAGCCAAATGCAAGATGTGACAATGAGATGGCATGCCATAATAATGATCCTACATAGCATGACATGAAAAATCATATGCATGATATGATGATGAGATTGTATGGTAATGATCACACGCCACATGACATGATAAACTAGATGCAACATGCAATAATGAAATGACATAACATGACAAATCAAATACAAAACATAATTAGAATTGACTTGACATGGCATTACTATATGGCATAACAATTCATATGCAAAACATAACAATAAAATGACATAACATGTCAATAATCAAATACAGCAAAATATTGCAAGTTAAACTCAAGATAAAGTAGTGGAATGAAATGACATAACAATATATTCACATGCTGTCTGACATGACAAATCATATAAATAACTGCATTATCTCGTATTTCTATTGCAACTAATATCATATCAACTAAATTTCCTATCTAAACAATCATTATGATTGCCTAAAAACATGCATAATATATAGTGATATTTCAACAACACAATCACATATCATAATCACTTGAGATATTATTTCCTCGTTATGGTACCTTAGAGTGTGCATTTTAGGCTATTTAAACATGCAACATAACAACATAGTTAGGTTTTTGAGTTTTTGACATCACGGCATCCTAAGAACATATAGTTTCAACTATTCAAACGGGTAGCATGATGAGGCACTATAGATTTTATTGTTCTATATAGACATTACAACATTCTAGTATGAATCTTTATATGAATTTGAAAAAATGAGGGGGTCAAGACTTACCTAGAAAGTGCGAGTCTCGGTACTTGTACAAACTAGAAAAACAAGCTAAAAAAAAGAAATGCATGATGAACCCAACTTGAGAGAATTTCAAGTGTAGAAGATCAAGGAATAGATGGGGTTTCTGTAGGCATTCGGGTAACCTTAGGATGAGATGCACGCCTCAAGTCAAGGCTTGCTCTTTTGGGCCCGCATTTCTTTCGTTTGACGTCTGATTCGCGTGATTTTTTGCACCATTAGAACTCATGTGTTATTGAGCTTAATATTATTAGGTGAAATCACAAAACCAAGATTTCTTCCTATAGCATGACATGGCAATAATTATATGTAGCATAACCAGCAAATAAGATACTGAATATAATGGTAATATGATATGAAACAGCAATAACAACATGACAAGTTAGATGTAAGATATGACGGTGAGATAATATGATATGATAATAACCACATGAAAACATGATATTGTAATAATCGCATGCAGTATAACATAGCAAGTCAAATGCAAGACGTGACAATGAGATGGCATGATATAAGCGACATCAAATGGAAAATCATATGCATAATATGATGATGAGATGGCATGGCAATGATCACACACCACATGATATGATAAATCAAATGCAATATGTGATAATGAAATAACATGACAATATTCGACATAACATGACAAATCAAATACAAAACATAATTAGAATTGACTTGACATAGCATTGTTGTATGGCATAACAATTCATATGCAAAACATAAGATAAAATGACATAATATGTCAATAATCGAATACAGTAAACTATTGTAAATTAAACTCAAGATAAAGTAATGGAATTACATGACATAACAATACAATCACATGCCGCCTAACATCACAAATCATATAAATAATCGCATTCTCTCATATTTCTATCACAACCAGTATCATAATAGCTAAATTCTACATATACACAATCATTATGATTGCCTAAGAATATGCATAATATATAGTGGTATTTTAGCAACACAATCACGTATCTTAATCACTCGAGATATTGTTTCCTCATCATGGTGTCTTAAAGTATGTATTTTAGGCTATTTAGACATGTAACATAACAAAATATGCAAGGCTTTTGAGTTTTTGGCATTACGGCATCCTAAGAACACACAGCTTCAACTATTCAAACGAGCAACATGATGAGGCACTATAGATTTTATTGTTCTATATAGACAATACAACATTTTAGTATGAATCTTTATATAAATTTGAAAAAACGAGAGTCAAGACTTACCTAGAAAGTGCGAGAGTCTCGGTACCAATACATACTAGAAAAACAAGCTAAAAGAAGAGAAATGCATGATCAAACCCAACTTGAGAGAATTTCAAGTGTAAAATATCAACAAATAGACCAAAAATGAAGGGAAATGGGGTTTGTGTAGGCATTCGGGCAACCTTAGCATAAGGCGCGTGCCTCGAGTCAAGGCTCACTCTTTTTGGGCCCGCATTTCTTTCGTTTGACGTCTGATTCGCGTGATTTTTGCACCTTTAGAACCCCCATGTTAATGAGCCTATATTATTAGGTGAAATCACAAAACCAAGATTTCTCGCTGTAGCAAAGCCTAAGGAATAGGTTTACAAATTGGGCTTCATTTCAATGACTTGTCATTTCAAAAAATCATTATTTGCCATAACTCAAAGATATCTCTGGAAAATTTTCATTCGAAAATTTGGATAAAGTTTGACTAGCGATTACATCATCGTCCAATATCCATTCGACATTGCATTGGGGTGCTTGGAATCTCTTTTTTCAATATGTGCAGTTGAAATCAGGAAATCTCTATTGGAAGATACGCAGAAATATTGGAAAGCATAGAAATATATGTAAGGATCAAATCATGAGGATATTATTGAATCGGATCCAATCTGTAGATTATTTCATTTTCTTTTCTTTTACATATACTTTGTAATATAAAATCACTTATGTACATTGAGTAAATACAAAGAATTTCCCTCTTTCTTCTTCTCGTGCTTGTCCTCCCCTTCGACTTCTTTCATGGTATCAGAGCCGCCAAGGTTTTGACATAGCTTCCGCTCCTATTTCAATTGCCTAGAGGAACTCTAACCTGCAAAAAGAGTTACCGAAGGAATCGCTATTCTTTGAAGGGGAAGGACTTTTTCCAGTATGAACAAAACATAAATTCTCACCTCAAACCCAGGCGAGCAACCAACAAGAGACACGACACCACAGACTTCGAACAACCCAGATTCATCCATCGTGACTTCCATGGTTGAACAGCAGCTCAGTCAAAGCTAGATCCAAACCCAACAAGCGCAATGGCAAACTTTTCCGGCTCAATTTAATCTGGGGCAACCTTTCTTGGGCTATCCTTACCAGTGGATGCCATATCCATGGATCCATGGGACAAACCCAGTTACATCATAGCCGGGCTACCAGAGCAGCGTGCAGACCGATGGAAGCCTACCAACCAACAGTGGGGCAGGCTCAAACATCGGCCCGGAGCAGACAGGTGGATCAAGTGATTCAAGTGCGGGATTTCTGAGCAGATTCAATCCGGGTCAAAATCCCTACCCGGGAGTCCCACCCAAGTTTCTACCGTTTCCTCTCGCGGCCACCATGGGTCGCCCAGAACTCGACGACGCGCCCTACATTTCCACCGTCGACGGACCGGAGTTGTGGCTCATCAGCCACCCTCTCACGGGACCAGAAAATTATTCGAGTTGGGCGCGGGAGCTTCAGCGAGCCCTAATCAAGAAAGACAAAGAGGGTTTTATCAACGGGACCATCCCGATCCCGACCGACAAAAAAATGGGACGTCAGTGGAAAAAATGCAACCAATTGGTTAGAACATGGATAGGGAACTGCATCAGCCTAGAAATTGCCGCCGGTCTACCACCCACAGAAGATTTAAAAATTATTTGGGATAGCATCCGAGAAATGTATGAAAAATTGGATCGGGCAAAAATTTTCTCGCTGCATCAAGCACTCAGCGAACTGAAGCAAGGAAACATGTTCGTGACGACATGCTTCAACAAGCATTCAGCCTCTGGAATGAACTGGAAGTTGCTGAAGAAAAGCTGGAAGGGGCCGAAGCGACCCTTCAGCAGTACAAAGCGATGAAAGACAAAGAGAAGGCGACTCGGTTCTTGCTTATCCTCAACGACACTTACCTCACATTCAGGTCGTAGATACTGGCCATGGAACCAGCTCCCACTCTCGGCCGAATCTTCCAGCTTGTGATGCAAGAGGAGAACCAGCGGCTTGCCTCGTCGGACAGCAAGGCCACCGAAGCCCTAGCGTTGGCGAGATTGAGAGAGAAAAAACCCTAGAAAAGAAGAGGGGCTTCGATCTGTCGCTAGGGTTTGCGGATCAACGAGCTCTTAAATGGGCTGGAATAGACGGCCAGGATAGAACATATCGATCTGACAGTCCAAAGGGCACGCGTCTGATCTGGACAGTGGAGATGGATCCGGATCGAAGGGATCCAACAGTGCTCAATTTTCCAAAGGATATGGGCAGAATTTTAAAAATAGAGGGAAATTATTTTGTGATTTTTGCAAGTGGCCCCACCACACAATTGAAAATTGTTGGAAATTACACGGCAGACCTGGAGAAAAGGAAAAAAGGGGAAAGGAGATATCTGCAACAGCCTATCAACTTACAGGATCAGCAAATTCGGCAAGTCAGCCTATCACACATGGGGAATATCAGCAACTAATGCAGGCATTGCAAAAATTGGATGTCCAAAAAAGGGGAAGCAGCTTTACAGGTATTTCTTATTGCCTGGCAAATGTATATCTCGAAATACCTGGATTATTGATTCGAGAGCCAGTGACCATATAGCATGTGATAAAGGACTATTCTCTGTTATTCATGAAGAATTAGATGATCCTATTACTATGCAATTGCCAAATGGGAATATTACTTATGTTACTACAACAGGGACAGTCACCCTTAACTCTCGTATTGTTCTCACCAATGTCCTTTATATTTCGAACTTCCAATTTAATCTTATTTCAGTGTCTAGAGCCTGTAAGGAAAATTCATGTCGAGTTTTTTTCGATGCTGATACCTGTCTATTTCAGGCCCTTTCGACTGGGAAACTGATGGGCTGGGGTAGTCTCTCTGAAGAATTATTTTTCTGGAAAAGTTTGCCTAATAATCTTGATCATTTTCCTTGTAATAAGAAATCATTGTGTAATTTGACTACCAATGATAGAAATTTCCTTTTACACTCCAGATTGGGCCATAGTTCTTTTTTTCCTATCCTCAATGTCAAATTTGTCCGCTTGCAAAGCAATCGCGCAGTCCCTTTCCTTTGAGCCAAAGTCGTTCAAAAAATATTTTTTCCTTGCTGCATATTGATGTCTGGGGACCATATCATACAGCGAACCATGATGGGTCTCGATTCTTGCTTACCATTGTGGATGATCACTTTAGAGCCACGTGGATTTTTCTCATGCAGTTTAAGGGTCAAGTTGTGTCCAATTTAAGGACATTTCTTTCTCTGTCAAAAACACAGTTTGGGAATACTATCCAAAGAATAAGGATAGATAATGGCAAAGAATTTTTCAATCATGAATGTGTTGCACTTCTTTTCTCACAAAGGATATTACATGAGAGCTCATGTACTTATACACCACAACAAAATGGGGTGGTGGAACGGAGACACCGTCACCTGTTGGAAGTTGCAAGGGCCTTAAAGTTTCAAGCCTCTATTCCAAACAATTTTTGGGGGGATTGTGTATTGACTGCAGCTTATTTAATAAATTGTATGCCGACCAAGATTCTTGACGAACGATCTCCTTTCGAGGTACTTTTTGGGAAGAAGCTAGACCTGGACCACCTGAAAATCTTCGGTTGTCTATGCTATGCCACAATTGTAGGACCTAAGGATAAGATGGGTCCCCGTGCTCGCCATTGCATTTTTATGGGACATCCCACTTTACAGAAGGGATACCGGGTCATTGATCCATCTACATAGGAATTTTCCATCAGCGGGGACGTTTTATTCCAGGAAACTGTTTTTCCATTTGCCACTCAGGAAAAAGGCAACAATAAGACAGGACATTCTCCTACTTCTTCTATAGAGGACAAGATTGAAGATTCTGGATATATTTTTCTTCCTTCATTACCAGATACAAGGGAGTTCTCTACATCAACTACCACCATGACACCTTTAATGGAAGTTCAAGATCCAGGGCGGGATGATGAGGTAGTTTCAGATTCGCCTCCTACGGAAACTTCAGCTAATCATTTATCTTCAGAGAATGATCCTCCCAGACGTTCCGGTCGTGCCACGCGGTCACCTACTTGGACTAAAGACTACATATGTGGAGTCAGGAATTCACCAGGTATTATTTTCCCCATTTCTTCTTATGTTTCCTTCGATCAATTATCCCCGGAGCATAGATGTTGCATCACTCGCATTTCTGAAGAGGGAGAACCGTCCAACTTTAATGAGGCAAGCACTGATCCACGATGGCAGAAAGCCATGGAGGCAGAATTGAAGGCCTTAATGGATAATCAAACATGGGATCTTGTTACCCTACCCTCACATCACAAGGCAATCGGATGCAAATGTGTATACAAGATAAAATATCAGGCAGATGGATCGATTGAAAGATACAAAGCCCGGTTAGTGGCTGAAGGTTTCACACAGATAGAAGGTTTCGACTATCACGAAACTTTCTCCCCGGTCGCCAAAGACGTCACAGTTCGCTCATTTCAATCGCGGCTTTTCAAGATTGGTCATTACATCATATGGATGTTCACAATGCTTTTCTTCATGGAGATTTAGACGAGGAGATCTATATGGAAGTACCACAAGGTTTACGGAGATAGGGGGAGAATAAAGTATGATGTCTCCGCAAATCCTTGTACGGAATCAAGCAAGCCTCCAGACAATGGTATGCAAAATTTGCTGAGTCACTGATAGCTACCGGTTTTTAACAGTCGAGATTTGATTATGTTGTTTTTACATGGACTAAAGGTACGTCATCTATCTACTTTATGATATATGTAGATGATATACTCATTATGGGCAATGATGAAATAGCTATCAAGGGTCTTAAGGAATACTTGCATTCTACTTTCCACATTAAAGATCTAGGCTCGCCAAAGTATTTCCTTGGAATCAAAATTGCTCGATCAGACCAAGGAATCTCTCTCAGCCAGAGGAAATTCGCATTGGAAATTATTTCAGAAGCGGGATTGTTAGGATGTAAGCCGGCTGTAATACCAATTGAGCAAAATATCAAACTGACTACAGCCGATTATGATGCTGGACTATCTCAGGAAGTTGATCATGTACTCAGAGATCCTTTGGGCTATCAGAAACTTGTTGGGAATCTCATATATTTAACTATGATCAAGCCAGACATAAGTTATGTCGTGCAGACACTCAGTCAGTTCATGCACAAACCAAAGCAGTCTCATATGAATGCTGCACTAAAAGTTGTGAAGTACTTGAAGAAATGTCCTGGACTTGGAATTCTTCTTTCAAAGAAATGTGATATGAAGATGACCGCATACTGTGACACAGACTATGCGACCTGTCCAATGAGTAGAAGATCCATAACCAGTTTCTGTATTAAATTGGGGGATTCTTTACTTTCGTGGAAAATGAAGAAACAACCAACTGTTTCATTACCTTCAATAGAGGCAGAATATCGAGCCATGGCCAAAACCACATGTGAAATAGTATGGTTGAGAGGGTTACTTTGGGATCTTGGAGTACAGGTTAGAGGACCAACAAAGTTATTCTGCGACAATGATGCGGCTCTCAAACTTGCATCTAACCCTATCGTGCATGAAAGATTCAAGCATATAGAAGTAGACTGCCATTTCACCCGAGAGAAAATCCAGCAAGGGATGATCGAGACACAAGGGATTGGAACAGAAGAACAACCAGCAGATGTCTTCACCAAACCTTTATGTCAAAGACAGCATGCGTATCTCTTGAGCAAGCTTGGCGTCTTGGACATCTACAAGCCACCAGCTTGAGGGGGAGAAGCCTTGGACATCTACAAGCCACCAGCTTGAGGGGGAGTGTTGGAAGATATGCAGAAATATTGGAAAGCATAGAAAGATATGTAAGGATCAAATCATGAGGATATTATTGAATCGGATCCAATCTGTAGATTATTTCATTTCCTTTTCTTTTACATATACTTTGTAATATAAAATCATTTATGTACATTGAGTAAATACAAAAAATACAAAGAATTTCCCTCTTTCTTCTTCTGGTGTTTGTCCTCCCCTTCGACTTCTTTCAATCTTGGACTTTCGACATTAAGAAAAAGGAGCAGCCAATCCAAGGGGTGAAAAGGTAACCATCATCGGATTTGAATAACAATATATTTGTCAAAAGACTAGTTTTGATGTGTAGAGCCCATTTTTTATGTTTAAATGTGTTTTGGGCCTTATTATTTCATCGGTTAACCTTTGATCAACTCACCATCAACACTAGGTCAAACTTGATGATTTTATGAGATCGGAGACAAAACTTGAGATGACAACACTTACTGAGTCAAAAAGAAAAAGGAAATAAGGTTTCAAATGGTAAACAAAAGCGGATTTTTTCCATAGCTAGGAACATAAAACATAAGTCTAAGAAGTTTCAAATTTTCGTTCAATTTATAAATATAGGTAATAAGACATAATCAATTCGTTGTTTTTTTTTCTCCATATTCACATGATTAGTGTCAATTTTCGTTATCAGTTGAATTTGTGACTGGCAGGTGGCATGATACGTCAAGCACATCTGTAATGTCTAGTCTTAGAACAAGGAGTCCAATTTCACTACCCTTGTGAAGTCTATACGAACTTATCTCACATTTGGTCTAAGGCCATATGAATACTCATTTATTCAATTGCTGGCAGTAGTGACAAGTCCTAGAAATAAGTTACAAAAAAAAATATTTTTGCTCAACGAGAGAGTACACTTGTTATATGGTCATTAGGATATCAAGTCGGATAGGATAGAATAACAAGCACCCTTAGATTTCTCATACCCAATCTCTTATTTGGTAGGATAAAATAATTGATGAAATTAGAAAAGATTAAAAAAATATAAGAAAAAAACCTCAAAAATGGAATCAGGAAAAAGGACATAAGATTAAAGAAAAACAATACTATGGGTAGCCACCGCTGGCTGCTACCGAAGTGGTCACCATTGTTGAAGCACCCCCGTGGCGGTGGTCGCTTTCTTCGCGATGATCGTTCCGTGCCAAAGCGCACAATGCCAAAGGAGAAGAAGTTAAGCACGGAGGGAAAAGAAGGGAGGGGCATGAGAGGAGTGCAAGCTCCCCATCAACCGTGGAGCGCGACTGCTTTGAGGTCAAATTTGACGGCAAATTGGTACATCGGTGGTCACGGGCAATTATTGATAGGGGGACGTTTAGTTGCAGATCAAGTCGGTTTTCATTCTTCTGTTTTTCACTAGGTCCTAATCTATAATAGGTGGGGGCAAAACCATCACACCCTGAGGCTGAGATTAGTTATCTAGGCCTGGATATAGACTTATCGTCATATCTCATCCAAATAACATCACCAATTGCCAGATAAGGTAATTATCATCTTAATTAAATCCCGCATCCAAGTTGCCATACATGCCCTTAGGCTGCGTTTAGCAGTCGGGATAAAATTCGGGATAGGATATGATTTATCCTATCTTACGTTTACGTCTTCGCTCGGGGCACGATAAAGTTGGATATAAGTGGGATATGACGGGATAAAATTATCCCATGGAGGAGGTGAGATAAAGATGAATAGGATTTCTAATGTCCATAATAGGAAAGTTATTTTTCTTGAATAAAAAATTTATTAAATTAACAATATTGAAATTATATTTCAATATAAATAATATTTGAATTATAATTTAAGAAATTAAAAATAAAAATTTATTTTTAATTAATCTTATTTTAATTTATATATTTAACTTTAATTCTATCTTATAATAAACATTCAGTATATAATTAAATATTTATATTTATTATATATTTTAGGTATTTTTTCATTTTAGGTATATTAGTACAGAAAAGAATGATGAAAGAGGAAAAAAATAATGAAAATAATATAAAAAAGAGGAAAAATAAAATAAAAATAAATTAAGGAAGAGTGTTACAAGAGATTTTCACCAACTCCATTTATGAACATTTAGGTTCATTTATAATTATATGTCATTTATATCAAAAAAAATATACATGATATGATGTGAACATATCCGACTTAATACTGCGATTCACCAAATAATGAACGAGATATAAAAAAATCCAAAGATTTCATATCCTATCCTATCCAGTCCTATCTCAATTAGAAATTCGGACGACCAAACGTAGCCTTAAGGTATTGTCCCGTTGGGATTTTCAATGATGTCGGGTATCGTTATGCCGTTCTCTTTAACTGTTGGAATATAATGAAGTGAGAGAACATGATATATGACCCAATAATCAATATAAGTGACTGAACAGCTAGATCATGAAAAGATAACAAGTCTCTTCTTCCTATTTTGACTTATTCCATACTGAATCTCACCGTTTTGTTTACCATTCTACAAATACCCTTCTTCTTCTTTTTTGAGATCATTTATCTTAATAATGCCTAAGGTCGAAATTGCAATACTAAACTAAGCCGTCCCACTAAAATACTCTTATTTTATCTTTAATTTCACATATATAATTTAAGAATGCTCTTTCTTTCTTTTTGATCATAGGGTAAGTTGGGTCGATCGAGTCGGATTCACAATTTCATGAACTTGTTTGTAGCCATGTCCGAGCCCTTCGACCCCTCCGACCCAACGATCATGACACGGACGGCGCATGGATCGTACATTGTACATCGTCCATCGAAATTGTGAGCAGGACAGTGCACCGGCGCTGCCCGGTCGTCCAGCTCGACCCCGCAAACGAAGAGAGCACTGCGACGGGGCTTTGACAAACTCTGTTGCGTATAAAGGAGGCCTTCTCAACTTCCTCGGCAACGATTCTCTCTCTCTCTCTCTCTCTCTCTCTCTTCCCTAGGCTCAGAAAACACGCAGAGCATAAACAGAGAGAGATCACCGACACCGGCCGTGTGCTGGTGATAGCGAGAGAGTACCATGTCTCTGGGCTACGCCGAGAAGCTCTCCTACATAGAAGATGTCGGCGAAGTTGGAATGCGGGAGTTCTTCGACCCAACCCACGTTATGCAAGAAAAAGTAGAAAATGAAGTTTTTTCTCGCTAAATCTCTGATTTCTCTTCTGGGTTTCTGTTCTTTTTCGTTTAGATGAATAATCTCCTGAATCCTTCTTCTGGGTCGTTTGTATTTTTTCGCCCCGTTATGTAAAACGATCCGTGCCCGCGTTGCGGACGATCCTCCTCGTGCAGTGAATATGGCGAACTTTTGGTCAATCGCATGTGCTGCTTTATGCAGTTCTTGATTGGCTCGACCGTCGACGATGGCATGTGCGCATGCGGTTGGTGTTGCTCTCTGTTTCCTAGTGGTCTTTCGGGTTCGCCGCCTTTGATGTTTCAATGTGAGGGTTTTTGTGGAAGGATTGAGTGTTGTTCCTGACTCGTCAGACCTAATGACTATGCATGCGTAGAATTGGTTATCTTTGAATGGCGGTATAGGCCTTAGATGGCAAATGTACATGGTGAAGTCGACAATTAAACCGCCGCGATTGTTGTGCTACTGGAACTTTATTCTGTATGCGATGATTGCGTCACGATCTGTACTATTGCCTTTGTGATTCCAGATCACAAAAGTATCGCCTTACTCAGGAGTCTCCGCCTGAGTAAAACGGGCCAAGGCATACAGAGCCCTTGTTGCCATATCCTTTGTCTTTATGTGTCTGAGCTGCGGCACTATCAAAATGCTTTTGCTTTAGAATCTTTAAGGCTTTTTGGGTGTGAAGAAACTTGAGTAGACAACAGCGAGGACTCTCTTTATTTCTTGTTGATATTACGTCCATATGCTGACTTTGATTAATGAAATGGTCCAACATGCATGAGCTCGTGTTTTCTTTTCGTATGAGAGATATGCCATTATGTCTAGTGCTTGTGATAATAGTTCACCTTAGTCTAGCATTTGGAAATGTGCTTTCCATTTCTGCACTTCCTGCCATTAGAGAACAGAGGTCTGCCTAATTTGCTGATTTAGAGTTTTGCACGTCTGGAATTCAACTTTAGATCCTCATGAATCTTCTTTAGTCTAATTCTTGGCTGTTTTGTTTTGGCAGATTGAAAAACTTGCAATGACGATAAAACAGGTTCAAATTCTGCAATTTTACTCAATAAGACGGTGATAACCATATTTGTTAGCAAGTTGAGTAATCCTTTTCAATTCTCTTGTTCTTGCAGAGTAAGCATCTAGTGGTGTTTACAGGTGCAGGAATATCAACATCTTGTGGCATCCCTGATTTTCGAGGTCCCAAAGGAATTTGGACACTCCAGGTGAAAATTAGTAGTCATAACAATTAAATTTTGCATTTAAAGGTGACAGTTCAATTCTTCCTTCTTTTCTAAGGAGGATAGAAGCACACTTCATTACAATCTCAAAATGGCAACAAGAGGGAAGAAGCATTACTTGGGACTAAAAGCACTTCATTTTTTTTGTCATGAGTGCTTTCTATGGATACTCACCTTTGAAGGTGTTTTTAAAAGCTTAGTATCCAAGTGGATATTTAAAATGGCAGTTCATTCTCTTAGCAAGACAGTAACTAGGGATTTCAGCAAAAAGGAGGAAAGAGACAGGAACTAGGAAAAGAATGTCAACTTCCACCTATGGCACCAAGAACTTTTAAAACATTTGTGAAGAACAAGCTTAATATTATAGCAGTTTTAGTCAACGAATCTCATCTAATCCTACTGTCCAAGTTGCCAGATCTCAAGCATCTGATATTTCTGCACATGGTCTGATATGGCAATCAGTAGTAAGATGCTCCTTGTAAAAGTTACTTAGCAGTTTAGTTATTTTGTTGAAAAGTCTCCATTTGTTGAGTGCAGCGTGAAGGCAGGCCATTGCCTCAAGCTTCACTTCCATTTCATCGAGCTGTACCAAGCATGACACACATGGCTTTGGTTGAACTTGAGAGGGCTGGCATTTTGAAATTTGTCATTAGTCAGGTAAGGCTAGGTTTTTCATATTTTCACTAGTGTAAACTTTTCAATAAGCTGTGGCAATAGAGCTCGTTTAGTTTGAGTTTTTGCTTTTCCTTAGCTACTTTCAATGTTCTTAAGAATAACTGGTGCCTTAAGATGGTCATTTCATGTCATGGAGTTTTATTAGAAATACTGGAATCGTCACATAATCAGTAGAAAATTCTCATTAATCGATACCTGTTGTTAGTTTGTGGGCATTCTGAGCTTTAATTTCTAATTCAATGTTATCTTGGATATCGCAAATTCTAGAATGTCGATGGTCTCCACCTCCGGTCTGGAATCCCAAGGGAGAAGCTTGCTGAATTACATGGAAATTCATTCATGGAGACTTGTCCTACCTGTGGAGCTGAGTGAGTGATATTACAGTTGTGGTTGCACGTAGTTGTTTCCAGTTCCTTTGGGTCCTCACAGTGAGCTGTTTTGCCTATGTTTCTATGCGCATTGCCTTTTGTTAAAACTTGCAGCATATCTACTTTTGTGAGTGTGGAACTGTAATTATTTGGCACATCAAGTATGATATTGCCCCGAAAAAATGTAGCCATGAAGATAAGGAAACCTTTATGCGCGAGTCAGGGCTCTGTTTGCTGTGAAAAGCTTGTAAATAACATCTTAGTGGAGACGAGTATTTATTTTCAATATGATAAATTCTGCAGAAGCTCAACAAATTGAAGTCTATCAGTAAAGGCATCAGAGAATTAGGAAAGTATGGAAACTATAAGACTGCATGTCACATGAGTTGGTCCATCCATCTGTGGAGGGCTAAATTTTCCTGACATGAGTTAAGTTTAGAAGCTTACATCAGTTGAATTAGCATTAATGGCCACTGCAAATTTAGTGACTTTTCACTTAATATAAATTTTCATCCTGTGTAGGCTTTTTGCAGTCTGCATTAGTTATTACATTGAAGACGCAAACTTTGTATCATCTGTTCTTTTTTGCACGTACTTGTCAATTGAGAAGCATTAGTTCACATATGAAGGTACTTTCGAGACTTTGAAGTGGAGTCAATAGGACTGAAGGAGACTTCACGTCATTGTTCTGATGCAAATTGTGGAGCAAAGCTTAGAGACACAGTCCTTGATTGGGAGGTACCCATATGACTTTTTTAACTTGCAATATTTTAGTTCAACTATTAGTTGAATATTATTCTTCAATTAAGAATAACAGGAACAGCAGAGGTAATGAATACAGCTGCCTACCTGTGTCCCTTTTCGCTGTTTAATGTTCTTCGAACTTAGTGCTTGTTGAAGTTGATAGTTTCATTGAAAAAGAAGTTGAACCAAATTTAGACACGGTCTGATTGTTTAAGAGTCCATCCGAAGGCATGTTTCTGTGTTGAAGGACAGTGATACTAAAGAAATGTGCTTAGTACCGTTGAAAATAGCCAATACTCATCTTTGGACAAGGACAATTAGGAAGTTCAAACGGCCATCCTATATTGGCATTGACTTGGTTCTTCTTTCTTTCTTTACCCTCCTTTGAAGTGGATTTCTCATTTCATAAATAGTTTCAGCAATATGTTGTCTGTGGAAAGTTTTGTAACCATTTCATGCCACTACGCACAATAAATATTTGATCTTACTTATCAGTTCTCTTGATGTGGTTTAGAGTAGTCAAAAGGAAACAGGGAGTTTTGACACCTGTATTTTTTCTTATTGTACTTATGGTGCTGAAACCCAGTTTCTGTAATAGGATGCTTTGCCCTCAAAGGAGATGAGCCATGCAGAGAAGCATTGTCGAATGGCTGATGTTGTTTTGTGCTTAGGAACAAGGTAATATTGAGGTTGCCTGGTCATGGGAACTGTTTATCTAGTTTCGGTTACTTGTTAAATTTAATTAGGAATTTATCTCTTAAAATCATGGCAGATTGATGAGATTTGTATTTATAATTGTATGCTGGTCTTTCGTGTATAGCATGACCATGATCTATCAGCTTAGTAGGTAGTATACAGTTGACGTCAGGAGACAGCACATTTAGAAAAAATATGCATTCATGTATTTGATCTTATTTGTGGGGCAAGGTTCAGTTGTTGTTGGTTGTTTGCATCAACTCATGGGTTGTCTTCAATCAGAAGTATATTTTATCCAATATTTTTTCTTTCCATTTAAAATCTACTTCATTGGTGTGTCTTTGTTTTGTTAATTTTCCTCTTAACTTGTCTCAAGTATGGTTGCTCTATGACCTATGCAGTCTGCAGATCACTCCTGCTTGTAACTTGCCTTTGAAATGTCTACGTGGTGGAGGGGAGATTGTGATTGTAAATCTTCAGGTGCTTCTTCTTTCCAATCAAAGACAAGATAAAGAGCTAGATGACATGCAAAAGATGTTAGAAATTATAAATGATTTTTTATACTTATAGATGCCAGAAGCTGGTGAATAGGTCCAGAGTGTTAATCTAATTGCCAACGAAGCAGGATGCCTACTTGTATATCTAGTTTCTCATCCTATATGTGGCAGGGAATAAATTGTCAGGGTTCAAATAAAATCATTAATAGTCTGGTCAATATTGTAACATAGGCAAGTAGTTCAGATCGTTTCTTGATGACGATGCTTTTACCAAATGATTGTGCTTTTTCCCTCCCAACTGTTAGAAGCAGATCAGGTCTAGACTGAGCATAGCCACAAGTTTTGAGGTCATTGAAGGAGAATTTGGCATTGCCATATCTGTAAATCTTATGGGTTGGCATGTGAGAAGAGTGAATCAACGAAAGAAATGTTCGTCTCTATTCTTTTCTCATGGAAATTGATCTATGGGTTGTAACTATATCTTGACTAATCTACTGAATTCTGTGTGTTAACTTGTTTGTGTCACTGGGCACAACAAAGGCCATTTTCTATATATCGTGAGATCTTGGCTCTGCATTATTAGACTCTGACCTTGCTGACTTATAGAAGCATTCCAACGAGATGTAAAATTAAACATGGAACAGACTCGATGAAAGGAGATGGACAAAATCAAACATACCGTTAGTTGATAAAGTTCTAGCATTTTTCGTATATCAACTCTTTAGTGAGCTTATTTCTGTATTAAACACATTGGCAGAAAACTCCAAAGGACAAGAAAGCAAGTTTGGTGATCCGCGGATTTGTAGATAAGGTACTAAATTTTCGCTCTTGGGTTCACAGAGATCTCTGCGTCATCATCTTCTATCCTCGTGCAGCCATCACCTGTGCTAATCCAATCTGGATGATTTGTTGGAGCTGTCGTCTAGATATTCTGTTATTCTACCCACATTAAGTTCATTTTCTCTCAACATTGCGAGCCTAATGCGACACGTCCTGGTGTACGTGTCTTGTACTCCCTACTGCGTTGGGAGAAAAAGTGCTTATGAGTTTTGTGTGCCTCATGGTTACATGATCCCAAGCATCTGAAACTTTGTTGCATCTTTTAGGCCTCAGAGTGGCTTGACTTGTTATCTACACCATAATTTTCTTTTAATTTGAAAGAGCACAGGTTATTGCAGGTGCCATGAACTTGCTGAATATGCAGATTCCTCCGTTTGTGAGGATTGACAACGTCCAGACTATTTTAACTAAAGCTTTAAGTGCAGGTAGCTATTCATTTTATGAATCCTAGTGACAGTGATGAGTGGTATTATACACTCCCTTTATGGCTCATTATTCGCTCTTCGGTTGGCAGTACTACTAAATTCAAGCGTGGGATATGTTTTCATTCAACAGCGAGATAGAACTTCTTTTCTTCTATCTGTATATGTATTTGTTGCATCATTTGCCCTCTTACTTAGCTAGATCTGGAATTTCATACACTAATAGGGAGTCACCCTCAGCTGAGCTTAGCATAGCTTTCTGATGAATTTGATGGATTGTTGATACATTATATACGTCTTCATATGGTGACATTATTAAAGGGTCTATTATTCTGTAATGTTGATTTGTTGGTTGCATAACAGATGAAAAATATGTCAACTGGATGCTCAGATTGTCTAGCGTTCATGGGCAGAAAGCTCCATTGCCATTCATCAAATCAGTTGAGGTGAAATTTCATTGAAAAAATTTGAGTTAAACATTTACCTCTGCAAATATTTTCTGATTTCTGGCGAAGTCAGAGAAAATTGTACTCTTTGAAAAATTGGTTCTCAGACTACCCATTTATTTATACTTGCTTGTGTTGATTTTTTTTTTTTTTTTTTTTTTTTTTTTAGAAAGAATCTTCTATGTGTATGATCTATTTAGTTGAAATAAGCAAATGTGGAGTTGAATCGCAAAATCTTCTATGCCTGCAATTGCTTAGCTTGAGATGGTGACTGCACTGCCTGCACTTGCTTCTTTCTGTGGGGGGTCTATGTTGATGATATTTTCAACCTTCACAATTTCTTTTGCTTTGTTCTCAAACTATTGATGTCTTCAATACTCTTAATTAGTTATTGAAGCTGAGTAGCTGGAGTGGGTTTTCTATCAAGTTGGGACTCTGAAATTGGACTGTTTGCATGCCCTTCTGATGGCTCATCACAGCTTGACTGATGGATGTTCTTTTAACATTCCAGATTACTTTTTTGGATGAGGAAAAATACAAAGCGGCTGTTCTTCATGAGCAACCATTTCAACTGAAAAGGTAAGTTTATGGAAATATTAATGACTTTGTTCTGCCTCCCATGAAAAATGAGAGAACCTTCATTGATGATGTTTCATGGCGATGGCTAACGTGGTAGAGGGCCATTTTCATTTGCAAATTAAAAGAGATCTTCTACTTACTCTACTCAGTTAGAGCAGTATGTCAATTGCTTGGTCACTCTTTTATTTGTATTTATTTATTTTATTTTATTTTTTTTTTTTTTTTTTTTTTGGGGGTTGGGGGGGTGGTAGCCTTCGTAAGTGCAAAAATTTGAGTTGAAAGGCTTCAAGGTTGCTTTTCCTTGAGAGGCAACAATGGAACAGCAATGTGAGTTAAGTATTCATGAAAGAGGGACCTGAGGTGTTCTTTTTCTGACCAATAGACAATCCAGATACGTGGTTCACTCTGTTAGCCTGAGTTCATATAATTATCCTCTTCTAATGCTTATGTACATTTTAAATCAGAGTGGTGATTGCCAAACTCATCAAACAAGCGAAGAAATTTGCTCTTGATTTGGAAAATATTACCTGAATTATAATAGAATATGAAAATTTCTTGTGATCACTGTGATTGGTGTTCCTGAGATATAATGAGCATTGTGATAGAGCTCGAACAAGTCATGAGTTCCTTGAGATACTTTACCTGAAATCACAATATTTCCATGGCGACAGGACCAAGTAGTGCTAAGTGAGGAAAATTTCTCTTTAATCACAAGAATGCAAGATGTCTTGACATAGCTTCTTGTTCTTTGATTCCCTTGACGTTATTCTTTACATATGTGCAGGAGAACAGAGAGGACGAAAGTATTTGAGATAGTCTTGAAAATTAATCTCTCTGATGGCTGCGGCTGTCTGTGCAGCCAGATTAATATCCCTTTTGATCCTAAGGTAAGAATTTTGAGCAGCTTCGCTGACATTTCTTTATCAGCTATACCTGTCGTCATTGTCAATTTAAAGGTTGTGCCTGTGAAAATAAGTTCTGATATATTTATGGGCATGCAACCCCTTCCGTGAGGCTTGAAATGTCTTTGAAGTAGGCTGCCATCTTTTTTTCCCTTAGGTCATCGATCAGGTTCCAAAGTGATTCTATTTGGTCACACATTAGAAGCCAACATCCTCGTGTTGCAATCCTATAAGTTTTCCTTCTTGAATTGCTCGATTTAAAATTCCGATTCCAATGAAGTCTTGCTTGCTTGTTGGCCAAAAAGAAGAAAAAAGGAAGTATCTCCCTTGCTCGTATCAAAGTGGAAAAAGAAACAGTGAGCTCTTTTCTTGCAAGTTCTTTGTCTAGTGGTGCACCATCTTATCAGGATCAGCAACCTAAGGACATAATGTTTCAGTCGCACAGAAAATATGATGCCCATCCTCACTCTCTCGTTAACGGTGCTGTAGTAACAACTTATCACTCGCAGGTTTCAACTGATTGTTCTATTCCTGATAAGGATGCGGTACTTCAGAAGCTCAGAGATACAGCAATTCAAGGCCTGTGCTGTGGTCAGAATGCCATCATCGAAAAGAAAATCAAGTCGGCCCCCAATGGGGAGACCTCCACGTTTGCCATCGTCACCAACATCGTCATGCACAATAAAGCCTCCAAGGCGTTTGAAATTGAGGCAATAAGCAACGGGGACAACATCAAGAGGCGTAAAAGAAGCGTGAGAAGCAATGGATCCTCCCGGAAGCGATCTAAGACGAAAGGATCGAACTAACATTAGCCATTTTTTGGGGGAACAGATAGAAACTGTCTGGTGGGATTTGTAGATACGGCTTTCTTTGGAACTGACCAGGTAAGTCTCTGTGATAGGACTGAGTGAATTTTGTTAGATACTGCACTCAGCCTTGCTTGCTCTGTAAATGGTCCTTTTGGGCATGGCCAAATTAACTTTTTGGCTTACAACTGATTTACACCAATACTATCTTCTACAATATAGCGAAGGAGGACTTCCGATTCGTTCTGTTAAGCGTCATACATGATTCAAATGGTAAACCGATAACGTTCTGGATCATTGTGATGGTGTTTTTGAATATGCAGTTAGGTAATTATTCCTTATTTTGCCGTAGCATCCATGACATTATGGAGTTTCTGTGGATCTAGTCCAGCTTCACGTGGACAAATGAGAGACGGGATTATTGATGACAGGCGCAAGAAAGACTAGCAAATGCATGTGCTGCGTGAATGACATGATTATGTGCTGGTTATTAACGAAGTATGGATCCGTTAGATCGAGTGGACATAACCACACTCTCCTCACTGAATTGGTAGCAAGGACATTTCGAGCTACTGAATTCGGACCTCAATTTCGACGGATTGCGGCATATGGTGTTGATATAATAATATTTCAAAGCGGTAAGAAGGTGGTGGCATGCATGTCGCCTTTAAAGTTTCGTTAATTGTCGCGTGGAAATGGAGTACGTGTGCGTTGCCGAAGTAGTTTGCGATGAGATGGTCTTGGAAAAATAGATTGGAGGTAGATCCCGAGCCTGGTTCTTTCTAGATATGCTTCTAGATATAGAGCGGAAAATTACCAAAAAGATCCTAAATTTATTGTACGTATGTCAATAAGGTTATAAAGTTTTAATTTGACTAATTTAGTTTTAAGTTTTTGAACTATTTATAATCTAGTCCTTCCGGTCAATATTAGCTCACTAACGTGGACAATGATCGTTTTTCATGACATGACTAGCACTGATGAGGATAATCTTTATAATATTTAATAATTCTTTTTTCCCTTGTACTTTTTCTTACTTTCCTCTATCGGTCTGTGGCCTCAGTGATGGCTAGTGGAGGTTAGTGGCCGTAGGCGAGGGTCGCAATGTCCTCATTTGAATTGGATCTAGCCATGTCACGTAAAATAGTAAATGTTCACATCAACGTTTTTTGGCGGTAAATCATCAAAAGATTTATAATTAATTTGACCAAATTAAAAATTTTAGAATTGAATTGACACTAATATAATACGTTTATGACTTTTTTGGGGTAATTATCTAATCAAAGAAAGATGATAAACTTTATGCACCTCACAAAACTCGTAACCTTCGCAAACCTAAGTACTCAAGCTTCTTCACAGCAGTCTCTACTATAGTTGACCCATCGTCTGTTGGTCATTGAATTCTATCTAGCTTTTACTTGTAGTTTCATTTAGGGTTGAGTGGTTCAAAATTTTACCTAGAACATGAAACCTATCCATTGGAACAAATCCACATTTTTATGAAACTTAAAACTTACCGTGTATATCTTGAAATCCGAAACCTATCTGTCATAGGTTTCGAGGTCTAATATATTCCCTTTTTATGTTTCATTTTTAGTCAAGCATAAAAATGGAAGTCTCTCATTTGTTATTAGAATTAATCCATAAAAGATGAATACATGAAATAAAATAAATAATAAAAAGTTCAAAACACGTATAATAAAACCTACATTATAAAATTTTAGTTATCAATCATTCATGAAAAATTGCTTAAAATTTTAAACACCTAAAATCAAATAAGACAACAACATAATTGATCACTTAATGATAGTTTTAAATTAAGATTACAATTGATTAAAATAAAATAATTATTAGAAAGCCTCAGCACATATATTTATTCCACTTCAACTCGTAAACCCTATTTACCGATGATAATATTCTCATTAAAATAATTATATCTAAGAAAAAGAAGAAGTTAAATAAAACGTTCAAACATTAGATATAAAAGGAATTACAAGTATGCTCGGTTCCCCAATTCAATTTTTGGTTCCTAAAAAATGAAATCGAGAATCGAATCAGGGTACATCAAAATCTAAAATCGGACCGGTTTCTACCATTCTAATTCTCCAATTCCTGATTTTATCTGAAAATTATGCTCACCCCTAGCCTCATTGTCGATTAGCCTATGTCAATATCACTTAGTCATCAAGACTGCGCATGACAACCATTCTATCTCTATTCTAAAACTTTTTTTTTTTGTTTCAGTCTTGTTTCTGAAACAGAAATCCATTTGGCGATGTAGTTTCATCTTTCTATTTCTAAAATGCATTTTTAGTTCAGAAATAGTTTTGAAACAAAAATGAGAAGTATAAATTTTTGTTTCTCTATTTCTAGAATAGAATTAAAAAATAAAAATTCTTCTCATCACTCGTCCTTTCTACTAGTCAGCCACCCACCTATCGTTGCCGCCCGCCGTCATCCACCATAGCCTAAGAGAGAGAAATTTTGTGAAATTCTGTTCCAAAAACATAAATTTGGCGTCATTATTAAACACGTATTTTTACTCGAAAACTCATTTATGAATAGAAATAAAAAAAAAAATTCATTTCTTTTTTAGAAATCAATTTCTAATCAAAATGGTTATCATCCGTACCCAATGATACCCAAGTTGTCCAAATTCGAAAGTGAAGCCGTCCAATGGTGAAGTTCAAGTCATCCAGATATGAAAATTACACTCCTGTAGCCAAGCACCTCTAAAGCTTGTCATCAACAACAGCAGCAAGCCCCCCTCACGGTCAAAGTTGAGCACTGTTTCAAAATTTCCAAAAGAAAAAAAAAAAAATCCTAACTTAGGGTCCAATCTCAATTATACTCCAAATTCTTTTGTTTGATTTCACTCTACTCCCAAATCTGTCACATGTCCAAAAATCACCATTGGTTTCTTCAATATTATCAATATCCAGAAGTGGTTGTTTGATAAGAACGTGAGAGTGTTGTGAACACGTGTTTTGATAATGAATTTTTAATCGCAAAAGCAAGGGGCGATTTTTGGACTCATGTGCAAATTTGAGGCTAGAAAAAAAATTTGAGATTTTTGTAAGACCAAAAATCTGGGGCAAAATTAGGATTGGACTAAAGTTGGGTTTTTTAGGGAATTGAGTCCCTTTGAAACTCGTCTTACAATCGATGCAAAATACTCTTAACACTCGTGTCATGCGTAAGCCTGGGGGGAGCCGCATATGCGCATGAAACTGGAGCAAATCACATGTTTATAAAAAGCCTCCACAGTGATATTGGATACTTTAACAAATTGAGCAAGAGCTAGTCCCTAAGTCCTTCTCTACGGAGAAGTTTCTTTCCCGAAAAAAGAAGAAGAAGAAGGAATCTCTTTATCTGTGGTCTTTGTATCAGCTATTGATTTGAAGGAGCTTCGTTCGAGCCAAAAATGTTTGATGTCGTCAAAGGCTACAAGCTCAAAGGTTGTTTGTGCTCTAATCATAGCCAGTGACATTACGATTGCAATTGCGAAATGGGAAATTTCTACCATCTATTCCTCTCCTTTGATGCTTTCTTCGAATCAAGTCTTTGTATCTTTAATTTATCTAATCGAGTCCTTCTACCCACACGAATTTTTTAATGATGGATTTGGTACCGGAGAGACTCAATTAGAAAATTTGCACAAGTAGAAGGACTTGATCAGTCAAATTGAAAATATAGCGACTTGATATCAAAAGTGTTGTCTTACATATTGATTTGGAGGGAGAAATTTATGTAGAGTGACCACCTAGATTCGTGGCTTAGGAGGAGTGATCCAGTAAGGTGTGTTAACTTGTATGTTCAATCGATTCAACTCTGCAGTTTCGGGATTTGGTCTCAAACGTTGTCGTTCAGATCATTCTGTATTCCACCGCTACCATAGGGGGAGATGATATGGTTAGCATTACTCAACTAAAGGCTTATCTCCGTTCGTGGATTAGCACCAAAGTTCTGAGGCTTTTGAAGTACTTTATTGGGATTGAGGTCCTTCAGTCCGAGCATGGTACTTGCATGTCTAACAGGAAGTATGTGTTGGATATCTTTTTTTTAGGTCGAAATTTGTTGGATATCTTACAAGGAACTATTACTCAAGGTGCGCTTACTTGACGGAAAATAAATGATTCAATTTTTTTAAAAATAAAATGATTAAAAGAAAAAAAATCATCATACGCGAAAATGTTTAGATACTAATTGTTTTCGATAATAAAACGTTTTTTATTGACTAATTATTTCAAGTGATACAAGTAATCGTTTTTATCAAATTATTTATTTTCCGTGAAGTAAATGGAACCTTAATGCTTGCTACACCAATGGATTCATTATGTCAGGTTATTACTAGGTGAGAGGAAGCTTTTTTTTTCAACCTCTAGAGATATGGGAGACTAGCTCATAAAACGAACTATCTCACAATTACCAAACTAGACCTATCTTTTACTATTAGTGTCGTGAGTCGATTATTAAGCACTCTTACCAAAGCACATTAAGATGCATCGGTTCTTATTTTGAAGTGTGTCTTGCTTCTTAGGTAGTGGTTGGGGACATCAAATTCTCTTTTGAAAATATCAGTTCGAGTGAAATCTCATGAGACTAAGTATTTAAATAATTAGTGCATCTAGTTAAAAGAACTGTTGTAACATAATAGATATCGCACTTAAGTAGATGGATATGCTGACATTAATTAAGCTAATTCACCTTGCACAAGTGGTTGATGACTAGTTATTGTATGTTCACTAGAGGAAATCCTATTTCATGGAAGAGCAAGTATCAAAATATTCGAGCTTGTTTTAGTGCAAAAGTCGAATATTGATTGTATAGTATTTTATAATCTTGGAAATTCTATTTCATAACACACCAATGCACTTGGCTTTTCTATCAATTCTTTCTCTTATTACCGTGAAATGCAATCAAGTCCTAAACTTTTTCATCATGTGCAATCCAATCCTACTAAATCTTTGGCCAAAGTTCAATCGGGCGCTTCAAATAAAAAGAAATTTAAAAAAAAAAAAACTGCGGGCGAAAATGAGAGCGCCCGGTGAAAATTTTCAATGGGCTTTGAGACTCAAAAAGCCCAAGGAAAAACGATCAAACTGGACCGTGGGGCCCATTAGCATAAACCGCGACCCGATCCGATCCGACCCGACCCGGTTGTGAAGCCTGGGTCATACCGTCCTCCCCCGAAAAAATTCAAATCTGCGGTCGCGCCCATCGACACCCGCTCGGAGAATCCATTCCTGCGTCGTCCGCTCGGGAAATCCCCACCGAAGACACGACCCCCGGCATCGCCCGCACCTCTCTCCCTCTCTCCCCCTTCGAACTCGCCGCCGTCGGTTCTTTCTCGAGTCCCATGGCGGAATCGTGACGCGAGAAGGACGTCGGCGATGGAGAGGCTGTTCGCGCAGATCTTCGAGCGGAAGAACTGGATCGTCGACCAGGTGCAGCACCAGACCCGCCTCTTCGACCACCACCTCGCCTCCACCCTCCTCATCGACGGCCTCGCCCCTCCTCCCTGGCTCCTCCCCTCGCCGCACCCGTCCTCGCTCCCCGCAGGTACTCGGAGAGAGAGGCACGCACTGCTTTTTTTTTTTTTTTTTTTTTTTTTGCGATGCCGTCTCGCTCGGTTAGCCGTCGTCGGCGATTCCGTCGCGAGTTTGCTGAACCGGCGGCGGATTCGCCCGCGCGCTACTGTTTGGAGCGCGTGAAACGCTCGTAATCTGTGCGGCGGAGCGCAGAAAAAACGGAGTTTTGCAATTCCTCGGGTTTCGATTTCGAATGCCGATGCGGTTTTGTTCGTACGGAAAAGCGTTGCTTGTCAATTGCTTTGGAACGTTGCATGAACGATGAGCCAAGCTCGAGCGGCGATTGCTGAAGTTGATTAGTGAACTGGATTGTTTCGAAGTCATTCCCCTGGAATTTTGATGCTTCTATGATTACTTTGTACTCTAATGTTGCTGCATTATTGTGATGCTGTTGCTCTGTAATCGGTTGTCTTTGTGTAATTGGGCAATGGTTAATGCTGATGGATATAACTTACATGTAACATGCGCTATCGCTTTAGATATGGCACTGTCGTTCATTGTACAATGTTTGCTTGAATTTAAATTTACTGTCGTGTCATTGCAGAATTTCAGAGAGAAGAGCTCATTAGAGAACTTTTGCAACCGCAGCCACAATTGTCAGTTCCTTGTTCCATTGGTCACTGTCCCGTTTATGATAAACCCGTGCTTACAGCAGACACGAGAGGGTTTCCAGCTGATTTATGCGCAGATTTTTGCACTTTGCAAGAAATAGGTGAAGCAAGCAGTAAGTCATCTTCGTTGCATGAAATTCCTAAAGATGACACTACTTTTGTCCTAAATGGTGCTTCGGAGGCGGATCTGAACATTAAGTCCCCTCAACATCAAATGGATGTGATAATCTCAGAAGATTATCATGATCTAGATCAGTCACTGGCAAGGGTCCAGAGATCCAAGGCGAGGCAAAAGGCTCTTGAGGTCCGGAACAGTGCAAAGGCATCCGGAAGTTGTTTGCCTAAAAAAGATCCTATTGTTGAACCTAGCAGATCTGCTGTTCCTGGGGTTGCTCCTCCACTGTCTGAGAATGTATTTTCTGCAGAGCTGGTCAAGCCTTCTCACACCAGTTCTCACATCCATTCAACAGAAGAAACACAGATGGTCAACTTCAAGAGCAAGGAAAAGGGCAGCAAAACCAGCAGCAGTAGAGCCATGAGATCCTTGATATCTGGAAGCCGTTCAAATGGATTATTGGAAATGGATGCTCCTTGCAGTGTCGTTCTTGAAGTTCAAAGGCAGAGTGAAGGGGATAGAGGAGATTCTTCGAGAAAGGAAAAGGAAAGCAACAGTCGGTGTAGGGGAACAACAAGACCTCAAAAGTCAATTGAAAATTGTCAAATGAATGAGGCTTTGAAGTCCAATAGTCCCTTCCCTGTTGGAAAGAACAGTGGCATGGATAAGCTAATGCAACCAATGACACAGGCTGACAACTCTATGGAGTTGAATGGAAGTGGCAGCATGCATGGACTGGAAATCAGAGATTGCCAAATCAATGGACATCAAACTACTTTTGGTTCTGGTGAAATCACACAGTGGAGATGCTCTTCCCATCAACCTAATTGTGAGGAACTTCCAGGATTGGAGATATCTTCTGATCCAGGTGATGTCAAGATGGCTGGCTCTTCAGGAAAACCAGCGCAATCTTTTCGAGATGATGATTGTGGTAATGGCATTGCATTAGTAACTGAAAACTTCTTGGTTTCAGGTTGCTCTGTCAACCAGTTGGGTTATACTCATTCTGACCAGCTTATCATAGGCAGTACCCATAACCTGCCAAAACCACACGGTACCACATCAAAAGCGCTTTCCAGCTTGAGCGATAATGTTGATCCAGAAAGATGTACTAGAAATGCTGCTCAATCTTCAGTTGTGTTTGAAAAGCCACCTGAAGGATCTTCCTTTGGCATTCCATCTAACAATGATCCTGCCGATTTGGAAAACGCGCCAGAAGCATTAGCCTCAAGCCTTTGCTCTGATTCTAACATTCTTTTAAAGCCCAAGCAACTTGACTTTGATGATCTCGGGAGAACGGGAGCTGCCTGAATAATGTTCCTGGAGCTGTGTTAGAAGAAAGTGTCAAGGACACAGGGCTACGTAAAGGGTTGGTCACCTCGTGCGAGCAGGAAGAGAGCTCTGAAGAACTTGGATCTGCTGGACATTTATCGGAAAATCTTGTTGACAGGATAGGTCAGACAAGCACATCCCTTGGACAGGATGATGAGACAGTAGTGAGTGAAACATGTGGAAATGACAAAGATGTCATTCCTAATTTTCCCTTACAAGGGAAGATATCCAAAAGCAGGATGTCTTTCACTGATCATTCAATTGATTTGTCTGCTGCCTGTAAAAGTTTTCCATGTGCATTAAATGATGGACAGTATTCTTCATTGTCCGGTCTGAAATCAAACAGGGTAACGAATACTTCCTATGGGAAGGATACTAGAGAGTTTGATGCAGCAGAATCAACAGAATTGGACCTTGGTCATCATAAACGAGACCCCGATTCTTATGGTGGTCAAGTGATGCCAACGGAACTAATTAGTTCCGCGACTACCGGAACTCCTCATTTTGTTCCAATTTTGGAGAATGTAGCTTGTTTCAAATCTTCCGACCATCAAAGCATGAAGAGCTTACTGGTACAGTTTGAAGGCAATGGTTTTGCAAATTCATCACCTCAGTTTCATAAATCAACTGAGCTTTCACCTGCTTCATTGAGCTTGCAGAAGGATCCATTGCACAGTACTTACGAAAATTGTGGAATAAGAACGGCGATAGAGGCAGCGGACGACGAAAAGACTCATATTAGTTCTAAGAAACGGTCTAAAGTTGATAGCAGCCTAAATAATCTGATGCAGCATAATGCCAAGCATGATGTGACAGAAGCATTTGAATCTCTGCAGATGCAGCAAATTCCAGAGGTACTCAATTCTCCATTTCCAGTTGGAAACTTCTTATTTTTGTCCTATGCTATTTGGAGAAGATTGGTGCACATATATAGTACATGTACCTTGTAGAAAAATGCTGCTTTTAAAAGGTTGTGGGAAAGGTTGATCACAATCATCTATTGACTATCTTTATGATGATCAACAGGGCTGGCCTTCTTAAATCATCATTTTACATGTGCTATTAGTGATAATAAATCAGTTTCAATAGAGGACAAGGTCCTAGATTTAATAGTTCCTTCTCTTATACTTGTAAGGGGACCCATAAGTATTTTCGGTAGACATCTCCTATTGTGTACTATTAGCGTTTCGACCTCCATACCACAAATTCTGAGAGTGAAACTGTCGAGTTAGGATAGCTCCAGAGAAAGCTCAGGACTAAAGTTGTCCTGTTACAAGAGGTTTTCCTTAAAAAATCAGATAGTTTTTGGGGATTGCAGATCTAAAGTTCCAGTCTATGTTGGATAATTAGTATTGTAGAATACTGGAATAATTGGAGTTAGTTAACTGATGCCAGCACAAGAAAAATACTTCTTTCACCTCATATCAGCAATTTCTTAATATATAAAACACTTAAACCTGCTTTGCCGAGCAGTCTCTGCATCAATAATTTAGTTCACAATTTGCATCCACACTAAATGCATGTACTCTGGAGCAGATCTATCACTGCATTTGCTGCTCTATGCTTGTATGATGCAAAATGGTGCTGTAAATTTTTTGATCATTTTGTCTCACAGGGTGTTACCTTGGAAGGGCAACATGAAAATACAGGTTCCCACTTGGTGCGTGAAAACCAAGGACAACCTCCCTCAAATATTTCTGGTCTATCTGACGTTGCATTTGTAGCAAGAATTGAAGGCACCATCAATAAGGAAGGTCAATGCCAGACTAAGGATATTTTCAATCGGATGGATGAAGAACATTTAGCTTGTTCTGAAAGACCTGAACAGAATAGAGAAGCCCATAACCAAAGGAAATATGAGTTCCCTCACCACTCACCCAGTTGCCAATCCATGGAGCAAGTCGGAAAGGATCAAATAATGCCTGTTTTTGAGGGATTCATCATGCCAACTGATGATGAAAGGCCAATCTCTGATGATGGATTTAGCTTTGAGAAGCTGGATGTTCAAGATGGTACTATTGAACATGCCAGCGCGCAACAGCTGCTTTGCAAATCTGCTTCTGTGCATACACCGTTGTCACATTTCTCCACCGCATACAAGCTGCGTAAGGCACCGAACTTATACAAGTCAGTTCCAAACGGCCTTCTTGAATATATGGACATGGGGAGTGCTTTCTATATGAATGAGTGTAATGGGGTGAACAGCTTCTCAAACACGGAAGTAGAAGAGGCTCCTTATGGAAGGTCCCACTCTGATTGCCTTCCTCTTTCATATGCTGAATCTGCTGGATATCAGAAGAAAACCTACACATCTCCCGTCGGGAAGTTGTGGGATATAATTGCCTCCAAATCTGGAAGTTCAAAGGAGAAAAGAAGCTTAAATCCTGAGCTTCCCTGCATTAGCGAAGAAAATGAGAATGTAGATGAGGCAGCTGATACATCAAAAGAGGGCATTGATTTAGATGTTAGAACAAGTGCAGCAAATAGAAAACCACTTGCTGATATTACAGAAGATCCTAATTGCCCTGCTTCAGTTTCTGATACAGAAAATGAGATGACAAGATGTAGTATAGATTCCATTAGAACAGAAATTAGTTTTGCTGGAACTCATAGAAAGGCCAAACAGAAGCCTAGAAAGCAGGAAAGCAGCAAGAGGCATAGGGCAAAAGGGCTGAGCGGAGTGAAGAGACCCATGGAAGTGCCTAATAACAGGTTCAGTAAGCCAAAAAGCAGCCTCAGGAAAGGTCGCCCTGGCATCTCAGAAATGGACTCTAAATGTGACAACATTGTGTCTCATATGACTTCATTCTTACCACTAGTTCAACAAAAACAAACGGTTGCACCTTTCACAGGTACCGACCACATCTTTGGCTACAAGTTCTGTTCTCGAGTTCCTACTGAGACATATGAGATAAGACCGCTTTGGGTAAATTATGTCATACTGCCATTTTCCAGTTCAAAAGAGTCTATTGTTTTTCCTGGATTCCTTCTTGGAAATTTGCCATGCTGTTTTAATGGTGCTAGAGTTCTCTCACATACCGTTGCTGGACTCAAATTGTCAGTAAAGTTACATCTCGTTCTCTGAATTTTTTCAGTTCAAATTACATTAGCTAAATTTGATGTTTGAAATCAGTTTCACCGATAGTGGGATTGTTGAAGTATTATCCCACATCGATTGACAACGGGTCTTAAATGTTCTTTATATTCATGTAGTCTCCCTCTTCCTGTTATCTTAAGCTTTTGGATTGGACTTTCTAATATATTATCAGTGTTAGGTTTCCCTAACAAGAAGGTGTGTGTTAAAAATTCCACGTGAATGTGCATAGTAAAAAATTCCACTTGCAATTCATAATCCGACTTGCATTTGAGATGGGCTGTTCAAGTATTATTCACATTGATTGACGACGGGTCTTAAATACTTTTTATATTCATGTGGTTTATTTTTTGTATTCATGTGGTCTCCCTCCACTTGTTAACCTAAGCTTTTGGGTTGGACTTTCTAACGGGGATGAAAATGGAATTTGTTCATTTTTTTTTTTTTTTGGAACTGATTGCTGTTTGTTTCATGAAGGAACTTTAGATGAATGAGGGCTTTCATTAGAATAAGCAATCAGTTTCTTCTGGCTTTATTATGTTTACGTACACAAGACAAGACTATACTGAATTTTGTTGCTGGTCATTTAGTTTAAGACTTCTTATCTTTAATAGGGAAGAGGGATGTTAAAGTGAGAGCTCTTGGGGCTGCTGAAGCTGCAAAACGTCAAGCAGAAAAGAAAGAGATTGAACGTAAATTGAAGAAGGAGGCATTGAAACTTGAACGGGCAAGACTTGAGAAGGAAAACATGAGACAATTGGAGCTTCAAAGGAAAAGGAAAGAAGAAGAGCAGAAGAAAAAATTGGCTGATGTTGCCATGAAGAAAAGGCAGAGAGAAGAAGAAGAGAGGAGGGAGAAGGAAAGAAAAAGAAAACGTGTTGAAGGTGCTCGGAGGAATCAAGAGAACCAAGAAGACGTGCCTACCAAAAAGGAGCAGCAAGGACAAAAATATCATGCTGCAGTATGATCCATCCAGTGCTATCTTGCTTTTTCTATTTTTATTTTTTTTTTTTTTGTTAGTCCTCATGGTAGCATTGACCTCATTTGTGTTTGGGGATAAAATGTTTCAGGAAAGGGGAGAATCAGGAAATAAACTCAGAAAGAATGAAACATTAGAGACAGAAAAAAGAGGTGCTTTTCCAGAGAAGATAATGGAGAGTGAAGCTGAACCTGACCAGAGCTTAGGCTCTAAACCCTGCACGACTGAAAGAATTTGTGCAGATGGAACAAATAAGGTACAATTTCTGATTCATCTTTGAATAAATAAGCTAAGTTCAGTTGTCAATGCATTGTTTAAATGGAAAGGGGAAAATAAGTTGAAACGAAGAGCCAAGAGAGGGGGCGACTTGATCGTGGATATAATTTGGAAATATGTGGGACTTTGCTTGCCCTGTGTGATTTTTATTTTCATCAGAACAACTGTATGAAAAATATCATCTCTACTCCTTATACCTGCAATATTTAATATGCAAGTAATAGAAAAATCCAGCACTCAATGCAGCTTTCTACCATGGTATTGGAATAGCAAAACTTCAGAAACTGGAGTTGGCAATGATTTTGTCCAACAAACTAAGTGGCTATTCCATGACCAAGTGACCTTCATCCTTGCCTTGTTGTATTGTTGGTTTACTGAAATTGTCAGTAATGCCAGCTGCAAGTGTTATAAGTTTTCTCTTCTTCATTGTCAATAGCTTGTGCCCAAAGCATTTTTCAGTAAACAGCTTGTACTCAGTTGTATAAGCAACTTCTAGAGAGATGAAGGTTTGTTAGATCTTCTGAAGGAACTTGCTTGCCAGTTGCCTGTACTCTTTCATGCTAAGAGTTGCCTATCATCCAGGCAACAAGCATTTTGCAAAAAGCAACAGATATTGAGGACAGCGTCAGCAATGGCAATCGAGAACAATCATATGAGATTTCGCCCTACAAATGTTCGGATGACGAAGATGAAGATGAAGACGAAGATGATACACCCAATGACAAATTTGTACCTTCATGGGCGAGGTTAGTTGACTCATTATGTTGTACTAATTGAATACTCTTTTGAGAGCACAAAAAGCAGGTGGCATGGAATTAGGTGCTGAACGATTTTTCTTCTCGATCCCTGTTGTCACCTATTACCCATATATCATCTGAAATCAAGGGATGGGTAGAGGCCACTCGTAGGCGTAAATAGCTTTTATGTCTTTCTGCAAGCTGGAAATTAACTCTATACTTATGGTGCTCTTTTGCAGTAAAAGTCGCATGGCGCAGGCACTTTCATTACAGCAAATGGTGGATCCAGACGTAATTTTCCCTCCAGATAGTTTTTGTAGTATATCTGAAGGTTAGTTGGACTACTGACTCTAATCTATCAAACGGTAACTGGTACTTCACTGACTAACTTTGAATGACCATGCAGTTGTCATGCCTCGGGAAGTTTCAGCTAAATTAGGGAGCATGCGACTTGCCAGATGACTCTGCAATGGGATCTAGTCGCACTTTGTACAATTTCGTCGCGAGACAAAGGGTAACATTATCTCAACTAGCAGGTCATCTTTAGTAGTTACCCATTCTTCCGTGGTCGATCTTAAGTTTCTAATCTCTTCTCGCATGAACTCGTTGCTGAACTCAATGACTCGACTGCCTTCCCTTCTCAAGAGTCGGCCCACCCTTTGGTCCTTTCTTCAGGTGCTGAGATTTTTGTGCGCGCCATGACTTATCTTTACATAGTGAATTCGGAAAATCGAATGGCTGCCTTGTTACCGTCGGTAGTGCTCCCTTTAATTACTTTCTCGCCACGTGAATTAGACCTTTCTAGGAATGTCTCTCTATGCAGCATGAGCACCGTGATGACGGTGACATGATGCAGAGTAAACAAGTCCCTTGGATTCCAAATAGTGTGCTGATGGCCATTTTGTGTTGCTTTTGTGCAGAAGAAATGGTTGTGGGAATAATAATTACTCTCGCAAGATTCCAAGACGAGGACTCTAGATTTCTCAGGAGTAGGTGAGGGAGTAGCTGGAGACAGTTCTTGGCATATGGCAAGTATGTATGTACATAAAATGTCATCCATGGCCTACTTAAGTACAGTAACTGCTTCACCATATTCGAGTAAAATCTCTTTACCTTAAAGGGGGTCTGGGAATCTCTCTCTCCTCTCTCTCTCTCTTTCTGAAATTTTTGGGGTCTAAAATGATTCTGACACTCGGTCAAAGTTTCAGTTCAGGAATTCCTTTTTCTTTTTATTATAGTTAATGTGAATCGGTCCTGGCTTGCAACGGCTATATGGACCATACGGCAATCAATCACGTGGGGCTGAATCGGTCACCTGACGTGGGATCCACCACCACCACCTCCGTCTCTCCCGGAAGTCGGTGGTCAGATGACGACGCTCCCATACACTCTTCCTATTCGTATAGTGCCGTTGAGATTCCTCATCCGTCCGACCGCCTATTCAGGTGGTGGGGTACGCGAGCGTGATGGAGATCCTTGTCATTAGATTCTCCCCCAAAAGAAAAGAAAAATGATTGTTGTTATTATAACGAAAGACCCACACTTCGTCATCATTCTGACTTCTGAACAGTTTATCATTGGAGGGTGCATCTCCACGTGAAAAGCAAACCACTTGCTTTGGAGATAATGATTATATTCATTGGTTAATCACCATTACCGGTAAAAGTTACAAACTGAGAAACTTATGTGATGTTTTACCTTCAAATTAATTAACGTGTCTTTCAAAAATTTTAAACTGGTATATTCATAATAAATTTATTAAGATCTTATAATTAGAATTCGATAAATATAGTATAAATGTATTAGTTGATGGTTTTCTTGTGACACGAAAATGATTTTGGACAAATGTGATAGAGGAATATCGATCCAAGACTTTTCGTGACATGAAAATTGATTTGGAGTAAATGTGGCATTACTGATTTTGAGTTTTAATTGTGAACACATAAGCCCTAATACGATGCAAAAGTTAACCCAAAATTCCATGCAAAAGGAAATAGATCTGTGCATTTAAAGTAATCTTTGATTTTTTACTCTTATAAAATTGCGCAATGCATATACAATGTATTTTAAGCTTTAACATCTCTTTTAAAATGTTTACTAGGCATACTTGACAAAAGAAATATACGTCATTTTTTTCTAAATATATTATTACACGAAACAAACCGTAAATTCTTTTCATTCGAGTACTTGACAAGTATTCTCATAAATGTCGCTATTCAACGTCCGTCCAAACCGTGTCATGATCGTTCCACAATCAAAAGTATCATCTTGCACATTGGACGGATTAACGCATTTTAAAAAATCTTGGCTGCAAAAAGTTTTCCCTCGGCACGACGCCGTTTGGGGCAGCCGGAGTCGTATTCCTCGGTAGCCGTTAAAAGAAGAGGAAAGAAAGAAAGAAAGCCCACTTGCATCTCTGGTTTCTTTATTCTACTCCTTCCCCTCTTATCTTTAAGCCGAAGACGCGCCCATTCCAACCGTTCAAAACCCCTGTTTCTCTCTGAAATCAAGTCACAGGAACATTCTTCACACATCAATCATCATCATCTTCGTTCGCCGTCGCCGCCGCCGCCGCCGCCGCTGCCGCCGCTGCCGTCGCCACCGTCTTGTTTGATGACATACCCATTTCCGGTCCATCAATCCTCCCGCCAGATCACATGACCAAATGGGTCCAAGAATTCTCCACCTGCTCTTCAGCCTCTCCTTCAGCCTCTCCGCCTTGCTCTCTCGTGCCCACCTTGCGTCCGCCGCAAACACGAGCTTCCACTTCTCCTCCTTCACCTCCCCGTCCCTCCAGAACCTCACCCTCCTCGGCGACTCCTACCTCCGGAGCGGCGTGGTGGGCCTCACCCGCGACGCCGACGTGCCCTCCTCCTGCTCCGGCTCCGTGATCTACGACCGCCCCATCGAGTTCTTCGACCAAGAATCCAACACCACCGCGTCTTTCTCGACGAGCTTCGCCTTCTTGATCGACAACGTCAACCCGGCCTCGTTCGGGGACGGCCTGACGTTCTTCCTCTCGCCCGGGAACGAGACCTTGGGCAGCCCCGGCGGGTACTTGGGCCTCGTGAACTCTTCGCAGTTGACCAAGAACGCGTTCGTCGCCGTCGAGTTCGACACGAGGGTCGACTCGCATTTCGACGACCCGAGCGAGAACCACGTCGGGTTGGACATTGACAGCTTGGTTTCTGTCAAGACCGAGGACCCGATGGTGCAGGGGATTGATCTCAAAAGCGGGAAGCTGATAACTGCCTGGATTGATTACAAGAATGACCAGAAGAAGCTGATGGTTTTCTTGAGTTACGGCAGCTTCAAGCCGCAAGATCCTTTGTTGACGGTGGATATCGATCTCTCCGAGTATCTTAAAGAAATGCGATACGCGGGCTTCTCTGCGTCGACGGAGGGAAGCACCGAGCTCCATTTGATTCAGAGCTGGAGCTTCCAGACGTTTGGCTTCTTGCCTGCGAGGCCGAATTCACATTCTCATAATGTATCGGATAGCTCCGTGACGAATGAGCCGCCGATTTCTGTGCCCGAATCAGAAAGTAAGCATCATAAGAGGCTTGGGTTAGGCCTTGGGATTGCCGGCCCGGCCTTCTTCTGCGTGGCGCTTGCGGTGTTTGGCTATATTACTGTGAAGAAATGGAGGGACGTTAAGACAGAGAAGAGTTTCAAAGCAGAGGTTTTTGCTGGTCCTAGAGAGTTCGGTTATAAGGAACTGAAGACGGCTACCAAAGGGTTTCATGCCAGCAGGATCCTAGGCCACGGAGCTTTCGGAACCGTGTATAAGGCCTTCTTTATTTCGTCTGGTACTATTGCTGCTGTGAAGAGATCAAAGCATTCCCACGAGGGAAAAACCGAATTTTTAGCCGAGTTGTCGATCATTGCTCGGCTGAGGCACAAGAATTTGGTGCAGCTCCAAGGTTGGTGTGTCGAAAAGGGTGAATTGCTGCTAGTTTACGATTTCATGCCCAATGGGAGCCTCGACAAGCTGCTATACCAGGAAGTTGAACAAGGATCCTTGTTAAAATGGCCCCATAGGCTCAACATTGCAGTTGGATTGGCTTCTGTTCTTACTTATCTCCATCAGGAATGTGAGCAGCAAGTGATTCATAGGGACATCAAGACCAGCAACATAATGCTCGATGGGAATTTCAACGCAAGGCTCGGCGATTTCGGGCTGGCAAGGCTGATGGATCACGATAAGAGCCCTGTTTCCACTTTGACAGCGGGAACAATGGGTTACTTAGCGCCCGAGTATCTTCAGTATGGAAAAGCAACTGAGAAAACAGATGTCTTCAGCTATGGAGTGGTCATACTTGAAGTGGCTTGCGGCAGGAGGCCGATTGAGAAAGACCCAGCTGATCAGAAAATGGTGAATTTGGTGGATTGGGTCTGGGGACTGCACTCTCAAGGGAAGATCATTGAAGCAGCTGACAAAAGGTTGAGTGGGACCTTTAAGGAGGAAGAAATGAGGAAGCTGCTCCTCCTAGGGTTGAGCTGCGCAAACCCCGACAGTGCTGAGAGGCCTTCTATGAGGAGGGTCCTTCAGATCCTCATCAGTGAGGCGGAACCAGTTCTCGTGCCGAGGATGAAACCGAGCCTCTCCTTCTCCGGCAGCTTACCGCTAAGCCTCGAGGACCTCGTCTCGGACAGCGAGGATATCAAGTTGTCCTACCCCGCATTGTGCCAAATTAGAGTCGATTGACGTGTTAATCCCACGCTCTCTCTCCCATGCAAAAGCAGTTTGATTGTCTCATTCTTTACATTTTTGCTTGTATAATAGTGTCGTTGATGTTAATCCCGTGATATAATAGGGACGTTTCGAGTTCAACATCCTGAGAAACTGCTCTGTTGAACTATATAGTGATTTGCAGCACCTTTACATCACTAATAGAAAATTTAAGTTTCTCTCTTCTACTTGCATTTGCGACCTAACTATGACATCTCCATTAGAAAACATATGTTCTTCAGCTATGAGATCCCAGATTGCGACGTAACAGGTACCATGTTTCATTAGTTAGCTAGCGAACCAAAGGTTGATTTAGAACCGGTACTACCTTGGGCTGCATGGAGGTATATCGGCTCTTTGAATCCAAGGCGAGCAATTTGGCATTCAAAGCATTCGAGTCCTGTCAGACTTCCTTGCAGACACGCCAAGAAGACCCATTCTGGAATTGGTAAGTTTGAGGTTGCCCTTGCCATGTGGCCATGAATAGCGATATTGAGTTCCAGAATATCTACATAACACAATATGATGGCACTTACACAGTAATCACAAAATTAGAAGATAATGAATCATTGTAGATCTTGCCCAATTTTGATTAACCTATATCTTAAGAATGCTACAATACCAGAACAGGAAAGTAGATTCTACAAATGGAATTAGGTAATATTCCTTTCACTTAATGGAGCATATCAATTGCTTCTTATGATCCACTAATCATATTTCCGCACCTTTGGCTACAACTCAGCTCGAACGCCCATCTTCATCTTGTGTCTTTCAAAAAGAACGGTCGAGGACTCGTGGTAATTAACAAAACATTACAAGTAACAGTCCATCATACTCGAATAGATGTGGTTGGATATGATTTGGTGTATTATCCAGATTATTTTTCTTTCACCAAACTCGACGAAAAAGTAAATTGCATTTTATCCTCAATATGAAAGTGATACCCCAAAAAAGTCCCGGAATTCTAAACCCGTCAACCCTCATCTTCAGAAGTGTTCATCAAATGATGCTTCTTAGTTCACAATTATATACAGGAAGAAGTATGAATACTGATTTTGCGAAAAGTTAGCGCAACCGTCCGTTTCAATATCTAAAGTTTTGCAAGGGACTGACAGGTGGTGGTACACCTTGTCCTTATTCCATGCAATGAGAAGAATGCAATTAATGAATTGTCCTTGACCCTATCATCACTGAAGCTGGAGGTCTGGGATATCTCCTTCATCTAATACAATCTTCCTGTGCATCAGTTACAAAAACACTAAAGCGTGGCTTCACTTGGACCTGTTTTTTTTTTTTTTTTTGGTCGGTCACTTGGACCTGTTGAGTTTCCACTCTTTTCTCTGTTCTTATGAATTAATCTGCGCCCTCGCATTGCACCTCCTCCACCTACGTAAGACATAATGAAGGATGGTGTCATCTTTAACCAAAATGGGGATTCCAGCTGTACCTGTCCAGGAATGCATCTGTGTTAAGGGCAAGAGCACGCTAGTGTTCGGACTCATCTGCAAACTCAAGAATGTTAATGAACACGCAGAGAACATGTACGAAGTAATTGAGATGCTATCATACCTGCTATAACCCTCAGAACATATCGTTGTACATACTGCTAGAGCTATGGATCAGAATCGAATCATCATAAGCAAGCATATAAACAGGATCGATGAGATAAAAGCACATCTCCTGAAAAAATTCCTCCTTTTTGTACCTCCAACTTAAGCCATTGCCCCAGAGAATAAGGAATGTACCAGAAAGTAAGAATCACCAAGATTCTTTCTTTTTTCTTGATTTTCTTCTTTGGGGCTGAAAAGCAACCTTAGAGTTAAGTAGCTATAGATGGTTGGGAAAGTCGTTTACTTTAAGTCCACAAGACTTTTTCCAGAAGTTTCCTACATCACCAGATTTTACATATCGTGACGATCATGACGGTTGCGATGGAGATGGAGATGGTGATGGTGACGGAAGAAGAGAGAGCACACTCCCAGCAAGAGCTAAGACCTTTTAGCCAATGGAGGGTTGTGCTCTCTCTCTTCTGTCAACACTTGCACAACACCCTTTCACCTTCTAAGCCCAACCCATTGGCGGATCTGCATTTCGAGGGCAGCAAACACCCATTAGCACATGTTAGATGCAAAAGCATGCAGGATCAAGCAAAGGATGAAAGATTAAAGACTATAAATCTGCTTCCCTATACGGCTCTGAAAAAGCCATCCCTGTCTGATCAGTGAGAAGATTATTTACTCTAAAAGAGGAAGAGTGCAATATACAAAGTTGAAAAATGTCACGATCCAACTTCCAGTAGCCAAAAGATCGTCCCTTTTCGCCGGCAAACATGTAAATAAGAAAAAGAGAACTAGATCGACCCATGCATGCGCGAGCCCGCAGTATTTAGTCACAACAAAACGGATGTCATCAAATCAAGAGCCATGCCAAACACGAATTGGCTCGCATACATAGGAGGAGCACACGAAAAGCATGCATACTGTTGCAGACATATCATGCAAAGACCGAGCCCGCGAAGAAAGGCAGACCAGCTCCTTTTCGTTCCTCCAGAAGAGAAAGAGATCGTACGTGCCATGCTTGCCTGCGCTTTGGTAACTTCCCAAAGCTCTCATCCTCAGTACTCTTGCAGAACTCGAGGACCTTTTCACTGGGTTTGAAGCAGAGAGAGAGAGAAGGCAAAAAAAGCAAACTCTTTTCTCCAGTTCGAGGCGAAGTGCTCAAAAGGGTAGGAACCGAGTCGAGGAGAGAAAAAGAAAACGAGGGCGTATCGAAGAAACGGCATGCCAGGACAATTCAACTCCCACTGAGATGGAGACTCGCCAAGCGCCTGATGGAACAGTACGCAGGACGTCCGCCTTCTTAAATAAGACGCTCGCCCACCGGCTACTGCCGGTGGACGGTGGGGACGGGCGACCGGCTGCAGGGCGTGGGAAGAAGAACTGCCCCCCCACCCCTCTCCTCTCCTCGGAGGTTCCTGACCGGCTGAGAGAGAGAGAGCGAGTGTGTGTGTGCCAAACATGGCCGAACCGTTTCGCTGTCTCAATTACTGGGTTTTCCATATATGGCCCCGCACAGGAACGTGCATGGCCGAGCGACGACGACCTCCGCTCGGGCCAGGCAGGGTCATAAATGGCGGAACCAGATACGTGCATGGTGGGATGACGTGCCTGTGGGTTCCGCTACTGCCGGTGGGCCCCCCGGACGGTACACCTGATGATGCGTGTCGGTGGCCATTTTGCCTCGCGCGTGACAAGGACCTCGCCCCCCCTCCGCCGTCCATCGCGACGCGTGGCACGCGGGGAGCGAAGATAGGGGGACGATTTGGAGCGGTCAAAGCTGAGGTCACGCTCTCTGGGTCGTTGGCTGCTCCTACGGCTGAAGTTCTTATGGCTGCGATTCTGCTTCTTCTCTCTTTCGTTCTGGGGAACTACATCATGATCAGAGGCAGATGGTCCCCTCCTTCAAATATAGACAATGGAATCCATGGATTTCCCTGGGATTTGATTATGGAACACAATTATTAAGGAACAGGAATTTCTTCAGATACATTGCATGCATCTCAGACCCGGTCGAATCCATCGTAATTTCTGCCTATAACGACACATGACGACCTAGGAATTTACCTTAGAATATCTTGCCATAACATACGACTTTGCTTTAGGTCGACAAAATCTTTCGCTCTTTCCACGCGAATTTTTCTACCCAATTTTTAGCTGACGTTCCACTTGAAGATGTGATATTGGGAAATGGAATTACAGGACTCACTGAGCCTGAGCGGAATTCTGAGTTTAAGAGGTGTGACTAAGAAGTGAGGAGTTCTTGATCCTCCCTTTGATAATAGGGGCCTCGTTTTTCTTCCCTACATTCTCAAAGGTGATCGCAGCACAACAATAATGATCAAAACAGAAGAACTAATGCCACCCTCGACCACGAATGGAAGGGCTCGGATCAGTGTTACAACAAGATTATTAGTATGGATAGGCAAAATTTCGAGTTGAAGCGGTAATGAATTGAGACTTCGAGTTTTCACAACTCTCTTCTTGATCAGGAATTAGTAAGTCCTAACCCGCTCGGCTTCGTGGGCGCAAAGAGAATCAAGGATTGCCCCACATGACAAACTGCGATGATTTGTATCGTCTGATGCGCTCTTTTTGCTCTTCAAGTTGGCTTTATCCAAAACAGAATCCCCTGCATTTTCTAGGCTCAAATTCGCATCACCTTGTTTTCGTATCCCCTCCTCCCCTGGCACTTCAGACTTGAGCAATTTGGTCTTCCATTTAACCCCAGCTGCCCGCGCCTGATCTGAAAAGTAGACTTCAGATAGAGGGGAGCTGCAAATTTCTTTGTAGGTCTCATAATCAGCCGCACAAGTGTTTCCTCCCTCCAACACTCTCCATAAAGGATTCAGAATGGAGATTGGATCATCATTTCTCTCTAAAGTTTCTTTCATAACCAGAAAATCAGAAACCAGCTCTGCCTCCTTGAATTGAACAAAGACTGTAGTTTTATCCAAAGAGTAGACAGAAGTAACGGAGGTTGGGCCAAAAACTTTGGAGATGCACTCCTTTATTTCCCTTGCCTTGAGTTTGGGTGGGAATCCCCAAATCAATATAATCTTCTCAAACATAATCTTCGAGTATAGGTTCTTCAAGTAAGTTGATCCAACAGAATTCCCAGTCACACTGCCGGTGCTAAAGTCAATAATGTCTCGGTTGTTCCAACTGAGATACAGACGATTAACATACTTCTCAAGAATTTCATCACGTGCCAAAATTTCGAAAGAAGAATGAGGACGGAACTTAATGCCGAGATGAGAGCATGCCTGTGCAAAGACACAACCAGTCATGAAAGCATCATACCCTGCCTCATGCTTGGCCCCGGCATTCCAGCTGGAGGCCCTGTGATTATAAATAAAAAAATTATGTTAAACAAATCCGCTAGATCAAAGGAATAATCTAAGAAAGAATTAGCTGGGAAAAAGGGAATTAATGCACGCGTTGACAGTAAAAACCATACGCAGTCAAAAACCATATGCATAATTGTGGATCTGAGCTAAGATGTATATTACCACCACATCCATTTCTGGTATCAGCTTAATGTAATTAATCACAGCTTGACAAAAAGCTAATGACACCCAATGATGCTTTATCGTATCATCCTTGTAAATGTGGTTTGACCTGACACCTAATGGACATGTGCAAAAAAAAGCATAAAGAATCCGATATGAAGGGGGAAAAGGCTAGAAATGCTGAATTTAGTAAATCAGCATATATGCAATAGAGAAACAATGCTCTATCATATCATCCTCATAACACTAACGACACACAACAATGCTCTACTGTATCATCCTCATAACTATGTGGTTTGACCCGACACCTAATGGACATGTGCAAAATGAAAGCATAAAGAATCGGATATGAAGGGGGAAAACACTAGATATGCTGAATTTAGTGAATCAGCACATACAATCCCATGATCATATAGATTACACTAGCTAAATGAAAGAATTAAATTCATAAAATTTGTCTGACTCTTATAAACATCTCCAGGCCTTGCTCTTGTAGGAAGAGCACAAGCCAGGGGACATTTATGAGCCAGCACTTGCCACACTTTTAGTATAAATACATATTAATTAGTGATTTTTCACTCTCTCCCGCCAACCCTCTTTCTTGTTTTTATTCTCCATCTTTGAGAAAGGATTGAAGCTGAATTGTAAGTGTGTCTGAATTATCTCTTCAGGATCGACACTGACGCATAAGGTCTGACTAAAATGTTCTATCATCACTATAAAGATGTATCTATTTGTAAGCATGCACAACATTCATATAATCAGATGCCCAATCAAGCCTCATAGTTACTGACATCTGTTGGGGAATGACCAAAACCAAACAAACAATGAAAAGTGAAAAGAAAGTGCGAGTCATGAATGAAGAGATCAGGGAATTCAACCTCAAATCATCTACTTGAACCTCCACTTTCACGCAAGCTTTTGAAGCCAAATCCGTACTCGTGTAACCTAGAGCAATTTGAGGGCACAATCTGACAAATGACGAGGACAGAGATGTTTTGGACTTCCTCATCCAGTACTTAAGTATGTCGCTTGAATTCAAAAGAACTTTGGTGTCAACAATATATGGGAGGTGCTTGTTAGCAGAAGAGACAAACTCTTCGGCTGTGAAGGGAAGCTGGCCAAAGAACTTCCTATATATATGGGCAACATCTGCATTATAAAAACAAAAAGCTTCAGATGATATTTAATTTAACTAATCAACGAAAAGCTAAGCTCTTGGCAATTATCATACCAAGAAAGCAATTATGACCAACAATCAATTTCTGCTCAGAAGATAAAAGGTCTATAACATGACGAAATCCAACGGCCGAATGAATCTTTAACTCTTCTCCTCTGCGATTCTCATCCTCCACCTCTTTCTACAAAAAGATATCTGTAGGTTATTGTGGCGAGCAAAACACATCTAAATTACATGGGATGCTATTATGTATTCATCTCCTCTCTAAGCACAAAATTAGCAACTCATATCTAAAATGCTGCTTGGGCCTTTACAGAACATCCAGCACAAAATGCGAAGCAACAAGTGCTTCAAAGTTCATGGTCTGGCTATTATTGTCATTGATCATTTCAATCCAGCCATCAGATAAGATTTCAATTCAGCTTGACTGTTGGAAATAAAAATGCAAAGGTATCGGAGAAATGAAGGAAATTGAACTAACAGATATGGACATTAAAGAAGTGCCTCTTTACCCACTTCAGTGAAATAAAATTACTTAATTAAAGATTTAAAGAAAATACTCTCCTCACAATCTTGCCATTTGCATTTGTCTTACCATTAGAAGGTCCTTGTCAGTGTTGCCGTCCGTATACACAAGCAACGGTTGGACACAAGCATTTTGAACATTCATGCAAACATATACAATATCTTCAAAGTGATTTCTCGTAACCTGCAAGTTTCAACCTTTATCAGCAATTAGCGCTAAGCTCATCGATATGAAGTATATCAAGCGTAATTAAGGAAGATGACAGTCTAAACAACTATACCTCCAGTCCACCTCTCAACTATATTAAAAAAAAAACGAAGTGTAAATCTTGCATGCACATTCTTACACTTGGAGATAATTTTCTATGTTTTTTGCCAAGCCAAGTCACCATGGCTTCATTGCACACTTTTTGCAAAAGACCCTCCATCCTTCCTAATCTCTTTTTTCCTTCCAGGAACATCAGTGAGACAAAAGAGCCAAAGGTGACCTAAACCGTTTCTTGCAAGCCAGTAAGGATATAAGCGGACAATTGAACGGCGAGGCTCTTTCACAACGGTACCAAATATCGATATGGCAATTGTTTTTGATGTGACTTCTGCTTTTAGATATTGGATACTCCCTCAACTTTTACATTTGAAAATGGACTTTCATATTACAAATACATAATATCAGCATGACAAGTAATCCTAAATTCATGAAACTTAAAAGTTAAAATATTATTTTCATTTTAAGGAAAATTTATATTAACTTATTTGGTGGCTCATGAGCGCCCCCCCCAAAAAAAAAAAAAGCCTCTAAATGACTGCCACCACACTGATCAGAGAAATTAATAAGTAAGGAAATCAACCTCTTTCTTTCAAATATACATATACAACATAAGCAAAATCACTATCTCCAAACAAGAAACTGAAAAAGGAAATTACATTACCAGAGAATGGAATTACCTGCTGAATCAACCTAAGCTGATGAGCCGTGAACCCACTAAGGGCAAGAGCAGGGCGTGTTCTATAGAAGATGGTTTGAAGTTGCTGTTTTGAGTCATTCGAGCTCTCATTGAACTGTAGTTCACAATTTCTGTCATGTAACAACTCATCATGCCATTCCTTTATTCGGTTCTTTATTCTCTCACTGAAAAGAACATCCGCTATGCTGATCAGAGGTACATCTCTGAATTCCTTATGCTTATTCCGGGAACATGATGACTCCTCCAGATGTCTCAGCAGCTCATTTTCTTGTTCTCTGGATAAATAAGATATTCCTGAGATTATTTAACATTGTGAATTTCCAGATTTAAGACTGTACAAGTCTATATCGTGTGAATGCTTTAGATTGGGCAAGAACACGACAAAATCTATCAATGAAAATACAATAACATCCTAAGTCCTTATTTATCAAGTTCAACAATAAATTGTAGGTCAGACTCAAGATAATTGATTTCCTTGAATTATTTATAGCAACCCAAACAAGAATCAAAATCCACAAATTCCTTCTCGTTCATCAATCACAACTACTTGAAGATACCCAACTAGGCAATCACCCATTAAACTTTCAATTATTTTTTACCAAAAAACAAAAACTTCAATGATTAAAGCACCGCACACTCGACTGCAAGTTCAGGTCCAGTTACTAAAACCCAAAACATGTCTATATGTTCCTCAGAGCTACCGTATGACATGAACTTACGATCATATCATGGCGAACGTATTCCAAAGCATTCAGAGCACCCTCTGTGAAGAAAATAAAGGCACATTACCTTCCCGGATGCACATGTTGAAATCGAACTGGTATTTTGCCAAGAAGTCGACTGAGGCGGTCTGGCAGAGGAATTCATAAGCTGCTGGGTCATCAAATGACAACTCTTGCCGAGGGAAAATATAGAAATTGTGCCTGCGAGATTGCCACTGAATCACTCGAGGGAATTAAGAACCAAAGCCAGATTTTCGCATGAGAGAATAAACGAATCCAGAAGCCAGCCCTGATTTTACCGAAAGCAGGCGACGAATTTCAACTATCCAATCACTCGAATCAGCTCAATCAAAAACCGGTCGCAGCCCTTCAATCAAAAAATGCGAAAACAGAGAAACTTACGGGTGAGCGACGAAGCAGAGCTCCTGAGGATCCCAGCGGAAGGGACACACGCCGAACTGGACGACGGCGAACTTCTCGGCCGAATCCTTGACCTTCAGGTACCTGACGTCGTAGCGGTCGAACTCGAAGGACTCCCGCCACGGGGCGCTGGTGACCCCGGTCATCTCGAGGTCGACCGCCACGTAATCCGCCGCCCTGACATGCTCCCGCAGGGACTCGAGAGCCGGCTCGAAGTTGGACCTCGTCACGTTCTTGATGGGGAAAGTCGAGGGCGTCGGCGCCTGCGCCGCCGCCGCCGCGGCCGTCGCCGTAGTCAGGGCTCGTGATAGAGCACGGGAGAGCGCCCCGACGGGGCACCGACGGTTCATCGTCGGAGCATGATCGAGGACGCTCTCTAGGGTTTTACAGGAGGAAGAAGAAGAACGAAGATGATGGTGACGGTGATGATGATGATGACGACGACGACGACGACGAGCGCGACGGCGACGGCGACGAATGAAGTTGCGTCTGCAGACGTCGTTCAGTCCGAAACGTCGAGTCGTTTTCGGTTTTGGGCCCGTTTAGTGAAGGAAGACTTACGGCCTTCTGGCTCGTAGCCCGTGGGAAAAAAAGTCTCTATTTACTTTAAAATTTTCGTTTTTTTCCCGACACTTTTAGAAAATAAATAAATCGTAGAAAAGCTCATAAAAATTCCAAAACCCGGAAAGTTCCTCGCCTAAAAAGTTATGGAACCCGTTTTCGTGCACGAAAAGTCAAGAAAATCCATCAATGTCGTAACCAAATCACTATACCACAAATTGCTTGATAATAATTATATCATCTTGAGATCTATTCCTCGAATCGATTCTACCGACCAATTTGATTCATGCTCATTCTTTAAAGGAAACCGGCCCCGTCCCAAAAATTGGGAAACGACTCTTATAGAGTAAGTTCTAGAACTTTTTTGTCCAAAACTTACTCACCTCATAACCAATAGTTAAATTTGTCAAGTGAGTAGGGCAAGTTACGTTTGGATTGGATTTGAAAATTTCAATGCAATACAAATCTAATAACTCATACTCGACCTAACACATACACGATCAACTCATATTACTAAAATGCTTATTATTTAACATCATTTAGGAAAATTCATACCCAAATGAAAGTAAGAGTACGAATAAAGCGAACATAAAATTGAAGAAAGGCCAGAAAGAATAGAGAGCTATAGAGGTAAATTTGAACCCTTTCAAATACCCATATATTTTTTTAAGTTTTGAATCCAATTATTGAATATAAGTAATTAATGTAACTACTCAACCCATCAAATACAGGTTGAGAAATTGGGGATAAACCAATTTTGAGAAGTCTATTGATTGCCCTGTATATTTAGTATGGTTTTAAAGGTTTTTTAGGTTTGACGCCGAACAAAAATTCAAATTTCGAAATCTGAAAAAAAAAAAAAAAAAAGTTCAAAAAAAAGTAAAACGACTCGTCTTCAAACAGCTACAGGCCTTCCCCAAAAGGAATCTATTTTCTACCGAAACCACCTCTTTTCTTTTCGAAAAGCGAATGTTAAATGTCACCTAACATTTTCATAAAGTTAAGCGTACAGAAAAAGAGAGTTCTTATAGGCAAAGCATAAAAAAAGGTATCAAAAAGGTTTCTTCGGATGAAAGTTTCGTCAGATAATTATGCTGATTGAATCAAAACTCAGAACTATCTTCTTCTTTTTTTTTTTTAATTCGTTCTTGTTTAAATTAGGGGTTTTTTTTTATAAATGTGATTTTTCATTATTTCAATTTCATTTCGAGAATATGAAAATTGGAAATGAAAAAAAAAAACGAAGTTAAATCACGTAATGAAATAATCTACGTTTCAAATTAGGATTAGTTTACATACGATTGATTTGCATTATTCAGTAATTATATATCGTATGATTCCATTGATTATATTCAAACTAGTGTTATCGACGTAATAATTTATAATTCTCATATGATTCTAACTTTATACTAAAAGAATATTTGTATGATCATGACTTATATCCAAAATAATATATGCTCCATTATAAGATTCTCGAATGAGTGCATTTGAAAGAAAGTGATAAAGCTAAATAAAATGTAAATATGCACGTTATAAATAAGTTGCACATTGTTATTCGTTTATTATAATGGTAATATCTAGTGAAAATAAAGTGAAGTTTATATAAGTAATAAAATTGGGCTTCTTTCAATCTTTTTAATTTATTTTAGATTGAATGGTAAACAAGGCATTTATAGCAAAACTATACGTCCAGACATGAGAATTTTTCCTAAGAGATATTTCACCTTTTCAACTAACTTTACTGTTTTTACAAATTTAAAATGAACGAGATAAATTGAAAATTATGAATGTTTGGGAAGTGTAATCAGAATTTAGTCAAGATATTCTCTTCAGCTATATCTATTTTATTGGTCGTATACATTTAAGAATAAATCCGAAGATACTTTATTTTCATCCATTTTATAATTTAATTTCAAATCTAATAACTAATATACATTTCAAAATTACAAATCACTAAACTAATTTTGATTGGTTGGATACAAGCCACGCATTACGTACCTCTTGCTTTGCATAGGCAAGTCTATACGCATATTTTTACAATTCTATGTTTTCTAATAGAAAATCGTAATCTAAAGGATGCCTAAAATTTAGAAAGAAAAGACGTCATAATGTTATGTTCTCTTATCATGTAAAACTAATTTGAAAAATGTTTTTTTCATAATACAATGGTGAATACACTTGCGTCTATATATAGGAATTAACTTCAGTTCATAAGGAAAATATAGGACTAAAAACATAAAAATGCTCTATGTTTTAAGTAAGTTGCAATAAAAAGATTAATTGTATAACAAAATTAGAGTCTGTGACATCGAAATCCATATTTGAGAAATATCAAATCATTCTTTATTGACAATAAATCAATTTATTTGTATAGAATAAGCTATAGTTCGAATTAACAATAGTTTTTTGCATTATCAACATATGTCTATAGTTTGTTCTAGTTCTATTTAAGCTTATATCGAGCATTCTATTTATTTTTAATGTAAAACTCTTAATAGTACTTATCTTACTGTTAAAACTCTTAATAGTACTTAATCTTACTCTTATCTTGGTTAAAGAGATATTTCTTTATTAAAAGAAACTATATTTAAAATATGTTACATCGCTTAAGAGCATATAAATGGTTTGTCTAATTTATCAAATGTTTTCAAGTTTAAACTTGGAAGGAGATAAAATCTAGATATACTCTATCTCTATCCAATTTTCTAAAGAGTAAAATCGATAAAAGATAGTAGTTGAAAGAGACCAAACCAAATTAAGTAAAGTCTATTGGTATGAGCCATGTATTTAAGTTGTGTAATGTGTTTTACATTTCTAACCACATGGCAATTATAGAGACTACTGCATGACACATGTAGAGATAATATCTCGAGTTTTAACTATACACTATACACATGTCAATAATCTTATTTTGAAGATATGCTATCTTCGTCTATTTTTTTTTTTTCAAATTGGAAGAGATAAATTTTTCAAATCAAAATGCAATTATTTGTCGAAGGTCATTAGATTTCTTTTGCATCATGTCCCATAGATACTTGTTAATCATCGGAAACCCTAAAGATTTATGGTGCAAAAAGTCCAATTATGTTCTCCATCAATGACAAGTGAGGATGTCTAAGTTGATGGATAAATATGAGGAGGTACTCATCTACATCTACTTTCATAATTGGAAGCCAGATTCTTTCTTGCAAGTTTTTAACTTCTCTTTCTTGTTATTTGAAACCCCCCTCCAACCTAAAAAAAAAAAAAAATCTCTTTTATGTTCTCTTCATCTCAATATAATGGGTAAATGTTCACAATTAAGGTTTCGTTTGTTTCATGAAAAAAATGATTATTTGCATAACTTATAAAAATGAATGAAAGAAAAATACTTTCTACCAACTTATTATTTCAAGCGATATAAAAAGAATCATTTTTAGGATTTTTTTAATTATTCATTTTTCTTCAAAATAAATAAAACCTAAAAGAAACCTCAAGTTTAGTAACCTCGCTAAAACTAGATCTTTCAACATTGTATTGGTAGTTACATATTTTTTGAGATGTGACAAAATCAAGTCTTACTCATTAGTACTTTAGATCCCACAGTTAAAAATTCATTACTCATGTCCACTAAGAGCGACGCTCAAATACTCACCGTCTCAATCATCTCGTAAATAAGTGGGGAAATTAAGTCAAGATTGACAAGACACATACGACGGTCGGACTCTCTGAATTAACTCTTCTGGATCCACCTAATATTCCAAATTAGCCCGGCATAAAAACAGATCACGCGATTATGGTAAATTAGCTAAGCCCAGCAATATAAACCAAATCATTTGGTAAGAGTGAATTTTCCCTTAAACCGACCTTCTCTTTTTCTTTTCTTTTTCAATTAATTCCTTTCCTCATCACAAAACATTACTGGCTGATTTTCCATGATATTCTCTACACCTTTTCTTTTTTTCTTTCCGTGCCGATTTTCCCAATCCTCCCTTCCCTTCCTCCCAGTATAAATACAGAGCAGCGCTCCACAACTCCTTCCCAGTTAAGAATAGAATTCTTCTCCACTCTTCTCCCTCTCTCTCTCTCTCTCTCCTCTCTCCTTTCTCTCTCGTTCTAAATCTCTCGCTTTGATCGTTCGTAAAACCCTAATTCTGCATAGCGAGCGAGCCCCAATCTCGGGCCTTCGCGCGCGCTCGGGATTTCCCCTCCCGCGCCCTCAATCGGCGGCGTTCCCGGAGCATCCGATCGCTGGGGGAGCAGTGATCAGCAGCTCCGCCGTCGCCCCGCCCCCGCTCGCCGTGGGGTCCCCGATAGGTCAATTCTCGCCGCCGCCGAGGATTGATCGGTCCCCGGAATCGCTCTCGGCTTCAGGCAATGCGTGCGGTTACGACATGAAGATGAAGCGGAGGGCCGTGGAAGTGGTCAGTGTCGATCTTTCTCTCTTTTTTTATTTTTTTATTTATTTTTATCTGGGTGCTCGATTGCTTGCGTGGTGTGTGGTTTCGTGAATTGGTTCTCCGCGGTGAGGAATCCAATTGGGTCTGATTGTTCTGTCGGGGAGTTGGGTCTATTTAGTTAGTTGATCCCTTCTTCCCCCCACACCCCCTCGCTTTTATGCGAAGAGGTTCTGTGAACTGAGGATCGTACGGAGCGAGGTCTTGCTACCAGGGCTTATATCATCACCGATCACTGCATGGTTTTTTTGTCTTTTCCCCCACTTAGTCTCGCCGATATGAAGCAATGTCTTGTCATAAACTGAGGATCATACAAGGTAGCGTCTTGTTAGAAACCAGCAAGACTTAGCTTCCTGCGAAGGATCATATTGAACTTCGTGATTTTTTTTTTCCCGTCTTACCTCCGATTCCACTCAATGGTGTCTACTGACTGGGTTTTGGGTTCAAAGGTAATCCTTTTATGGCATACTGTTCTTAGTCTTTACTTAATTCAGGATGCTGCATATAGACAGCAATGTTATTTTGGAAATTTACATATATGCAGCGTGTTAAGGATTTAATTCTATGGAGCTGGATAAAGTCTGTGACAATGGTTAGGGGTTGGCAGTTATTCATTTTGGGTTATTTGGCTGACTGGATTGTCAGACAAGATGTTTTTTCTTTTCTATTTTTTTTTTTGGGCTTCTTCTCCTTTGAAACAAGGACCTTGGAGACGAAACTGGGGGCACTAATTTTGCAGTAGAATGGTGAGATTTCAGGTGGTTTCTTGTATATTTTATATTTTCTCTGTTCTTGGAGTGATGTTAATTCACTCAGACCAACCTAAAACAGTTCAAAGTAAGTACTCTAGTAGCAAGGTAAATTTGGTACCTAGTGCAAAAGGGGAAAGGGGCAAAATTTTGCTTCTTAAAGTCCAACCTTTTCCAATCAAGATTGAGTAATGACCAATGGTTAAGACACTTACAAAGTTCAAGCAAGAAAATGGTATCCGGTTCAGCGCTTCTGGTTAACAGAGTGAATGATGATGACCTTTGTAAGAATTTTTTCGGATTAACTTGATTATTGAAATACAGATGAGGAGCTTTGTTTGTTGACTTGGTCTTGTTTTAATAGCCCAGAAATTTTTTAAAGCTTATTTTTGAGCTTTCAGATGTACACTTAGAGTTTGCAAATGGCGTATTCCGATCACGATACGACTCTGAATCTGGAATTGCAGTACTAGATCTTTTATCCTCAGAGAATATTATGACAATGAGTTATTAGAATCTTTCTTGCGCGGACTATTCTTTAAGACATTTTAGAATGATGCTGCTTAGTGTCCTTTGCTTGTGCCTTGTTAATGGTACTTTCTATGATGGAACTTACAATGACATTTGAGCACGGTTTTGCAATATGGAGGCTTTTTGTTTGATTTATTGGTAGACACGACAATTTTGACCATCAAATGCAGGAGAGGAAATTGTCATTTATTTGCAAATTTTGTCATATTCTTTTTATTCCAATAATCTCTCATCTCTGTTGAAATTGCATTTAGATGGCCATAGAACAGTATATGAATCAAGAATTCTCATAGTTGGTTGGACTTTTTATTTTCCATTTTTTGCTGCAGCCTCCAAAGATTAGATCCTTCATTGACAGTGTTACTGCTGTTCCGCTCAAGAATATAGAAGAACCCCTTAAATGTTTTGTCTGGGAGTTTGATAAGGTGAGTTTATTACTTTTAATTGAATGTACATTGCTTCACAAATGGTACTCATCACTTTAGGATCATCTTTGGGCAATGCAGGGAGATTTTCATCACTGGGTTGATCTTTTCAATCATTTTGATTCATTTTTTGAGAAGTACATTAAGTCGAGAAAAGATTTACAGCTCGAGGATAATTTTTTGGAACCTGATACTCCTTTCCCAAAGGCTGCGGTTCTTCAAATTCTTCGTGCCATACGAATAATCTTGGAAAATTGCACGAATAAACACTTCTACAGCTCATATGAGGTGCGTGTTCTTTTTTTTCCCCCTATGAATCTTAATTTGTCCTTGCAACACTGAAATTGTTTGGGCTGGTCCTAACTGAAAGCATTGGGATATCACCTGCCTTTTTTTAGTTGTGTCACAGCATACTTCTGAGTGTCACCATACTTGGATTAAGGAGTACTGCTTTTAGAAATTTTAGAGAAACAGAATCCTATGTATATACACACACATCTATATAGGTATCATGTCATATGATTGCACCGTCGTAAGTTTCACATTTTCAGTCCATGTTGCCATAGTTGAGATGGGTAGTTGCCCTTGAGTAGTGAGAACAGCTTTACTTTCCTAGTGAAATGGATAAGATGACCATTACTATATTTTTTATTATTGAAACTCTTGCTTTTGGTGTGTGAATGCAGCAGCATCTCTCATCTTTGCTTGCTTCAACTGATGTGGATGTTGTTGAGGCTTGCTTGCAAACTTTGGCTGCCTTCCTAAAAAAGACTATAGGGAAGGGCTCTATCAGAGATGCATCTTTGAAATCCAAGCTTTATGCTCTTGCACAAGGTTGGGGTGGAAAGGAAGAGGGCCTTGGACTCGTTGCATGTGCTGTGGAGAGTGGGTGTGACACCATTGCCCATGAGTTGGGCTGCACCCTTCATTTTGAATTTTATGAGGCAGATGAATTGCCTACAGATTCGGGAAATGAGCAACAGCGAATCCAGGGTTTACGGGTCATTCATCTGCCTAATGCGAATGCTTGTCTAGAAACTGATCTAGAGCTTTTAAATAAGCTTGTTATGGAGTACAAAGTACCAAGTGGTTTAAGATTTTCATTGCTAACAAGACTGCGGTTTGCGAGGGCGTTTGGCTCTTTAGCTGCTCGGCAGCAGTACACCTGCATTCGCCTATATGCCTTCATAGTTCTAGTTAAAGCAAGCAGTGATGCTGATGATTTAGCTTCTTTCTTCAATACAGAACCTGAATTCATCAATGAATTATTATCATTATTGAGCCATGAAGATGCAGTTCCCGAAAAAATCCGCATACTGTGTCTACTTTCATTGGTTGCTCTTTGTCAGGATCGATCTCGTCAGACAACCGTCCTGACTACAGTTACATCAGGTGGATACCGAGGTATCCTTTCCAGTCTTGTGCAGAAGGCTATCGAATCTGTTACAAGCGGCTCCTCGAAGTGGTCTGTTGTGTTTGCTGAGGCTCTACTATCTCTTGTTACCACTCTGGTTTCGTCATCAACTGGGTGTTCAGCCATGCGGGAAGCGGGATTCATAGCTACTTTGCTTCCCCTTCTCAATGATACAGATCCACAGCACTTGCACTTGGTCTGTACAGCCGTGCATATTCTTGAAGCTTTCATGGATTATAGTAATCCAGCTGCTGCATTGTTCAGGGAGCTGGGAGGTCTGGATGATACCATCAAACGGTTGGAGATGGAAGTGTCTTATGTAGAAAATGGTTCTAAGGAACAAGGTGAAAAGGCTGAGTGCAGTGCCAGTGCAGATGTAGTGTCCGCCGCTTCCAGTGACTTGGATAACATACAGCCTCTGTATTCTGAATCATTAGTTTCACACCACCGGCGACTACTAATGAAAGCTTTGTTGCGTGCAATATCCCTTGGAACGTATGCTCCTGGAAATACTACAAGTATTAATGGTTCCACCGAGAGGTTGTTACCTCATTGCCTGTGTGTAATTTTCCAGAGGGCAAAAGATTTTGGTGGTGGTGTTTTCTCACTTGCAGCAACTGTCATGAGTGATTTGATTCATAAGGATCCTACATGCTTTTCCATTTTAGAGGCAGCTGGTCTTCCTTCTGCTTTCTTGGATGCTATCTTGGATGGTGCTATCTGCTCTGCAGAAGCAATATCTTGCATACCTCAGTGTCTGGATGCCTTGTGCCTTAATAATAACGGTCTCCAGGCTGTGAAAGATCGAAATGCATTGAGGTGCTTTGTGAAAATATTTACCTCTAGAGGATATTTGCGCTGGCTTACTGGCGATACACCTGGTAACTTGTCTAGTGGACTGGACGAACTACTGCGCCATGCTTCCTCATTGCGGGGACCTGGTGTGGATATGCTTATTGAGATTTTGAACGTAATTTCAAACATTGGTTTAGGGGTTGAGTCATCCAACTCCACTATTGAGTCTGCATGCTCATCCTCTGCTGTTCCCATGGAAACTGATGCTGAAGGGGGAAGTTTTGTTTCCCCAGATGATAGGGACTCAGCCAAGATGGATGTTTTGGAGCATAACCTAGAGCCATCACCTGATGCTTCTGGCTTGAATGTTGAGGCCTTTCTACCAGAGTTTGCAAGTAATGCGGCTCGTCTTCTTGAAACGGTGCTTCAGAATGCTGAAACATGTCGTTTGTTTGTTGAGAAGAAGGGGATTGAAGCTGTCTTAAGGTTGCTAACCTTGCCTTTAATGCCGATGTCAGCTTCACTTGGGCATAGTTTGTCTGTTGCTTTCAAAAACTTTTCATTACAGCACTCTGCTTCTCTCGCACGTGCAGTATGTGCCTTCATCAGGGAGCATCTAAAAGAAGTGATTGATCTCTTAATGTCGGTTGGAGATACTCCATTTGCAGCAATTGAATCTACAAGGCAAGCAACTGTTTTGCGACATCTTTTTATTCTCGAAGGTATTCTGTCTCTTTCTAATTTCTTGTTGAAAGGGACTATGACTTTATTTTCTGAACTGGGCGCTTCGGATGCTGATATATTGAAGGGTATTGGGGGGGCATATAAGGAAATTATCTGGCAACTATCTTTGTTCAGTGATTCTAAGGGGGAAGAGAAGAGGAATCTTGAGCAAGAACCTGAGAGTTCTGATGCAGGTTCTTCCAGTGCTGTTGGAAGAGAGAGTGATGACGATGCCAATACACCGGTGGTGAGATACATGAACCCTGTTTCAGTGAGGAACAGTTCTCATTCTTTGTGGGGCGGAGAGAGGGAATTTCTTTCAATTGTGCGTTCTAGTGAAGGTTTACACCGACGTACTAGGCATGGTTTCACACGTTTACGTGGAGGAAGGACAGGGAGGCACTTGGAGGCTCTGAACATCGACTCTGAAGCTTACTCAAATGCACCAGATACGTCTTCCTTAGAATTGAAAAAAAAGAGTCCAGATGTCCTCATGATAGAAATTTTGGGCAAATTGGCATCAACAATACGTTCCTTTTTTACAGCACTTGTCAAGGGTTTCACCTCATCAAACCGTCGCAGAGGTGACTCAGGTGCATTGGGAACGGCTTCAAAGACCCTTGGATCTGCATTGGCCAAAGTTTTTCAGGATGCTCTTATGTTTACTGGGCATTCGACTTCTAAAGGGCGATCAGTGAAATGTCGGCACCTTGGTAAGGTTGTGGATGATATGGCGGCTGTCACATTTGACAGTAAACGCCGAACATGTTATGCGGCAATGGTGAACAGTTTTTATGTTCATGGAACATTCAAAGAGCTACTTAACACTTTTGAAGCTACGAGTCAGTTGCTCTGGACACTTCCACTTCCATATTCTATGAGAACATCGGGGGATGATCATGACAAGCTAGATGAAGAAACTAAACAATCTGGCAGAATATTTCTCGATACGCTTCAAAGCTACTGTCGTGAATTGGAGTATTTTGTTAACCCTGCTTTTCTGTTATCTCCTTCTGCCTCCCAGGCTCAGTTACTCGTGCAGCCAGCTACAACTGGTCTCTCTATAGGACTGTTTCCAGTACCAAGGGATCCAGAAGTCTTTGTAAAGATGTTGCAATCTCAAGTTCTGGATGTCATACTTCCTATCTGGAACCACCAACTCTTTTCCACTTGCAGTCCTGGTTTTATCGCTTCTATCGTTTCCCTTGTTATGCATGTGTATTCAGGCACTGGAGATTTGAGACGGAACCGAAGTGGTGCTGTTGGGAGCACGAACCAGCGATATGTGCCTCCTCCGCCTGATGAGGCAACTATTTCAACCATTGTTGAAATGGGTTTTACAAGGGCAAGAGCGGAGGAAGCCTTAAGACGGGTTGAAACAAATAGTGTCGAAATGGCGATGGAGTGGTTGTTCAGTCATGCTGAGGATCCTGTGCAGGATGATGAAGAACTGGCACGAGCACTTGCTCTGTCACTGGGGAGTTCATCTGAAACCAGTAAAATTGACGTTGCTGACAAGACAATGGATGTTGAAACGGATGGAGGCCAGACTAAGGCGCCCCCTGTTGATGATATTCTTTCTGCTTCAGTCAAATTGTTTCAAAATGGTGACATTATGGCATTCACCTTGACAGATCTGTTTTCTACCCTCTGCAACCGAAACAAAGGAGAAGATCGTTCAAGGGTGGTGGGATATCTTATCCAGCAGTTAAAGCTTTCTGGGCATATGTTGAGGGATGTGAATGCACTTTGTATTATATCCCGTGTGATGGCTCTGCTTCTTTTAGAAGATGGAAGTGCACGAGAAATCGCTGCTCAAGAGGGTATTGTGTCTGTTGCAATAGATATTCTGATGAACTTCAGGTCTAAAAGTGAGTGGGGGGATGAGACTTTGTTCCAAAAGTGCATTAGCGCATTGCTACTTATATTGGATAACATGCTACAGTCCAGGCCCAAAGTTTCTTCGGAGAATACTGGGGTTGCAATGAGATCTCTACCTGACTCATCTGCAGAGCAGGCTTCATTACCAACGACAACCCCAATCACGGAAAATAAAGAAGCTCCTGATGTTCGTGACAAAGAATCTGGTACTGCCATGGAGAAGATATTTGGCAACCCAACTGGTCATTTGACTATTGAAGAGAGTCATAAGTTATTGGAAGTCGCATGCGACTTTATAAAGGATCATGTCCCTGCCATGATCATGCAAGCCGTTCTGCAATTATGTGCTCGTTTGACGAAATCTCACACACTGGCTTTGCAGTTTCTAGAAAATGGAGCATTGCGAGCACTTTTCAGTCTCCCCAAAGCTTGTTTCTTCCCTGGATATGACACTGTTGCATCTGCCATAATAAGGCATCTGCTTGAAGATCCTCAGACACTGCAATCGGCTATGGAATTGGAAATTCGACAGACTGTGAGTGGAAACAGGCATGCGGGGCGTCTATCCCCGAGAACATTCTTGACATCTATGGCACCTGTCATCTCCAGAGATCCTGCTATCTTTATGAGAGCTGCAACTGCTGTTTGTCAAGTAGAGTCATCGGGGGGTAGGAACTTTGTTGTTTTGTCAAAGGAAAAGGAAAAGCCAAAAACATCAAGTGAACACAGCCTAAATTTAACTGAAACTGGTCGGGCTACTGAAAGTAAGGTTCTTGAGGGATCAGCTAAATGTTCTAAGGTCCACAAAAAAGTTCCTGCCAATCTCACCCAGGTCATTGACCAACTCATTGATATTGTACTGAAATTTCCTTCAACGAAAGGCCAGGAGGAGTGTGGGAATTGCTCATCACCCATGGAGGTTGATGAACCTATAACCAAGGTAAAGGGAAAAAGCAAGGTTGGTGATAACAAAAAGAATGAGTTGGAATTTGATAGATCTGCTGGATTGGCCAAAGTGACTTTTGTCCTTAAACTAATGAGTGATATTCTTTTGATGTATGCACATGCTGTGGGGGTTATACTGAAACGGGATCTTGAGATGGCTCAGCTACAAGTTTCTACTAATCCATACAGCTCTGGAATATTACACCATATTTTACATCATCTCCTTCCTTTATCAGCTAATAAATCTTTAGGACCTGATGAATGGAGAGACAAGTTGTCTGAGAAGGCATCCTGGTTTCTGGTTGTTTTGTGTGGTCGATCTGGAGAAGGGCGAAGGCGCGTAATCTGTGAATTAGTGAAAACATTGTCGTCTTTCTCAAACCTGGAAAGCAACTCTGCCAGAACCGTTTTGTTGCCAGATAAAAAGGTTTTCTCATTTGTTGAATTAGCATATTCTGTATTGTCAAAAAATTCATCACCTGGCACCTTGCCCGGTTCAGGATGCTCGCCTGACATAGCAAAAAGTATGATAGACGGAGGCATGGTACAGTGTCTGACAGGAATTCTTCAAGTTATCGATCTGGACCATCCTGATGCTCCAAAAACTGTCAATCTTATAGTAAAATCACTGGAGAGCCTCACAAGAGCTGCTAATATGAATGAGCCGGTAATCAAGCCAGATGGTTCAAATAAGAAAAAATTTGTGGGGTCAATTGATAGGGTGAATGAACATATAAATGCAACTTCAGCTGTGGAAACAGCAGAGCAAAGTCAGAGCAGGTTCAATCAAGAGGAAGTTGCAGATGCTGCTGAGACTCAAGAACCTCAGCTTCGAGGATCTTCGCAAATTGATGCAAGCCGTGATGTGAATCCTGAGCGGTTGATGGGCCAAAATAGGGTAGATGAAGCAGAAGAGACATTGGGTTCTAGTCCTGCTGCAAACCTTGAGATGGAATTCATGCGGGAAGAGATGGAAGAAGGTGGTTCATCGCATAACACAAACCACCTTGAGGTGACATTCGGTGTTGAGAACAGGGCAGATGATGATATGGGTGATGAAGATGACATGGGTGATGATGGTGAGGACGACGACGACGACGACGATGGTGAGGATGAGGATGAAGCTGAAGATGGTACTGGTATGATGTCTCTAGCTGATACTGATGTGGAAGACCATGATGACACTGGCCTAGGGGATGACTACAATGATGAGATGATTGATGAAGAGGACGACGACTTTCATGAAAACCGCGTTATTGAAGTAAGGTGGCGGGAAGCTCTTGATGGGTTAGATGATCATTTGCAGGTGCTTGGTCAACCTGGAGCTACAAGCGGTCTTATTGATGTTGCAGCTGAACCTTTTGAAGGGGTGAATGTGGATGACCTTTTTGGTCTCCGTAGATCACTGGGTTTTGAACGGCGTCGGCAAACAGGTAGGTCTTCGTTCGAACGATCCACCACAGAAACATCTGGTTTCCAGCATCCCCTTCTATTAAGACCAAATCAGGCGGGAGACATGGTCTCTATGTGGTCCGGAGGGAATTCTTCCAGGGATTTGGAATCTTTGACATCTGAAAGTTTTGATGCATCTCACTTTTACATGTTTGATGCTCCTGTCCTTCCATATGATCATTTGCCAAGTAGTCTGTTTAGTAACCGTCTTGGAGGCTCAGCACCTCCACCTTTGTCCGATTACTCAATAAATTTGGACTCGTTACAACTACCGGGTCGCAGAGGACCTGGTGACGGACGTTGGACTGATGATGGTCAGCCCCAGATTGGTTCTCAAGCTTCTGCAATAGCTCAGGCAATAGAAGAACAGTTCTTATCTCACTTTCATCAAAGCATTCCTGCCGGCAGTCCAGCTGAAAGGCAATTAGAGAATTCGGAGGTCCAGGAGAAGGAACAACAGGATGCCCCACCTTCAAGTAGTATTCAACCCGCACTTGAGGTCCACAATAGCATTGGCCAACCAGTTGAAGATCATCAGCAGGAAGGTTGTAATGAAGCTGCAAATCAAGAGAATATTCGGGCCGTTGAGAGTGTTCCTCTGGAAGAGCAGGTCAATACTGAGTTGGTTGCCGAAGAACCCATGTCTATTCAACCACTTTCATTGAACTACACTCCCAGTCAACAAGATAGCATGGAAATTGGGGATAGAAACGGGGCTATTGGTCAGGAGGGAGAGACAGAACAGGAGTTGATCATCTCATCAACTGAGTCAGTTGATCAAGTGAGTGCAAATGTGCTTGCAGATGGACGTGCTATAGCTGCTCATAGTACTGGAGGATCTTCAGTGGTGGGTCAGGCCAATAATCATGTCATTGTTCATTCTAATATAGATATGGCGAATGATGCTGATGCCTCTTCTGCACTGCCCAATGCTGACATTGACATGAATAGTTTGGATGCCGAAGAAAATCAAATTGAGCAATCTGTGCCTGTCCCTGAACCTGGTGGGAATGGACCGTCGGCAATGCAGGCCGCTGTGGTTGCTCAAAATGGCAGTCACACTGATCAAACTGCTTTAGATGGTGATGTCCCTGGGGGAAACGTTATTGATCCAACATTCTTGGAGGCGTTACCTGAAGACTTGCGCGCAGAAGTTCTAGCTTCTCAACAAGCCCAGTCTGTTGAACCTCCAACTTATGTGCCACCATCAGCAGATGAAATTGATCCTGAGTTCTTAGCTGCCCTTCCTCCAGATATTCAAGCAGAAGTTCTGGCCCAACAAAGAGCGCAAAGGAGTGCACAGCTGGCCCAGCCAGTTGATATGGATAACGCCTCAATAATTGCTACTTTTCCGGCTGATTTACGTGAAGAGGTTTGGATTTTTTGCCCATCCTCCTAGTTTTCACTATGCTTTATCATAATGCTGTCTTTGTGTTTTTGTCTAGGTGCTTTTGACTTCGTCAGAAGCAGTGTTGTCAGCATTGCCTTCCCCACTACTGGCTGAAGCCCATATGCTGAGGGATCGAGCAATGAGTCATTATTCAGCTCGTAGCCTGTTTGGAAGCAGCCACAGACTGAGTAACCGGAGGAATGGTTTGGGTTTTGATAGGCCATCAATGGACAGGGGTGTTGGAGTTACAATTGGCCGAAGGGCGTCTTCTACCGTATCTGATAGCTTGAAGATGAAGGAATACGAGGGTGAACCGCTTTTGGATACAAATGCACTAAAAGCATTAATTCGCCTCCTAAGGTTAGCTCAGGTAATGCTGTTTCATGGCCTATTAAAGATACTAAAATATTTGAAAGAATCCCCTAGCATCTGCGGGTCTATGTACATTTACGTAGGTGACTGGTTTGCATATGTTTTAACTGGCTCAGCAGTTGAGCATCTATAGATTTTCTTTTTTGCGCTAGGAAAGAGGTGCATTTCAGAGATGGTAGGAGGACTCGAGTCTTTTGCAATATCTAACTTTGCAAAGAATCTTGGACTCTCTGAATATTCAAAATTGACAACTCGATATCTGTGTGTTATCTTCTTTTGCTTCTTGGGAGTGAGTTTTGGCTAACATAGACTTTGTTGCCTCTCATGTGGATAGCCTCTTGGCAAGGGCCTGCTCCAGAGACTCTTGCTTAACTTGTGTGCACACAGCATTACAAGGTCAAGTTTAGTTCATCTTTTGCTCAATATTATTAAGCCAGAAGCTGAAGGTTCAGAAAGTGGATTGGCGAAAATCAACTCCCAGAGGCTCTATGGCTGTCAGTCAAACATTGTTTATGGCCGCTCACAGTTGTTGGATGGTATATCTTCTTCTTTTTCGGGTGGCTTTAGTTACCCTTGTTTCTTTCTAACCTAGTCTCTAAAATGTTCTGTCAGGTCTTCCTCCTTTGGTGTTGCGTCGGATTCTTGAGATTTTGACTTTCTTGGCTAGAAATCATCCTGCTGTAGCAAGTATGTTGTTTTACTTTGATTTCTCGCTCTTGCGGGAGCTTTCAAGCCCAAGTCACACAGATGCAAAGTCACATAAAGGTAAAGAGAAAATTGTTGAAGAAGGAGTTTCATCAGATGGATGTCAAATTCAGGATGGAGATGTTCCTTTGGTCCTATTCTTGAAGCTCTTGAACAGGTCCATGTTTTCACGGGGCACTACTCATTTCGAGCAGGTAAGTGACGAATACAGGACCTTACTTTTCTTAAGATTTATAAGCATCACTTAGTTATTTTCAATTTATTGATCTCAGAATATGCTTTGAGATAAGTTTATAAATATCCATGGCGCAGGTATTAGGTCTACTTAAAGAAGTTGTTTTTAATGCGGCTCTCAAATTAGAAAGTCAATCTGGGTCTGAACAAGCGATAAATGAGCCCCAGCCAGAAGAGCAATCAGAGCATGGCGAAAATGAGAAACCTTCATTAGAGCCAGAGCTTCATAAAGAGCGTGAAAATTCAAATCTGAACTTGTCCTCTTCAAACGGAAGGAGAAGCATCAGTATATATGATGTCTTCCTGCAGCTGCCACACTCTGATTTATGCAATTTGTGCTGTTTGCTGGGACATGAGGGGTACTGATCTTGATTCTTATTTGATCTTCGGATATCACCCATGTTTGCAGTATCCATGCTTTTCTACTAATTCCTACTGAATGACGTGAAGTTTTAAGTTTAACTATGTTTCATTTCTTCCAAGATATGTTTATGATTCTCTGCTCTTTCTCCCTGCTCTAGCAAGAAGTCAACCATTCAACTATTTTGCAGGCTTTCAGATAAAGTTTATGTTCTTTCTGGTGATGTGCTGAAGAAGTTGGCGCTAGTTGCTGCTCCCATCAGGAAATTATTTATCTCAGAGCTTTCTGAATTGGCTCATGAGTTGAGCGGCTCTGCTGTCCGTGAACTATCTACCCTGAGGACTACGCATATGTTGGGTTTAAGTGCTGGTTCCATAGCCGGGGCTGCTATCCTACGTGTGCTTCAAGCACTTAGCGCTCTCACTTCATCCAGTGTTGATGGGAACTCTGTTGATGTGGAACAGGAGGAGCAAGCTATGATGTGGAAGTTAAATCTCGCTCTTGAGTCGTTGTGGCAAGAACTAAGTGACTGTATAAGCATGACAGAGACACAACTGTGTCAGAACTCACTGTCACATATGAATATTGTGGAGCATGTGCAGGGAACTACTCCTGGATCTCCGCTTCCTCCAGGGACTCAACGTCTTCTTCCCTATATAGAGGCTTTCTTTGTCCTGTGTGAGAAGCTGCAAGCCAGTAATTCTGTCACGCAACAGGATCATGTTAGCAATTCCACTAACGAAATTAAAAAATCTCCTGGAAGATCGACTTCAGTGATTGCAGAAGGTGATGGAGACTCTCACAAAAGGCTTGATGGAACTGTCACATTTGCTAAGTTTGCTGAGAAGCATCGCCGGCTTTTGAATGCTTTTATAAGACAGAATCCGGGCTTGTTGGAGAATTCTCTTTCAATGATGTTGAAGGCACCAAGGCTTGTTGATTTTGACAATAAAAGGGCATACTTCAGGTCCAGAATTAGGCAACAACATGAGCAACATCTCTCAGGCCCTTTGCGCATAAGTGTTAGACGGGCCTATGTGTTGGAGGATTCTTACAATCAGTTGCGCATGCGCCCAACTCAAGAGCTGAAAGGACGATTAAACGTGCAATTTCAGGGGGAAGAAGGCATTGATGCTGGTGGCCTAACTCGTGAGTGGTATCAATTGCTATCAAGGGTTATATTCGACAGAGGTGCACTCTTATTCACAACTGTGGGAAACAACACGACTTTTCAGCCAAATCCTAATTCCGTCTACCAAACTGAGCATCTTTCATATTTTAAATTTGTTGGACGTGTGGTAAGAAATTTTGTTGGACATCTTCCATTAACAGCCTACTTCTTTAATTTCTGCTTTCAGTGAAAATATCTTTGGTTTGTGTTTGATGCAGGTCGCTAAGGCATTGTTTGATGGACAGCTATTGGATGTTCATTTTACCCGGTCCTTTTACAAGCATATTCTTGGAATTAAAGTAACTTATCATGACATAGAAGCTGTGGATCCTGACTACTACAAAAATCTGAAGTGGATGCTGGAGGTTTGTAGGATATGCTGATGCATAATCTGCTTTATTAGAGTGCCCAGGCTTTTAATATTGAAGAGTACTATATCGTGGCTTTCTTATTCATGACAAGACTTTTATTTCCCTGGCAGAATGATGTGAGTGACATTCTTGACCTCACGTTCAGTATGGATGCAGATGAGGAGAAGCACATTCTTTATGAGAAAAATGAGGTTCATTTTTTTAAATACTATCATTGACAGTCTGTCCCGTATTTCTTATGTTTCAGTTAGCTTCTTCAGTTGTTTTGATCCTTGTGGTTTTCCTACTAGGTCACCGACTATGAGCTTAAACCTGGAGGAAGGAATATAAGGGTTACAGAAGAAACAAAGCACGAGTATGTGGACCTTGTTGCTGACCATATTTTAACTAATGCTATCAGGCCTCAAATCAATTCATTCCTGGAAGGCTTTAATGAGTTAATACCTCGGGATCTCATAGCTATCTTCAATGATAAAGAGCTTGAGCTACTGATTAGTGGACTTCCGGAAATTGATTGTGAGTTGGCTCTTCTTCCGTTAGCTATTAGTTTTTCTTGTAGTGCCTGTGAAATTTATAATTAAATACTCTTGCAGTGGATGATCTGAGAGCCAACGCCGAGTATACTGGTTTTTCGGCCGCATCTAGTGTTGTTCAGTGGTTTTGGGAGGTTGTTAAATCTTTTAACAAAGAAGACATGGCAAGATTGCTTCAATTTGTCACTGGAACCTCTAAGGTGATTTTCTTTGGTGCATTGAGTAACTTCTCGATGACGATTTGGTTCATTTTTTATATGGCTGAGATAGGATTTGAGTATCTAACTAAAGTGCATACTGTTGGAGTTGCAACTGAATTATGTTGAATGAATTATGTTCTATTTGTAAAAACTTACTGTATCCTTTTGGGTCCTTCAGGTTCCATTAGAGGGGTTCAAGGCTTTGCAAGGCATATCTGGTCCTCAGAGATTCCAGATTCACAAAGCATATGGAGCTCCTGACCGGCTACCTTCAGCCCATACATGGTCAGTGGATGGAAAAACTTACTGCAATGCTGAATATGGTCACTGGAGTTTTCATGACTTATGTGCTGCATATGTTATTATTATTTATGTGAGCATCTCTTTTTTTTTTCAGTTTTAATCAACTGGACCTGCCAGAATATATTTCCAAAGAACAGCTTCAGGAACGCCTGCTTCTTGCAATTCACGAGGCTAGTGAAGGGTTTGGGTTCGGTTGAGCAATTTTTTTACGCCAGATGTCATTGATATTACAATAGTCTTCAGGTACAGTTTGATTCTGTGCATCTGGTCCACTTACATAGTAGAGAGGAGCATTGCCAAGGTCACTGAATATTGGACTTCGTATGTGTGAGGAGAACTATTTTTTATGTGGTATTATCTGTCAAACAAATATATTAAAAAGGAGAGAAGAACATTTATTTTATTTGTATGGAAAATGAGGAAGATCCTTCTCAAACTGCAGGTTAAAGTAGCTTCTTGTTCCAATTTGTCTTATGGAATTTTCTTCACATTTGACCTGATTAAAATTTATTGTTCTTCTGAACTCGTAACATTCTTAACTGGATTCACCTGGGGATCTAGCGTTTAGATCTTTCACATAGCATGGTATAATGGTGGTGTATACAGACCCATGAATCTGGGCCCACCTTTTAAAACAATGATTGGCAGTTGGTTGTACTTGAGCAGAATCAAATGTTACATATCTGAACATTCAAGGATTGTGGCTGGACTGATTACTGATGCTTAAAAATGTCGTGTATCTGAAGGTACAAGCTGCATCATTTTCAGCTCCTCCATGTCCAGGTAGTAGATTCGTTTGTACACATTATCAGTAAACTCACGTTTTATCTGACTGTGTTGGCGATTGATATATGTTATCTTTGAGTAACTTTTGCTTCACTTAGTCACTTTACTTGGGTGTGTAATACCTACGCTAACGTTGTTGTGTCTCAGTGGCATTACAATTGATAATTATGGTGCCTGTACTTAAAAATCCCTGAAGAGTGTGGGTTTTGTTCTCTGGGACATGCTGGGCGTCTTATTTTAGATTTATATTTTGAGTCTTTTGATATTAACTTGCATGACATTTAGACAATTATAGGTTGGTTGATTGATTGATCATATTCATTGGCAGGCGGAGGTGTTCTCCTTGATTCAAAATTCTGCGGAGCTTTTTACCCCCCTAGTGCTGAAGGTGCGTGATCAGATGACTGTTTATCTGGGCTTCCACACAACCCTTGTTGAGAAATAAGCGGGATAAATTTCGGTTTCGAGTTAAAAGAAGACAAGCTTGATGTTTACATAAGTAGAGTTAGTTGCGTAGCCTCTTAGCAAGTAGGCTGGTACATAGTATGTTTTGCTGTGCCCGAGAACCAAAGTAAACCCGGCACAGGGGTGCTGCCTTTCTTTTTTGTGCATTATGAATTTCATTTACGGCTCTCGGATAGAGCCAGCCCTGCTTAATTATCACCCCTTTTCTGTACATAAACAGACCCACCTTTTGATAAAGGCAATGAATATATATAGGAACGGATGGAATCAGTGAACTGCCAAAGGTGCAGATTATGCTCTTTCGTATTCGTACTGTTCGAAGCCCGCCTGAAGCTTGTGGCAAAGGGAAGCTCGGGTCGGTATGATGCTTAATTGCTCGCCTGTATAATGCCCCATCTCTTGAGGTGCATCTCTGCTTGGCGAGGATCGGAGATTAGCCGTTATCCATCTTCTGTCAGGGTTTCCCGAAAGAGCCACGGCAATCGGGTCCAACGCGTTGACTGCATGTAGGAGGAAACTACATAAAACTCTGTAAAGAAGGGAAAAGGTAATGAGAACGAAGAGCTTTAATTATAGGGTGGTCCGAGGCCGTGTTTGCTGTGTTCTTGTGTCTTGTAGAGATGATGTGGGGGTGGATATTGGCCCGTGACAATGTTATAGGTGTGGCAGACAGGATACAGCAAAAAGTTTAGACAGGAAATGAAATTGATGTTAATAATTGGGCAACCCTATTGTCGTCGGGTCATTGCGGGAATCTATACCCCCTCTAATTTTTTCCTATTTATAAGCGATTAAAATGTTGGAAAAGTCAAAATAAATTGGCTTAATTTGTTAGAAAAACCAATATCAGGCCTCATTTCAATTTTGCCTCGAATTTTCTTTGTCTAAAAAATTCCTAATTCTCAATTCTAGTATGAAAGTCGTCGCTGGTTTTGTCAAAATAACATTAGGGCCATCATACTCTTACGTTTTATTCAATGTTCTTGTTTTTCGTATAAAATATCAGCAGCCTTCTTCTGATGTTGATAATCAGACTTTGAACTTGGGATATTTTTATGGTAAAATTGAGATTGAATTTTACGTAGGAAACTTTTTAAGGAATTGGCGGTTGCCCCTCTGCGTAAGAGCTTTCCGTTGATTATGGAATGTTTAACGCGGAGGGAGCTAACCCTCTCATTAGAAAAGGAAATACAAACCTGACAATGCCAGGGAAAACAAATCATTTTAAGAATTGATTATTACAGAAGTTCAGGTTCGACCTGAACACAAGTAATTGCCTTCGTGCGAGACAACATCACAGCCCAACCCTACCCATAATCAATTTGGAAAACAAACGAATGGACATATAAGAAAAAGGGTTCCACAAGTATTCGGGCACTTATTAATCATATATTGAACATATATACACACGCACGCACGCACCGCACAGCCCTCAAAATCCGGGAATCTATATAAAGAAAAGATTTAAAATTAAAGTTGATACAACAAATTTATATAATTGGTTATAAAAGTGATATATATTAATCTAAACGTGTACATTGTGTAGACAATCTTATAAACATAAAAATACTCTATGAATATGAATAATAGATCAGCAATATATTAAATAATAAATAGAACACCGCACTCAAGTGTGTTATGATGAGCTATGATAGATTTTATAAAAGAGTACAATATGACCTTCCACAAGGGCGGTAGTCCACGCTCTAGGGAGATCCCACTAGTAATCAAACAAAAAATTATAATGTTACATTTCATAAAGGCAATAGCCTGCAAGGGAGATCTCACTAATATATAAATAAATATGATTTAACTATTCATAAGGAAGAGTTAACTGGATCATAACATAATTAAGCTAGGCATAAGATGGAATGATCTTCAAGGTGATTGAAATGAAGAAGTGGTACAAGGAAGATGAAGTGATTTAAGGAAACTCAAGAAATCAAATCCTAGATGTGACTCAGGAAACTACTTTTTGATTGGAGAAGGTAATATTTCAATGACTGGGCCAAAATGATCCTACCAATGTAGGAACCAATAAGGCAATTGTTCGTGGAGAAATTTATTTAAAAGTAAAAATGCCAGACGTGGCGGTCATCATCATTTTGGCGGAAAAGGTCATTGCACCATACTTGTTGATAATTCCAATAATTGAAAGTAGGAAGATATGGTAGCTTAAAAGGTCAATGAGAATGAGGCTTGGAATTTTAAGGAAGTATGTGGAGAAGGTTTCTATCTAGATGGAGAGTTGACTTGAAGGAGTATTGCAATAAAATGGATGATGTTGTCAAGATTTTCTGGTTTGAAAAATGTTTGAACTTAACTAAGTTGGTTTCTATCAAAATTTGCTCATAATAAACATTGGGTTTTGCCAAATCATGTGGTTTGTAATGTCAATCTTCTAGGAAAATATTTTATGCGGAAACTTTTGGGCTGTCATGATAAAATCCTTCTTTGATTACCATCAATGTTTGGCGTTGACTTTTCACAATAAATAGTGATTTTATGATATATGATTATCCTTGTTGACCTCCTGTGGCCTAATAACCATCTCAATGAAAATTATTTTCTTGAAATTCTTTTTGCCTTTGGGAGGCCAATGGTGATAAATTTAAACTTACTTTTATCTCTGTGATAGTTTTTCTGGAGTCTATTATGCCAAGTTTCTTTTTTTTTTTTTTTTTGCCGGGGGGAGTTAGAAAGTGATAGTTGCGATTGTAATATAGTATGTGGTTTTTGTGATTGTGACAAGAACTCTTGTTTGGACCTTTAAAGGGAAAATTGTCCAAAATGTAATGTCTTAAGATAAGGTGGATTGATGTATACAATCCTTCTTTGGTAAGGGGTTTTATACCTACTCGAATTTACCCATATGAATGTAATAGAATTTTCGCTTATGTTACTGAAGAAAATATTTATTTAAAAGAAAAATTGTTTCGGATCTTGAAAGAGGAATATCTCTTTTCTTCTATCGTGATAATGTAATCTAATTTCTTCAAGAATTTATATTTTGATTGTCTATAGATTTATTGAAATCTTCTATGCTTATTTCTTCTCTATGTACGTGTCTCTAATCCATAGACATTTTGTAATATAAAACTAGATAAAGACATCGATCTTTTTAATTTATTTATTTTATCAATTTTGTTTTCACACTATATGGGCTATCAATGAAAGCTAACCATCAGACTCGTCACCCATCTGGAATTTATTGCCGAGACCACTACTAATTAAACTCACCTCATTCTAACAGGTTTAAGCCAACCTTTACAAACCTAGTAAAATGTTTTTACTATGTTTTTTTTTTTTTTTTTGAGGGGTCGAAAAAATGCTTTTACTAAGTTAACCATGTGTGTGCGCACACGTAATAGAAAATTGAAATCAAGAGCCCTGGCCTACTTAACCCCCGTTTGGTTCAGCATTCTCAAGGGGTTTTGAGGTCTCTCGAGAAAAATTTTAGGTGTTTGGTTCAGCATTTGGAGGTCTCATTGGCCAAATACTTGCCTTTGAAATGCTGAAAGTCCAAAGCAGGTGGGGACCTAATTTGGGCTTTCGGCATTTTCGGAATGCTAAAGAGGGGTTTAATGATTTTTTTTCTTCCAATATTGCCCTCATTGATAGTTGTGTTTTCCTGTTTTACCCTAAAAAGTTAAGGTTCATCGTCTTCCTCGTTGGACTTGTTTCTTCAAGAGTGAAGCTCAGCCAGCCAGATCTGGTCGCCCACGCACCGTCGTTGTCCCGTGGGTCGCACGGCCTCAGGCGACGCCGGTGCGTGGGTCGCGCGATCCCAGGCGGCATCACTTGAGGCCGCAACCCACGAAACGGCGGTGCGTGGGTCGCGCGACCCACCGCCTCCCCACCACCACTGCCACCAGCCGCCTCCCCCACCACAACCACCAGCTCCGGCTGCCTCCCAATCGTTCCCCTCTGCTTCCCCACCACAACCACCAGCTTCGCTTGGGCCAATTTCTTTTAACAGCAACAGCTACTTAAGAAAAATTTGATCAAACGGTTCCAATTTTTGTAACTACTTGGCTCACTCTACAAATTCAACTTCTCATTTTCTTGTTTTCACCTTCTTCAAATTCTCCTCTCTTATAACTCCATTAGAACTTCTCAAAAAATATCGATTTCTATATATCATTTCTCCGAGAATGCACAGTGAACTCAAATCAGCAGAAACACCAACCTACTTCCTTCATTACGATGAAGATGCACAACCACCCAAATGATTATACGGAAATGCGACAGTGGGGGAGCACCCCTCCATGAGGCACTATCCTTCCGCTTGGAGATGATGACGCCTAGACCCCAGTCCCGAAGAGTAGTAAACTTCAATCACGAAAGTTTGAAATATGTTCAACATCATGGACCTCCCCAGTGGCGCGAAAAGGATCATCTAAACAATGTGTCGTGAAATTGTCCATAATATCTTATGGTGGGACAAGCCACTTGAAGAGTCCATTCATGTACGGAGAGGCCTGATCTCAACGCCTAATTGCAAGGTATACCCTCCAATTTGAGTGCCGACAACTGGGGGTTCGTCAAGCTCGTGCAAGGAACGTTCCAGCTGGGTTACACGAGCGTTCCGAAGGACCACAAACACCAAGAACCTCGGTCGTTGGTACCAGGAGAAAAGAGCTAAATTGATGCAGCTGCTATCGGCAGGTAACTTTCGAGTCTTGTTGACTTCGGGATTTATGGACTAGCTAAACGAATCATGCCTTTTGTTGCGTTATCGGCCAGATCTGGTGTTACTTCACTGAACTTTGTCATTTTAAAAAGCACTCATGTCCGCACGAACTAGAATAATTTTTTCTACGAAAGTCGTGAGAATGGCGACTGACTGACTTCGGCTTTTTGGACAAGAGTGTTTCGCGTTACGTTGAATATTGCCACCGTCAACTCAACACACCGACTGCTAGGAACATGGTCGCACAGATGAGGCCGCTTTTGCAATGGTCAATTCTTCCATTTACGCTGCTGCGCGTGCCATTTTACCAATCTTGGTGTGCAAGATGGCCTCAAAGAACTTTCTGAATCTATTGATTGTGTAATCCGGTGGGTTCGTTATATAAGCCGTTAGGATTCAACGCACAATCACAAGGAAATAGAGTACAAAAGTAAGAAACAAAGATTTGATACATGAGATTTTATTATGATTCACCAACAAAAGATTCAACTATAATTAGCAAATCACACTTTTCCGTCACATTCCTCAGTTACAAGAGAAAGAGATTATATATACTTAGTAGTTATTCATGACCCAAAATCTAAACTACTAATAAAATATGAACTCAAAATTATAAGAGCCCCTGATGGCTCGGGAGCGCTGCCTACTAGGACGACCCCTAACCCCCGCCAACTCACTAAGGAGGGGGATCCCATGCTTTCCTGTCGATGGGGAGAATAAACCGCACCTCAACAAGCGCCGCCCCCCTCGAGAGTGCAAGAGATGGAGATGCCGTGCATGAGATGTGGAAGGGAGCCCGGAGAGGTCTCTACCTGATTCCGCAGCAATTAGCCAGCATAGAAGAAGATACTGCTCAAACTGCTTCAATGAAATCTTCTTTTATGGTATCTACCATTCTAGTCCGCGACTTAAGATGGTGGGATTCTGGAGCGCTACTTGCACAAAAATCGCCAGAATTTGAGCTTGCGTAATTTCATCGATGTTCGATGAGTACAGGCAACGGTACGGCACTGTCCGATGGCCGTTGCTAAGCGCACCTCAAAAGTAAAAAAGATTTCGAAACGAATTTCAAATTCAATTACTCAAGTTTAGAATCGAATTCGTGGAGCAAAAGAAATGCCCACATATATATTTTGAAGCAGTGGAACCACGGAGAAATATGATCCACTTGAGTTGAAAAGGCAACAGCCCCTTCTAATTCGAAAATATTAAGGCTTCGTTTATTTCGCAAAAAATATGACATGTCTGAAAAAATATTTTTCAGCAAGTCAATTTTCAAAATAATAATAATAATATTTTTCTGTTATTTTGCTAAATATGAAAATGAAATGGAAAATATTTTCTATTATTAGTATGGAAAATTCGATTTGATTTTCCTAAATAGACATTCACTATTAACTATTTCAGCTGAACTGGAATCGGATATGTGTACTAGATTCTCAAGTCTGGTCTTGATAGACTCTGGCCCATGCACCAAGGATTGGGGCATGGGCACTTGGCATTTGAGCGTGGCCTTGATGGCCGAAGCGCGAGCTTGAAGGCACTAGTCCTAACCTTAATGGAATTGAGCATTGGCATCGAGGTCCAAGGCTTGGCCTCGGTGGACCTGGACACAAGCATTGGCTTCCAAGGCCTTAGTCTCAATCAAACTTAGCTTAGGGATTGGGACCTAAGCCTGAGTGTTGAGGATGTCGGCATGGCATTTGTGGGTCCGATTCGAGTGTTGGGGACCAAACCTTGAGTGTCAAGGACTCGAGGCCGAGTGTTAGGAATTTCAAGTTTGGGTATCGAGATTCAGCAATCGACTTTTGTGGACTTGGACTTGGGTGCTAGGGCATGGGGCTTTTAGATGCTGGGTGCTTTAGGCACGGCCTCGATTTAGGTTCAAGGACCCAAGCACGAGCACCGAGATCATGGGCTTGGCCCCAATGGACGCGGGCATAGGTGTCGAAGACTTGGTCTTAGAGATTAGGGACCAGAGAACTAGCGTAGAGTTTTGGTTCTAAACGTCAATATCTAATCATGTATTGGAATATGATTTCCGATATTTTAAAAAAGCAAACATTTTCTTGAATTTAGAATATATATTTTTAGAAAGTATTTTCAGTTGACTTATCTTTCCGAGCAAAACAAAACGCCAAAATGGAGAAACATGTTTCTCCACACGTTTTCCCGTGAAATAAACGGAGTGTGAGGAACGACCAAAGTAACGTCCTTATCAACGGCGTCGGCGGGCCTCTCTCCGTCACCGTTAGGTCGAGTGAAACGCCGTTAACCTAGCGGGATGGCGAGAGGCGCACCCACCCAAAAAAAAAAAAAAAAAAAAAAAAGGAAAGAAAATCGCCTACTTCACATGGCGAGAGGTCCATCCTCCGGCCCCCTTCCCTTTCTCCTCTCTCTCTCTCTCTCTCTCTCTATTTTCGCAGACGTGTGCCTAGTCATTCTACTTTCTCGGGAAAATTCCGGTCGCTAATTCCTGGAATTCATGTCGGTACGCTTTCTTCTCCCTCCTCTCTCTCTCTCCTCGAAGCAATTCCAATCGATCGTCGCGACCCCTCGCGGTTTCCATCGGAATCGGGGGGGGGCCCCTCTTTCTCGAAGCTTTCGCTGCTTCAGTTTCTGCTGCTGCTGCTGCTGTTGTTGTTGATGACCGATGGTGTGTGGTTTCTCTAAGCTCCGTCGGCTCTTGCTGAAATTGTCGCAATCTCTCGTTTCCTGATTTCCGCTGTCGCTGAGCTTGATCCCTTCCCCCCGTCGCGCCGATCGGTGCGAGCTCGCTCGCTCCGGGTTTCTCGCGTCGATTGGAGTGTTCGGCTTTTGTGCTTCTTGTGGTGTGAAATGACTGACTTATTGGTGACTCTGCTGTTCGGGTCGGGTTTCCGGGGGTTTCGGGTTTTCATCTGCCTTTAGAGAATTCCAGTTTCGGTGCTGTTTGGCGAGTTAACGAGCTTGGAGTCTTTAATTTTGCGAAAAGAAACTGCGAGAGGGACGGAATTCGTGAACTTAGAAATGGGTTTTCTGCGGAGAGCTTCTCTTGAATGAGCGTGTTCAAGATTTCTCCGGATTTGGACGTATTTCCAGTGGTGCCCGAATAGATATTAAGATCAATAAAGAGCTTAGGATGGGATTGGACTTTAGTCGGATTTGTTACAAAGCAAGTCCAGATGAAATTGGAGATAAGGGGGGAAATTCTTAGGAGCCAGCCATCCAATCTGGTCTAGTTATTTCTGTTGTGTGTGATGAATTTTAAATTTGTGGTATTATTTGACGGTCAACTGATCAATTGACATATGGCGACAGGCGGAAGTGGAGACTGTTTGGAATATCGTAAGTTTGTGACTGTATTATATGTGGTCAGTCAACGGTGTCATGTGCGATAAATTTAAAGTTCGTGGTATTATTCGATGTTCAACTGATCAGTTGATATGGCGGCCGGCAGAGGTGGAGACTGTTTGGAATTTCGTAAGTCTGTGACTGTATTATATGTGGTCAGTCAGCAGTGTTGTGTGCGATAACTTTTAAGTTTGTGGTATTATTTGATGGTCAACTGATCAATTGATATGGTGACAGGCAGAGGTGGAGACTGTTTGGAATATCGTAAGCTTGCGACTGTATTACATGTGCGGTCAACAGTGTTGTGTGTGATAAATTTTAAATACAGTGGTCAGTCAACAGTGTTGGTATCAATCTCGCCCTCGGTATTTGTAGCTTTATTATTGGTAGTATAGGTGGTCAGTGAACAATTTATGCAATCAGCTTGTCCCATGCCACTTCCCATGTTGTAACTAGTTTTTTGAGATAACCTAAACCACAGAATTTTCTTTATGGTGTTCATTCTCTTGGGTGAAAATCTTTTTTAATTGGTTTTATTCTCTTTCAATTGAGCATTCTTTGATTTGTTCGTGTTATCCCAATTTTTTCGAGATAAGCTAACACCTCAGTGGACATTCATGTTTCACAGTCTTTATTCATGGCTTGTTCCATGCACAATAACCTCATATATGAGACTCTTAATTGTATACTTGATTCGGCTATTTTAATTTTGATTTAGATTTCTTTATTTTCCTTGACAGGAAAAGGGTCAACCACTGCCAAAGTTTGGCGAATGGGATGTCAATGACCCTGCTTCTGCTGAGGGATTTACTGTCATCTTCAACAAGGCTAGAGATGAGAAAAAGACCGGTGGCAAGCCTGAATCTCCAGGAAAGGCTGATGCTCAGACCAAGCATACAGTTGATCCTGGCAAGCCACCAACTGTGAGAGTTTCTTGATATTTCTCTAAAGTAATGCATGAGAAGCCTGCCAGCATCACTTGCCCACTTTATAGACATACAATAAAGAAACTTTTGTAGAATGTTCCATGCAAGGGACTCTCTTAAGTCAGATTAAACTAGAATGATCTGAGATACACTATCTGGGAGAAAAACTGTTGGTTGTGTGCATAAGATAGACTGCATATGAGTGGGAAAATCTAGGCAAAGTGGCACCAAATCAACATAGAAGATTGTAATACTCTTAGAAAGGTTAGTAGGTGGTGGTTTAGTACAGAGGTTTTACCTAAATTGAGGTACTAATAAGGATCATTGTATTTTTGCCATTATCTGGAAAGTTCCCTTATGGTCTACTGATGGAAGGTATCGGCATTCCACAGTGAAGCTGAATGAGCTAATTGCTATTTTATCTAGAGTACCACTAACGATAGACCTGGAATACAGTCCATACGTTGGATCTGATTTGGCGTTGTGTTGCACTATTAGGTTCTTACCCAGATAAATTTGGTGTCATTATAGGTTATCGGATATAGACTTTATCTCTCTGGCTAAACTTAACTCCCTGATGTTCTGCGTATGGACATTTTTCAGAAGAAGTGGTTATGCTGCATCCAGAGCTCACCTGCAGAATCTTGACGAGGGACTCTTCCTGTAAAAGCCTCAGGAACACGTGAGTCTATCTCTTACTAGCCCCGCAGTTTGTCAAGGAGATCCGAAGGTGTTGGGGGCTGATGTGTCTTGCTGGGATTGTTGTTTGTTCTGTAAACCTCACGGTTTGTGGGGATTGATTACGATTAAATGGAGACATCCACGTCCGCTGCTGTAATCGGTCTGCTATTTTGCTGGTTATTATTAGGAGATGAGTTATTATTTGTTTCCCCTCTCCTCTCTCTGCCTTCTCTTATGTTCTGGGGTTTACAGCATTTCGTTGTTACATTTGTTTTCTTCTCATTGTACGGGTTGAAGTGGTTTTTGCTTGTGAAATAAGAAATTCTTTTTTGTCTTTCCTTGTCCTTGCCACCGTCGTCTCTCCTGGGATTCGCTTATTAGCTACATCCAGTGCTGTATCCGAATTTTAGTCGTGAAGATACCTCCTATTCGGTCCTTAAGCTAAAATCAGGGACACAATTCTTCTCGGTGCGAGACAATTAAGTACGCTCATACATGCAACGCCGATGGCTTCTTTTAGAAGGAAATTCGTTGCAAGAGACAATAGCCGAGCGGGTGATGGTTTTCTTTCCACTGAACGATCTACCAAATTGTCTAATGTAGCTGCGTGGAATGGCAGGTGAAAGATCTATTGTCATTGGATATAGATTGCGTCCTTATATATGGTGTCGTGATGTTGCGGGAATTAAGAAATTCCAGGGTCGATGCCCCGCTAGGCGATGTGCAGTCAACGACTCAACGGCCTTAAATCAGGGGAGAAATGGCAAAGGAATTGGCTTTTTATCATCCAAGAACGTAAAATCGCGTGTTACTTCCTGAACATGTAATAGATTAATCTGGAGAATCAATCTATCGCTCGTTCTAAAGGCAAACAAAAATCTATCACTAGATCGGTATCTGTACATGTCCAGTAAGAGTGGGAAGATGCGTGCGCTCATGTTGAGAAGCATCAATATCCGGCAAATAATTCAACTGCTTATGTGACACCGACAAAAACTATACTCTTGACATCCCAAGCTTCCTTTCAAATAGACGACGGAGCAGGTAAACTTGAAGAACACTTGCTCCAATGAGTGCTGCCGACTCGAAAAAGGCCTTATGAATTGCCCTCCGGCTCATCAAATCATTCACTGCGTCACCGACATAAGAAGGACCAACATAAATCAGAATCAACTGCTAAAATTGCAAAGCTCTTGTTACTCTGCTTATCAACTAGGGCAGAGCTCTACAGCATGACATGTTCAAACGGAAGCATTGAGTAATGCATGCTAAGTTCCCCAATATACTCGGGCATGATTGAAGATTAAACTTTTAGAAGATACACGGAATTCATCATATACCTATTGCTTGCCGTTCAGTCTGAGCCTCTAGCCAGTGCTGCTCGAATTGAATGTTGTAAAGAGCTTCTTCTAATTTTCCGATCTGCTCCATTAAAGGGTTGAAATGCTCTGCATGCACAAATAAACAGAAACTAAAGTTATATCTTCACATTCTCCAGGCGAATAAAAAGACGGATCAGTGATGGCAACAGGAGGCACACGTTACCATCTTTTGCATGCTCATCATGGTATGAGAAATGCCCAACATGTAAGTCGAAGTCGACGGTTTCGTGATAAGGAGACTTGTTAGTGAAGCAGAAACGGTGGACTCCTTTATGATGAGCGATGAACTCAAACTTCTCACTTATCTTGTCGCGAAAGTCATGGATCTGATCACCAGAAGGTCCCTTCACCTAGCAATTTCAAGAAAATTGAAAGATAACCAATTGGCAATGGCACTTCCACATGAATGAAGCACACAGAAAGAAGCCACTCAGGAAAAACATGAGAGGGAAAACCCATGAAGAAATTGTCAACTTTCAAGCTCAATCATTTTTTGTAGTTTTTGTTCATATGAACATACTACATCCTATCCTGTGTGATATAACACTTCATGAAGAGAAAAAACTACTCAAAAGTCTAAATGTAGCATCCATGGGAAATCGATTTTCCAACAATCAATGCTGCGAAAGACCCGTCTCAATTCACATTGTTGGCTTCTTCACGCCAATAGATTACATCAGGTTAAAATCAAACAAATAAGCCATCCAACAATACATAAGTCTTTGAGAAAGAATGATTGGGAGGGCCCTTGTCCCATATGGTGCAAGCATAAGGACTAAAAGCTACTCCAAGACCCCTTTCTCAGGTAACCCGCCAAGAAACACCAAATGTGCACTCTTTTCAATTTCCACCTCTTAAAATCCAAAGACCAGAGGCATCAGCACAAAACAAACTTCACCCACACAACTAACTAAGCCTGAACCCAAAAGATTATATATCCATCATCGATTACAGTGTCATAAGCAGGAAAAATTATGTCTGTTTCTGTGCATATTTTATCAACCAAATCTAAAATGCATTTCAGTAGAGTGCTGGAGCATCTACATCCTGCAATGTTATCCAGTGCAAGCCCAGTTGCTATAATGCAACCACTCAAGTTTAGCAGTCAGATTAGCCATTCACTCTAAAGCATTAGACAAAGGTGCAGCGCATATCAATACATGTGCATGGCGGAGAGAGAGAGAGATGACAGCACAGCCAATCAAGGTCACAGAACATGACCATGCAATTAATCTAATGAAACACTTAGCTAAACCAAGGAACTTATATGGAGCTTACCAGAAGATCGACACCATCTTGACTATAATGCCAAGACGAGTCAGACTTGATCACGACAAATGAAATGTGCACTGTATCCCCTTCATATTCAACATTGTGAGAGAAGCACTCCTCCCTGTCAATGACGAATCTAATCCCGGACACAGCTTGGAGGCTCAAAAACAGCGCCAACATTGTGACAAGGACATGCCGGAACGATGGACAACCCATCTGTCAATTACATATGGAACATATCAAGAAAACAGCACATGGGGCAACAGAATCTAGAGAGTCCTAAATTAAAGAAAGAAACTATTTTACAGTGAAACCCAATTCGACCATTGAGGTTGGCAATTACGAATATTTGGCGATGGTAACACTCACAAACATGGATTTACAGCAGCACATATTTTTCACAACAAAAATCCAAACAGATGGAGCTGGAAAGACTTTATGTATTCCCAGAAAAACACTCGAAACATCTTAAAGTCTTCTGTTGTTTTCCCAATTCAGAAACCAGACGAGAGAAGAGACAAACCCAGAGGCAAGAATCCATACAGATTCTACCTTCGCGACAATTAGTAAACGGCAAAAACAATCCAACCAAGCTCTAGATAGGAAGCAACTAAAGGAACCCATAATACATCCGCGATGACACACACAACCCAAACCCTCGAATTTGAAAAAGGAAAAAAAAACCCAAGTCATTAGCACATCGACGACTCATTCAAAGAACCAAAAACAAAACCAAGACGACACGATCGAAACCAAGCGCGTCCAACCCATCTCACACGCGGAGGCATACAGCACGTCCACGCAGATCCGATTCGTAATTGGCGCAGATGGGGACATGGGTCGCAAAGCCTCGAGCGGGAAGAACCAAAGAAAACCGAAGCGCAAGCAAGGGAACCGACAGACGACCAATAAAGAAGCATCGGACAGATCGAAACATGCCCAAAACACACAGAGAGATAAAGAGAGAGACAGTCCTACCTTAGAACTCGTTCAAAGCGAGATCACTGCGAAGCGGGCACGGAGCTCGAGAGGCGACTGAGGAGAAGATGCGGAGGCCGAGGGAGCTTCTTCTTCTTCTTCCTTCCTTCCTTCCTCCTCGGGGGCGCGCTTTCGAGCTCGCGGATTTCGATCTCGCAGGCTTTTGTTGCTGTTATTATTTTGTCTCTCTGGGGTTTGGTTCGTCGTTTCTCGTCTGGTCTGACCATTCGGCACGTGATCGCGTGGGCCCCCCCGGCGTGCTTCGTCACGTGAACTCGAACGGAGGGCAGTATCGAGCCCCCCGCAAGCTCCCCAAGCCCAACATGATTATAGAATTGAGATTTGGAGAATTTTAATGATTGATGTCTCTCCCAAGCTTAATTCCATTCTAAAATTACCGTGAGCTTATTGTGACTTATGCATCAATAGGCTCTCAAGCTAGACCCGTCAAACGGGTGAATTAGCCCGGGTAGATTAATGATCAAATCCAAATAGACATGTTTAACCTGTTTTTGATATTTTTTCAAGTAATACAAATCCAATGATCTATACCTAACTCGATCTATACATAATTTATACCAGACTCAACCCCATATTGCTAAAAAACTTCTGTATTTAACTAAGTCTTGGAAAACTCATAAGAGTACGAAGTAAAAAAGTATATGATCATGAGAGAATAAAGAAATAATCGATTAGGTTTAAATAAATTATCAATCTGTTTATAACCAATTTATTGAATATAATTAACTTATAAAAACAACTCAACCCATCATACATGCGTTAAGAAACGAGTTTATTACACATTTTGATGGATCTATCTTGAGCTCATCAGCATGAAAAATCGCTGACCAATGAGCATGCGCATGTTTCTCGTGATTACATATGGCATTTTTTTGTCGAGAAATAAAAAAAATTCGCAGAAAATTATAATAAGGATTAACCCTATTGGATGAAGAGAGAAAGAGAAGGTGAGAGAGGTTAATTGGGAGGAGAGGCTGTACATCGACGATGCTTGTTTTTTTTTTTGGTCGGTATCGACGATGCTTGTTCATCAGCGAGGGCCTGACATTTCGTCATTGTGCTCAGGTAAATTAGGCGGCAATGGTTGCGAAATGGCCTTACAATGTAGATTGTATTTCCACTGCTCGAGAATAAGTTACTTGAGGGCGGTCATCTCTCGAGCGACTTTCCAAAAATTAGACAAAAATAATATCTTGGAAATTAACGGATGACAATCGGCAATAGCAAGGAATGTACCAAAGGCCTCCTGACCCATCATCCATCACGATAGTGCAATTGGTGAATTTTTGTGGCCACGTTGCTCGTGCAATCTCGATTTTGTTCTGAGCTCTTCTTTCTTTTCTCATAAGAAAAGCGAGAGTATGTGATCAATATAATTAGGCCTTATTTAAAATTGGCCAAACAGTGTCTTGTTATATTCTTTTGTTCCGTTTGGTAATATTTTTGTTTTTGAAATAAATTTGCTCTCCAAAATAGATTTAGAGCAAAACCAAAAAGTAAAAAAAAAAAATTGCTTTTTTATCTTTAGGGACAATTCCAAAATCAAGCCCATTTTTTTCTTTTTCTTTTCTTACTTTCATTTTCTTCTTCTTCTTATTCTAGCGATTGCTTAAGGAAGAAGAAGAAAAAAAAGAAAAAGAGAAAAAAATATAATAAATTTATTAAATAATTTAAAAAATTTTACGAAAGAATTTGATGGTAGTAACTAACGCATTTTTATTTCGAAAAAAGAAATTTTAAATAGTTATCAAATACCTTCAAATGCTTTATAAACTCGTCTAGGTAATGAAATGAAATAAAAAAAAATCATTTATGAATAGAAATTGTTCAAGAGAACGTAATAATTATTAAACACACCGTTACTTTATGAACGTTATCATAAATTCATCATAACCTAAAAGTTTGATATTGACAAATTCATTACGGCATATGATAATCTATTTTCATTAGCAAATTTTATTCAATATACGCAATCGTATGGGATGATCTCATAGGTTAACCAGGGGAAACTATTAATGCCTTCGCGTGTCAAAATCGATGCATGCATAGATCAGTATCGAATCGATTGAGGAGCGAAGGCCGGATGAAGAATCGTCCATCCATCATCTACTTCGTCAAAGAGAAAGAGTCAAAGTCAACGGCGCGGCGGTTCGTAATGGCTGCTCTCTGTCTACCTAACGAAAAATCCAGACTTCGGGGCAATCGGATCTCCTCCCTACTCCGTTCGAATCCAACGGCCAACCAAACGCCCGGACACGTGTCGGAATCTCATTGGGCGGTGGGGGCAGAGATGTCCGCGTGACATGCGAGGATGTAAAGCACGTAATAAGCGACGGACGTCCTCTTTGAAGTCACTTTTTTATTTATAGCGACCCGTCAGAGCTGTCTCTGGCCGGTGCCGCCTGCTGACGTGGCACGTCCTTTTCTCGTCGATGCGTTGGCGTTCTCAAGTGTTTCGGATTTTTCCGACCAAAAATAAAATTGTTTCGGATTTTGTAAATAAATAAGTGCCGCAAAAGTTCCACTGGGCAAAAGTTAAAAGGTAAGAATCATTCTAGACGTGTCGATATGGATTAAGGATCGACCAGTTGGAAATGTAGCGGGCAATGCTTGCCTTGTAGAATATGCGGCCCTGAATTAGCAGATGATTCGTAGTTTGCCAAAACTGCGTACCCTTTTATCTGATTTTATTAAGAAATCAGGTAGGGTCGAGAGGAAGCGATTCCATCCTTAGGTAAGAATGGGAACTTGGAAAATCTCATTCAGTCTTCACTAGGAGGGAAAGAATAGAGGTTCTAGGCATTGTTCGGTTCGATGTGGAATTGAATTCTTCGAGGAATGAGATTCTAATGCGTATGATTTTTATATCTAGAGAGAAATAAAAATCGTGGCTTTGAATTTCACATGGAACGACCATGATCCTGACGTCACATTTCTTAACACTACAAAGCTATCAAAAACCAAACTCTATTGCCGTCATCACATCATTTATTGCAATTGGATGCTATTGTCAGTCGCAGTACATTTCTCAACAACACAAAGCTATCAAAAACCAAACTCAATCGCTGTCATCCCATCATTTATTGCTATGGGACGCTATTTTACTGGCGTGAGAAGTATTCTTATGTTCTATTCATCTTGTAGTAAATGAATGACTTAAAAAGCGATTGTTGGCATCGCTTATAAAAATAAACAAGTGAAAAATATTTCTATCGTTAACGATTTTTTTAAAATATAATTAGCTATATCTATAATGAAAATTTGTTTATTATTAATTATTTCAAGTAATAGAAATAATTGTTCGTTAGGAATGTTTTTAAAATCTTACGTCTCCGTGAAAGAAAAGCACGTTAACATCAATGTTTTATTTTTTTGTTTTGGCGAAGCAGCCAATCGATAAGGGAATCACTTCAGCAAGAGGATCCATTCGAAGATTCCTCGCCGCGAGATGAAAACCATTCCCCAATATTTACCGTCCAATTAAATTACCGGAAAGGAAAGGTGCAGGCGTCGCCGCACCTGATCCCGGCTCCAAGACCCTTCCCTCTCTCTACTGACTCGCTGATTAAAAAAATTTAAAAATAAAATAAAAAGCAAGAAATAATTTAAATATAAAATCATATTTTGACAAAAATACCATTAATCGGGCGAAACATCTAGCCGGCACCAGCCGGTGACTGACAACATTATATCCTTATATGAAATTGTCACGTCACTTCACATTATTATTTAAAAAAAAGAAAAAGGATATTTTGTATTCATATTTGAAAGGTGCAGGCTAAGTCGCCGCACCCGATCACGGCTCCAATTTCTTTCCGCTCTAGAGCCCTTTCCCTTCTCTCTCTCTCTCTCTCTCTCTCTCTCTCTCTACTGACCCGCTGATAAAAAATTTGTCTCGAACTAAAGCCTTTTCGCCTCTACGCCTTTTCATTTTTCAAAACCAACTCTCTTCTCTCTCTACTCTCTCTCTCTCTCCTGAATTCCGCCTCTGAAAGACCGGAAGAAGCCCGCAATCATTCGATCAATCAACGCTCCACTGTTCTCGCCGTAAAGCCTCTTTCCGCCGTCGCCGTCGCCGTCTCCTCCTCCCCCGAGCTCCGCTCCGATTCCTCCGAGCTCCGGCGGTCTCTCCCTCTCTCCGGCGAAGGCCACGAAGGACGGAAGCTCCTCCTCCTCCTACCCTTCCGGTTTCTCTTTTCCACCAGCTCCGGCCTCCGACTTCGCCGCCTCCGGTTCGTCCGCCGGGAGTCGTCCTCGGCCGTGATCGGGCGCGGGCAGCGCGGCGCCGGGGAATGATCGCGGGCTCACCGCTTCTCGTGAGCCTCCGCGTTGGAGACGCGTTGGGGGTGGCACGTCGTCCGGTCGTCGCTTTCTCGTCTCGGCTTCGAATCGTTTCTAGGGTTTATGGCGCGAGTCTCGCTGTTCTGTTCGGGACGGGACGGGGCTTGAGTTTTTGTTAGGTAGTGGCTTTGAACTTTGAACCTCTGCATCGCTTTCTTTCTTTTCGTCGCCGCCATTCTCTCTTTTTTAGTTTTCCAATTTCTTTTCATATTTCTGATCGTGTCATTACTTAGTTGCTTTCTTTGGGAGTTGGGACTGGACTATGATCTCGATTGAAGATTTTTCGGTTGTAATGATTGACTGTATCTCTGCAGGTGTATTGGGATTCATTGATTGAACAAGCGACGTCTTCTCCATCAGGTAGTTCTCGTTAGCGAGTAATTTCTTTCTTTCTTTCTTTCCTTTTTTTTTTCTTTTTTTGGTTGTACCTTCTCGGTCGCAACATGATCCGGCCGGTGTCCCGAGACTGATCGGTGCTGTGTAGATAGATAGTTGATGCCTGCTTTTCCCACTCTGACGATTCGATTTTCCTTTTTCCTGAGAATTTGCCCGGTGAATTTTTTTCTGGATAATTAGGAGTCCTTGCCGAGAGATGTCCATCGCTGTCGTTTGTACTTGGGATACACAAACTCCAACTTTTTTTTTTTTTTTTTTTCATGGAGGTTAGGGCATATACTTTTCTTCTGCAATGGTTTATAGAGGGTGGGTGTGGTCCCATCATGCACTAGTTAGGAATACATCTCACGGGATGATGAGTAATTTAGCTCCAATTGTTCATCCTTAACTGATTTTCGAGGTCAACCTTAAACGTATTCTTCTCCTTCTCCTTCTTTTTCGTTTTTTTTTTTTTTTTTTTTTTTTGGGGGGAAGGGGGGTGTAGCTTTCCTGGCACCACTGCCGTTTCTTTCTGAAGTGACATTAGATAGTACATGTGTTTATTGGCTGAAAGTGATGATTTGTTATTGATCTATGCTGTAGTGGTTGTGATGCTCACTGTCGCATTTGTAGCTGATTCTAAATGTTGTTTCATTTGGCCCCTCGGCTGTCGTTTGGTTGCTACCCGCGATACATTTAAGGTTTCGTTGTGGTGATGGAACGCAAAGTCATGAGCACACAAGAGATTCTTTTGGGTGTAAAATAAAATTGTCTGCACAATCACACTTGCAATTTGACTTTGTTTGCCGTTATGTGGATCGTGTTTCTGAGATGGTTTGCTTCCTTTTGAATTTGACCTAGTGTGTTAGTTTTGATCTCGTGTCATACCTTCAAATGCGCTATTTAGTGGTAGACTAACATCAGTGTGCCTCTCCCTGACGGGAAATTTTGGCTTGATTTTATATCTCAGCCCAGGTCATTTATGGCCAGTTATCACATGGGTTTCTTCTTACCTGTCATTTAAGTCCTACTCCCCCAACCTAAATTGGTTCTTTAATTTATCTTCTATGATTGGACCAAACAGGTGGTTTACAAAGATACAAAGATAGAAACCAAGAAATATTGAAGTGAAATGGTAGCAAAAGATCGTCAAAAAAGTACAGGCTCTCCCAAAGTGGAGGTCGGAGAGATAGACACGAGAGCACCATTTCAATCTGTCAAAGATGCAGTGACTATGTTCGGTGAAGGTGCTTTCTCAGGAGAAAAGCTAGCTATTAAGAAGCCTAAAGCTCTGTCTGCAGAGGTAAATTGATATGACCATGCTCTTGGAAATGTTTTAGGGATTCAGCTACTTTTTTTATTTCCTTCCTTCTACTCTCTTTGGGGAACAATACTGTTATCATGCGTCAATTGGAGGTTTGCTTTATATTTTCCTTGTTGTATGGGCTCTAGTTATTGGAATAGTTCCTATGAATGTAGTGGTAAGGTCGTGCACAGCTGATGCTCCCACTGTCATGACTTCCTCAAAAAGATCTTGAGTTATAGGTTTTTACCTTTGAGATTACTAAGATACATGTGGAAACTTCTCTCGGAGGGGTGTAATGTTGTCTAGCTGAATCCTTGTCTTGGGATAGATGCCCTTTTTTCCCCTTTCCAGCAGAAGAGGGATATCCATTTTTTTGCACCTCTGTACATTTTTTTGTGTCACCACTGGTATGAAGATTCTATCCAGACCGCAGACTATGGAAGTAGGCAGTAGCTTTCTCCAGAATCTTTATATTAGGTATGGGTGTCCATTGGTCTTTGTACATTCCTTGACTTTCTCCAGAATGCTCAAATTCACATTCCTTTTGCAAACTATCTATGCATCGATTCAAGCTTGCTTAACCAGAATAAAGCGTCAGAGAGATATGAAGCCCTCTGTTCTTATTGCACTTTGCTACTTGGTTTGACACCTGTTAAGAACATAGGGCACTACATGGGATTTCTTCAATAGCCGTTACTCCTGCATTATCTGAATGAAAACAAGTAAGAAGATAATCTTCTTCTTGAGTTGGTTTTTCCCCTAGATTTCTAGATATGGCCCCAATACTTGGATATTCTTGTTGGTAGGCAACTCCAGACAAAAATCTTAATTGCCTGGTCATTTTATGCCACACAAAAAAAGAAGCTGCAGCATTAGTGATTCTTCTGGTCGAGTAGGGGGGGATAATGTTAATGTGATGCATGCTGAATGTTTTGGCTTTACTTCCTTTAGATTTAGATGAAAGCAGAAGACGGTGAACACATTTTTAAGATGAAGTCTGTGCTTAGGCACAGTTGTTCATGGTGATTGGTTGTTTCTTTAGGCTTATGGAATCTTTTTCACATTTCTTCTCCAATTGCTGTTTTTGGGATACAATAAGTCACTTGCTATTATATTAACTGCTATTTGTGTTTCACTCTAGAGAGTATTGGCCAAGGAGACCCAACTTCACCTGGCCCAGAGGGAGCTCAACAAGTTGAAGGAACAATTGAAGAATGCTGAAACTACAAAATCCCAGGTACTTGAGGAACTTGAGAAGTCTAAGAGAACATTGGATGATCTTACCCATAAGCTGAATGCATTGAATGAATCCAAGACACTAGCAATCAAACAAACAGAGATGGCAAAGAATCAAGCAAATCAATTTGAAGAATCAAATAATGGTGGCCCTTCTGTGACCGACGGGGCTTGGAAGCAGGACTTAGAAAGTGCCAGAGAACATTACAGCACCCTCGTTACAGAGCTTGATGCTGCAAAGCAAGAGCTGAGGAAAGTTCGTCAGGATTGTGATGGGGTCGTGGAGATGAAAATTACTGCCTCCAAGCAAGTGCAAGAAGCTGAATACGCAGCCAAAGCAAACATAGAGAGAGTTGGTGAGCTTTCCAAGGAAATTTCAATGATACAAGAATCAATTGGGCAAGTGAGGCTTGCTACCCTTCAGTCACAGCAAGAGCAAGCCCAGATTTTTGCAGAGAAGGACATCCAGAGGCAGTCTTGCAAAGCTACCTTGGAAGAGTCAGCGAATAAGTTGCTTACTTTGAAAAAGGAATTTGATCCTCAACTGGCCAAAGACCTTGAAGAACAGTTGGCTGATACAGTGAACCAGATTGGGTCTCTGAAAGAGCAAACGGAAAATGCAAAGGCTTCTGATTTAGAGTCTGTGAAAAATGTCACATCAGAGCTTGATGATGCTAAAGGGTCACTGAAGAAAGTTGCAGAAGAGGAAACCTCTCTTAGGAGTCTTTTGGAGTCTCTTAAGCAGGAGATAGAAAATGTAAAGAAAGAACAAGCTGAGCTCAAGCAAAAGGAAGCAGAAACAGAGTCACTTGTTGGTAGTCTGCATGTCAAGCTTCGAAAGAGTAAAGCTGAACTGGAAGCATGCCTCGCTGAAGAATCCAAGGCAAGGGGGGCTTCAGATGAAATGATTGCCACCCTGCACCAGCTATCAATGGAAACAGAAAATGCACGTAAGGAAGCAGAGGAGATGAAAAATGAAGCTGAGGCATTAAAAAAGGAAGCTGAAGCCACCAAAGATGTGCTCAAGGAAGCAGAGATGAATCTGAGAATTGCCTTCGAAGAAGCAGAAGCAGCAAAAGCTGCAGAAACTAGGGCACTTGATCAGATTAAGAATCTATCGGAAAGAACAACTGCTGCTCGTGCTTCTACTTCCGAATCTGGTGCCAAAATCACAATCTCTAGAGATGAGTTTGAATCTCTAAGCCGAAAAGTTGAGGAATCTGATACATTAGCACAAATGAAGGTCGATGCTGCCTTGGCCCAGGTGGAAGCTGTAAAGGCAAGTGAATATGAGGCACTCAAGAGATTGGAAACAACTCATAAAGAGATCGAGGATATGAAGGGTGAAACTGAGGCAGCTTTAAAGAAGGCGGAGATGGCTGAAGCGGCTAAGCGAGCCGTGGAGGGGGAGCTCAGGAGGTGGCGTGAAAGAGAACAGAAAAAGGCTACTGAAGCTGCTTCCCGAATTTTAGCCGAGACGGAGAAGTCATATGAGCAATCTCCTCAACATTTTAGGATTCAAAAGCAGAACCTTCCCGAGAAAGTTATGGAGGTAAAAAAAATAGAGAAGGAGAAGACTTCCATCTCAAAGAAGGTGCTTATGCCTAATCTTAGTGGCATCTTTCAGAGGAAAAAGAACCAGGTCGAGGGTGGGTCTCCTTCTTATTTGCCTGGGGAGAAGCCCATTTGATTTTGCTTTTGGATAACTGGATATTTGACTATTCTTCATTTGTACATTGGAGATTGGTGGACGCAGAAATCTGAATTGAGTATTGGAGTGATTTGGTGGTCGGTAGAAACTTGGCTTGGAAGGAAAACATGAAGAACTGTGATTTATGTGGGTAGGAGTTTGTGGAAATCGCTTGTTTCAAACTGCAGATGGGTTACATGTCAGTTGCTGCCATCTCTTCAAGGAGAAGCTATAAAGTCATCTCAACCTTGTAGCAGTTCACTTTTCATAAAGACCTTTTTTGGCGAATCAAGGCTCAAGCAAGCCCTTGTGATGACCCCAGTGACAAGTCCAAGCTCGGATCTTTCCGTGCTTTTGTGCACAAAGCTCAAGATTTTTCCTTGTCTCAGGTGGTAGCTCTCTGACTTTCGTCAGGTACATATTTGCTGCGGTAGAATTCCATGTGTATTTGTCTTGACAATGCTTGTTTTGTGATAGCTTTTGCTGGTTGTCATGTTGTGATTTCGTGGTTGTACCATAGGCAATCCCTCTCATTCATGCCGTAGTGTAAAATCAAACGGGGGTCTCCTCTAGCACGTGCAGGAGCTGAACTGGATGGATGATCTCAATTGACATCGATTGCTGCATAGCGTTTTTGCTTTCCTGCAAACAAATATACCTTTAATTTTTCTCAACGAGGAAAGAAAAGAATGAAAATTCTAGTAATTCATGCAGAAATGGAGAATCATCTAAGCACTGATTAATGATTTCATTTATCTCATGAGTAACCATTATATATTTATCTGTCCTCTTATTATCTACTCTTTTCAGAATGCACAGTCGCTCATTTTCATTGACTCAACTTAGTAAAGTTGTGATTTAGAGAATTTAGTAGCATTTTTTTCCGACATGGGAAGTGATTAAATTATATTGGATAAGTTACTTAAATGTTTTTTTACTCATATATTGATGGCTGTTTTTTCATATGGAGACGTCCGACTTAAAAGTGACTTTTTCTTGGTGCAAAAGTATTGATCGCATACATATATAAAAACTTTTTTCACTTGGAATTTTACTTTTTCCAAATGAAAAATTATACCACGTGAAAGATTTATATGTATAAGCGCAACTTCGAATTATTATCTAATGTGGTGTTAGAAGGCTTCCGTAAACAAACGAAACTTTTCAGTTTATAAGCATTTAGCAACTTTTCAACTTTGGTTAGAAACCTCATACATGCAAGGCAATCTGCATTATATATAAATATATATTTATATCTATTTATGATAATTCGTGCATATATATTAATAATTTGTTTAGCAACTTTTTTCTTATGCAAACATCTAACGTATAAGTTTTCTTTTAATGAACAATGAAATAGTAGCTCTTGGTTAGGTCAAAAGTAAGAATAAAGTAATAAATTGGAAAAAAGAGAAGTTAAATCCATGAAAATTCATCTAAGAGGCGCTCGCCATTTTACGACTCATTCCCCCTCATTCATTCCCCACTCATCTTTTTTTTTTTTTCGACGAACCCATTCATCTTAATATATAGAATTCTGGCAAAAAAAACTCCCAAATTTTCCACGAATTTTATGCCCACGAAAGTCTAGGAAAACCCCGACCTGGGATGGCCCCAACGGTGCTGACGATAGCTGCCGTTGCCACCCCCTAACCATTAGGTGTCGAATGTAAAATCTATACGTTGGTTCTTTAAAATTTGCTTTTAATATCTTCATATCTTAGTAGCTGGGTTAAGATTTTTCAAATCTCTTAAGCTCGTCTCTATTAAGTAAAGACTCCAGGTTTGTCGCGATTTTTCATTGCCCGAAGGTTACATTGATTTGATGTTAATTTTATTCACCTTCTATCAAGATCTTGATAATCTCGAGTTATGATGAGAAAAATGTATTATTCATCTTAAGATATTTATTGGTTCCATAAGCAATAAATTCTCGAAATCTAGACTAAATATCCAAGAAAATATCTGTGGACAATTATATCGTGGACACAAAACAATTGCTGAATTATTAAAATTCCATAAAAGGGCAAATATCGTTATGTATTTGGAAGGAGGATTAACGATCGTCAAACCGCACTTTCCCCTCACGGAAACCACGAAACTTTTTCTTCGCCCACAAATGGAATCAGAACGACCCACTCCGCCGGTCGGGTCGGGTCGGTTCCCCCAAGTCTCCCCGTCGGTGACCGAAGTCCTGAGAAACGTCGCGGCCCGATATCGTCTGTCTTTCTCTCTCAAGCCACTTCCACGACTCTCTCTCTCTCTCTCTCTCTCTCTCTTCTTCCTTCCTCTCTCCATCTCTAATGGCCAGCGCGAGTAGCAGAGACCGAGAGGACGCGCTCTCCTCGTTCGCAGCCAACAACCACTCGCAGTCGTCGTCTCCGATCACCGTCGCCGACCCCCTCGCCCTCTACGCCGAGCCCTCCGGGAGCGCCCCGGGCAGCTTCCAGAACGAGGACCTCCTCCTCGGTGGCGGCGGCGGCGACGGCGGCGGGGGGGACGCCGAGTTCTTCGGCTTCTCCCGCGCCGAGTTCCGGCAGGCCCAGCTCGCCGGCACCGTGCAGTTCTACCAGCGCCACGTCTTCCTGTGCTACAAGAACCCTAAGGTCTGGCCGCCGAGGATCGAGGCCGCCGAGTTCGATCGCCTGCCGAGGTTGCTCTCCGCCGCCGTGGTGGCCTGGAAGAATGATATGAGGAAAGAGGTGAGAGGCTGCGGGGCTCAGATTGTACCGAGTCTTTTTTTTTTTTAAGTGTTTGTGCTTGTTAAAATCTAACGGAAACGAAAGCGGGCGTGTGGTTGAACTGTATTTGGTTCGGTGTTTGATTCTTTGGTCTTGAGATGGATGTTTTGATTGGTTGGACAAGTGATATGGAGAAGTTTGACATTGGTGTTGTGGAGTTGATTAGCAATTTTGGCTTGGAAATCAAGTGTGCGTGGCGGTTGTCTTCTTTGCTGCTTTTTTTTATTAAATTTAATCGAAGAAAGTCTAATTGTCTGGTATGATCAAATGAACTAGCTCCAATTCTTTGAATGTAGTTAGTGGTTCCGGATTATTCTTGGGCATTTGAGCGGATTTAATTAAGGCCTGCTTGTGCACTTGGCATTTAATTGTCTGCATCATCATGTTCGATGGTTTTTCTCAAACAGTGAAGGATCCTCTTAAGTTTTTATTCACCCTGCTAATCAAATACTTCCCTAAAGTCAACTAGTAAGGAAGATTTGGTTTTTGGATGATGGGTAATAATGGCAGGAGTAAGCATTCTATTCAAGGAAAGAGATTTAGTTGCTTCATTCCTCGAGTCTTTTATGATAGCTCAAGGTCAGATTTAGAGTTAACCTGAGGATGAGGGGAAATCGTGTGGTTGCAGATATTGATGATGGTCTCGACCCTAGAAGGAAGCAGCTGATAGGAAAGGCAATTTGTTTACATGAAGACCTGTCTCTACTTTTTTTTTGAGGTACTGTGTTATAACTTCATTTCCTGAATCAGCAGATTAGTTTGAGAATAAGAGGTTCTTTATTTTCATTTTTAATTGAAATCCGGGGGGCTGTGTTATAACATTCTGAATAGTTTAGGTGCTCAGTCAAGGTATAACAAGGGGAATCTTTGGTCTGCTGTTCTGTTAATGTAGCCTTTTCTGTTGCATTCAACTAAATGTTGCAAAAGATAGCAACATTACTGCTATCTAGATTTGATCATCAAAATTTATGTTGTCATTAACTGTAATGAAGGCCTAATCAATGACAATTCGATATGACAATTTAGAGCGCTTTTGACAAAGAGTATTTGCTAGAAGTGATCAATATAGAAGTAAGTTTTCTGGGTGATTATTATCTTTTTGGTTTAAGCTTATCTTGTATATACTTTACAAGGATGGCCATAGATGGTTTCTTTCTGATGACGTACTATTATTACATGCTTTGTCTTTATCTATTAGGTTGAAGATCAGAGGAAGAAACTCTTACAAGTGATGGCCGTGTCCTGCTAGTTTTTTCACTTTCATAACTCTTTTTTTATAATCTTAAACTTTTCACACCCCTCTACGTGCATATTAGAGCTTAACTAATCTAAAGTTGTAAGTTTTGGGCAATAGATGGCTTTTGTGTGGTTCTCATGTGTGTGAACGCAAACCTTGCTTCATAAGACACCCTGTATATAGATGCTCGGTTTCTTCCTTTAGTAATTTTACATTGAGGTTTGAGATGCAGTTTAAAAGTCAAGTAGACTTTTCTCAGACTTGTTGTGGCTGATCCTAATTGTGGTTGCAGTGTAGTTGTATGTCAAACAAGTAAATGAGTCTAACCACTGGTGGTTTATATTTTATCAAACCGTGGAGTTGTTTGTGTTCACTAATTAACATAGTTTTGCTTGTTCAATATTGCCTACTTGCTGTTTGCTTTCTAACTCTTCCTCGATTACTGTTGCTGATACAATCTCTCTCCTTTCTCTTTTCTCCCTGCAAAACAAAGACCCGCTTAACCATCTGTGAGGGGCATGATGGTACAGAGACATCAAATGGGGATGTTTTGATATTTCCAGACATGATTAGATACAGGTCGGTTAGGTTATCTGGTTTGAGCCATTCTCAGCTACTCTTTGAATTACCTTTTGGCTACCTATATTTATTTCCATCCTGAACTGACATTTGCTGAGAATGCAGGAGATTAACACATTTTGACGTTGATACATTTGTTGAAGAAGTTCTCGTTAAAGATGGCGAATGGCTTCCTGGAACACCTGAATCCCTAAATGGTTTTTATGTTTTTGTGTGTTCCCATGGATCACGGGATCGTCGTTGTGGAGTCTGTGGACCTGCTCTTGTTAGTAGGTTCAGGGAGGAGATAGAGTTGCGTGGTCTCCATGGTAAAGTTACTGTTAGCCCTTGTTCACATGTTGGGGGCCACGATTATGCCGGAAATGTCATAATATTTGGACCAGATTTTAGTGGAGCCATATCGGGGCATTGGTAGGTTGATTGATGCTTGTGCTCTTTTATTTGACCATGGACTTTTAAACTTATATCATACCACCTTCCTTGCTGAATTGTGGTATAGGTATGGATATGTATCTCCAGATGATGTGCCCATATTGTTGGAGCAACATATTGAGCAAGGGAAAATTGTAGACTGGCTGTGGAGGTAATGCTGCTATTCCTTCTAATTTTAGGCTGCCATTGTATCTTTCCCTGATTTTCTTGTTCTCCAGAATTTGAGGTGTGCTGTTTTCAGTCTGCTTCCTTGATTTCTCTTCTAAGAGCTTTGCATAAAGTATCCTTACAGAGTTGGAATTTGATTATAAGAAAAGAAAATACTCTAAAATATTTGTAAGATGGATCCTTGCTGACTGGAAGTTTATGCACAAACTAGGATGCAGAACTTGCACTTACCTCTCTGTTACATGATTGGTTGTTAGGTTCTTCAACTCCCAGAACTTCACATGCTATATGCAGCAGTAGGACCCTTTTTTTATTGTTGGGGTCCGATGCAGCGTCTCTTGAGCATATATACCCATGCCTATTGCTTGAACATGTTTGAATCATCAAACAGTTGACCAAGGATTAACTTCTAACTACAGGGGCCAAATGGGTTTGTCAGAAGATGCACAGAAGAAGTTACACGAGCAAAGGTTCCAATTAGAAGGTGATATCACTGTGAATAAGGGCAAAGAACCAACAGGGACATGGATGGACGGGAGAAGGACTGATGTTTTTGAAACTCCTGTTGAGGTTATGGCTTGTTGTCAGGGAAATGGGAGCTCATCTTGTTGTCAACCTCTTTTATCGGAGAGGACAGATGAGAAGGTTGTGAAATTGGCTTCTGGAAGGAAGACTGGCAAAAAGCTGTCCCGCACAAAGAGTGGTAAAGGAGTCGGTGCGCGTAAAGTCTGTTCAATGCCAACTTGGTTAGAGAGTTGGGAGCGGGAAGATACATATGCAGCACTCGCTGTTGTTTTTGCTGCAGTGTCCGTTGCCGTTGCATATAGTTGCTATAAACAATTATGATAGGGTGTCTACTTGATCTTTCATGTTTCAGGATGAAGTGCATCAGTGGATTTTCCCCTCTAATGTTTAGTGGGGTTGCTTATTTGTACATGTCAGGTTCAGGAAGGGCGGGCTTGATCCTTCACGTCCAGTGGCCTTGGATTTATCTGTGGTCCTTTTAACCTGTTGTTCTAAATGTCGAATGCACATAGTCTACTTCATGTTTTTAGGCACTTCCCCATCCCCCTCTTGTGCAGAAGTCTTGCTTGTTTTGGCTCAGTAGGTTTTGGCTTGTAATTTAACCTTGCAAATTTGAATAATTGATATCGTGTGTTAATTGGTCGGTATGAGAAAGGCTCGTCCTACCTGTTTGTTATATTTTGCACAGTCTTGGATTTATTTACGCACAGGTCCTTTTTTTTTCTAAGTATGCCTTTGAATGCGCTTTACTCTGGCTAAGCCTTAAATCTCCTCTCGATCGTAGGGCATAAAAAATGAGCTGAAGCCTAGGTTTCAAATGGTAGATGGTGCATTTTATATTCATTGCCGTAAGTGCATTGCCGTGGTTTGGAGAAACGATTCAGAGCTTGAAGAGTGGCAGAAAGAATGCAGATCAAATTGTGTACATATTGAGCTGGGAAAAATTTCAAGGAAGTGCCTTCAAATTTTCAAATAAAAGCCAGAAGTTAATCTTATCTCAAATAAAGATTTGAAGTATCATCATTTTTTTTTAAATAGGGCATGGAGTGACATGTTAGTCTTTAAAAAGAACCTGACTTCACTGGCTTGTTAAGGGGATCTTCATTTTTTTTTTCCTCTTGTTTCATATTTTTTTTTTTTTTAAAAAATAAACTCAAAAATAAATAAATAAAATAAATAAATTTGTGGGAGGACTTTTTTTATTTTTTATTTTTTAATTCGTGTTTTCTTTTCCATTTTTAAGTTTTAGTCCTTTTTTTTAGTTTTTCTTTTTTATAAAAATAAAGAAAGGAAAAAAGAAAGAAAAAGGGGAGAAAATAAGAAAACGCAAAGGATAGAAATGCCTTTAACCAATCAATAAGGTCAGATCCTTCTTTGAGGCTAACATGATCATTTTAAGCTTTTATTTGAAAAATTCACTTGTCCTTATTTGAAATAATGAAGGCATTGTCCTATTTGAAATAAAATTCACTTTATACTTTTATTTGAAAATTTGAGACGATTTTTGAATCCTCATTTAAAATTTTCCCGATTGAGAATATAAGGCCTATCATCTAAACCAATTAACTAGTTCTCTCATTTGCACGTTGTCATACAGCAACTTTGGCAGTATCGACCAAAAGTTACCATTCATCTGTCGACATTGCCGAGGATTGGCATTTTTGAACCCTCCTTAGTCATTTTGGCCAAACATTAATCATCTTTGGTCTTATAGATTCCTCCATTAACTGCATGCATAGGTGTTCAACTTCAGATGGGAAATACAGAAAAGGACTTTACACTGTCATAGTGATGGAATATTCAGCCACACAGGACCAAGGAAATGCAAGTATTGCCTCGCCAGTCGCCAGCAACATGATCTCTTATCCTTGCACTTTTCAGGAGGAAAGGCACTTTCAGGAAGGCTTAAATGATTCCAGACACATACCAGCTAATGCGGCATGAAAGCTTTTACATCATTAGAATTTAAATCAAAGTGGTCGGCTACTACTAATTAACGATATCAAACTGTGGTGCACACGGTCTCCCCTACAAAGCCTCCATCAAGCAGATTGCATTTGCATGCAACTAAATGCCGTAATACCAAGGAAAAGTACCTCTTGTAATAGAAAGGGGCACTTCTCTTAGTACCGTTGCATCTTCTGTGTAACATAATCCTGCAGAGGTGCAGTCAGCATAAGTCAGCCTTCAGTTACCACTTACTTTTAGTCCACTTAGTGAACGAACAAGGCCATTCTGATTCCCAAACATGTGGAGCGTCGATTCTATGGTCCGAGCAATCTTCAGGTCTTCTGGGTCCGGGGCAGGAATTGCAACTTGGAAGGAACCCTGCTTTATCGGGGCCACTGACTCCATGAGCAGGGCTTGCTCCTTCATGAAGTTGTAGAGCTGTTGATGGAAGGGGTGATCGAGGGAGAAACAGTTATCGACTACACCGTTCTCAGAATGCCGGGATGATCCAGAGCCTTCTTTTCTACAAAAGTGGGGGAGGGACGAGTAATCCATTATCTGAAACGGGGAAACAAGAAGATTAGTCTATACCAAATAAAAGCAGTGCAGAATGGATGAACATATTTTTAATCATAAACGTCATTATCGTGACTTAATTCAGCTGGGGGTTAACATAATGGTTTTGTTGGTAACAAGCAATATATCATAAAATAACTCCTTTTCAGAAGTAGAACTCATCTATACACAGGATACGACATGACGTGACTTATGCAGCTTTTGGAATTGTGGTTGTTTCTCGGTAGGAGCGACATTTAATCTAGATCATTATCTAAAGTCCTAAGACCCATGTACATCTAATTCTCCCAGGGATCACTATAGCAATTCATCCAGTCAAAGCCTCCATGGCCTTTTCATGCCTCTCTATTGAGGAGGCAAATCATGTTGATAGGCATCAGCCGTAATCTGTTCATGCATCACGAAGCAAGACGAGGAACCACTTGTATGAGGGGAGGCCAGCAAGGAACAAATTCTAGAGGTAGCATTGGGTTAAGCTAGTTCTAGACTAATCTTTTAGAGCAATTCCTGGTGAGTACAGTTCTAGTTATCTATCCCCCCCTGCACCAGTAGTTAGTTACGCCTGTACAAATATGTGCTTAAATGATGGACAAGAAAAAAAACTGCAGGGTACTACCAAATCAATGATTATGGTACTTGAAACATAGAAGAGATACTGCGACGGAACAGAAAACACTCGTTATCTGTATCATTGCAAAAGAATAACCTTCAATAACTCGTCTCTTGGAGAACCATGCAGCACTTGAATTTTCCTCCTCGTTCTCTCTTGCAAAAGGGGCTTCACGACCTGCCAGTAACTTTAATCTTCAGAGTGGAAATCAGATATCAATGCATAGTAAACTTCTTGCTTATAGGGGAACAAAATTCTCCAAAACTAAGCATAAAAGCAATAACGATGCAAACCAAACCTAACCTTCCAACAAGCTGAAAAAATTCGAGGTGGATTAACAATATAGTATGTTTCCGTCTTCTCTGGATAGTTCAGGTCATCAACCGAGGATATATTACTCAGAAGCTGCCATTAACAAAATGAAAAGCAAAAATGATCAAGGACATTCTTTGAAAAGCTTGAATAGAAGTCAAGATTGTGCTCAAACTTGCTGCAAAAGGCTAAGACAACAATAATCTAGAGATTATAACAGAGACTATCAGTATGAGGAAGATGAGACAAGTTCATCTTCTCATGCTGGCTCAATCAAGTTCCGCTTGAATGATGAAGAATGAGAATGATGCTGCATTATGGGTTGCCCAAATATTTATATCAACTCCAATGTTATCTGCTAACTCTTGCGCATCTAAGATGGCTTGTGTCTGCCCTCGGAGATAGGGAAAAGGACATCATGACCACATTGCAGACCATGAAGTAAGACTATAAGGGCCAAAAATGAAAGCATTACCAAGGAATTTAATACATATGGAAACATTGGTAGGAATGCTGAATTTACCTTGATTTGGTTCAGTGCTGAAAGCCTCAAGCCAGTCATATCCAAAACCTTAATGCATGTGCCAATATATCGCCCATGCTTCTTTGTGGCCTGGGGCTAAAACAGACAGAGAAAATCAAGCTACACTGGCCAGCAAAAACAACGGAAAGAACATAATAGATGCAGAGATCATACCAGCACTACTCGATCTCTATATTCATTTATTTGGATGTGGGACTGCACATACTTATTGACCTAAAACAGCAGAAGATGGGATAAGTTAGAGCAGCGGAAGATGGGATAATTTTCAGCCACTAAGGACAATAATACAAGCAAAAAACAGCATTGGCTAAGTCATTTAGCAGAAAATAGGTGTGCATCCCATCTGTCATTAATGAGGACAAGTTCATGTGGTGGCAAGTACCACACAGATTGACAGTTAACTCAAGCAGAGATACATCTGATTTTTATATGCAGAATTACATGAGCAACTGACTAAGTTTTAATATATTGACATAGATGCCAAGTTTTTGACCAGATGAATTGACACTTAAAAACTAGCACCTTCAGAATGAAACTGAGCGGGAGAGTGATGCTACCCCAAAATGCAAATCTAAAATAAATGACAGCCCTTCACTTAATGAATCTGTCTTCTCTCTATTTTCTGAAAAGACGACACGATCAGGAGTACTTACACTTGCTTTGTCATATGTACTGAGCCCAACACCAACAGCAATAACTGGAAGACCCTGCACATTCAGTGAATATGGAGGATTAGCTTTTATCCAATGAATCTTTTACTGGACATATTTTCATATGGAAGTGATTAACAATTCTCCAGACTAGGATCCAAAAGAAGCAGTGCAGCCAGAACTATTTGGTAGGGCTCTACGGGAACATTTTCCTCTCTCTTTTTGATATATATCATAGGTACCAAATATGAACTGCTTGAATAGATGCTCCTACATACTTATTTTTAGCTTGAGCTATTTTCCTCAACAGATCCAGGAACAGAGTCAGACCCAATGCCAGATTTCAGTGAACTTACCTCTTTAGAATAACCTGACAAACCAATGAGCTGAGAATCTCGCACTGCTCTATACAATTCTATAGGGGTAATTGGATTCTGCAACCAGAAAAAGTGAAGGCATCAATTTATGATTGGCAAAATCAAACAGGCTTAAAGCATACTACTACTTCTTTCTTTTTCCTTTAGTCTATGTTCTTGTACACTATGGCAAGACCAATGGTCGCTATTTTCTCCCTTACAAGAGGCACTGTTACAACTTGAAATGTGACTAATTGGTGAATATGTAGACTAGGCAAGCATGAAATATAAAAGCACCTGAATGTAAGAATGGGATTCAGACCTGAAGATCAAACAAAAAAGAACAATAGAAGCAGGGATCCAAGCAACAAGAGTAGCATTCAATATAAAGGTACAATCTGTCATGCTTCTAGAACTCACCGCCAAAATATTGTCGATCTCATTTTCAATCCTCCACTTTAGACAGTCTACCAACTGAAAAGTTTTAAAATCATTAGCAACAGATATGTTTTGTGGTGAAAATTGTATTTAAGAGAAGTCATAAGTCTAAGGAGAAATAAAAACTCAATCACTATCCAGCTTAAATAAGTAAAACTAACCATTTCATAGGTTTTTGGAACATTCCAGTCTCTTGCTTTCAAGAACCGCACCAAAGTTTCATTAGGATACCCTTGGTGGATATTCTGTATGTCAGGGAACAAGTTTCAGATATCAAGTAAACATACTTTCGGAAAGGCTACTAAATCAAATCAACATGCTTCAAGAAAGAGAACAAGACCTAAAAAGCGATATTACATTTGGCCCTTTTGCAAGGTCTACTGCTGTTATGTAGTTGTCTACATTCATATTTAAGAGCAATTTATCGTACGTCTTCTTATTGACTAAAACAAAACTGCCATCATCACCTAAATAGAAGGAATGCACTTCTCTTTAATCTAGCATCAAGAGCATTCTTGCGACCTACTTTAATCATCTGGAATAAACAGAAAGTGGAACCTCACAAATCACCTTGGATCATGACCGTTCCGCACCTCACTACTTGAAAGTTCTTTTGGCTTGTAAAGATCTCAGAACGAACAACCATTTACATATCAAACATGCCTATAGGGTATTTTAACGAACCATATAAATCCCTGATCCTTCTCTTTCAAGATCATAACTTTTCAAATTACTGAATCAGACTTCACCCAGAACAAAACATCCATTCAACTGATACGGAAAAAGAGAATCATCAAACTAGCGTCACAAATTTAGGAATCTCTTCCAAGAAAAGAAGAAGAAGAAGAGAATTAAAGAAAAGAGTTATAAAAGAAAACTTGTCTACCAACTCATCTGAAAAGGATAGCAATACTCTTTAAGTCAATGCAGGAAACAGAGAACATGTAAGTTCCAAACACCGATCGGATCAAGCAGATGAAGACGGAAAAATCAACTGGGACTAACCTCATATGTACGCCTTAGTGGCTCGTCCACTGCAAAAAAAAAAAAAAAAAAAAAAAAAAAAGATCTTTGAGACACTAGCTGATCAAACCCCCAGGATCAAAGAACTGGAACTGGGTTGAATGAAAGCCTCACCTTCTTCCATCAAAGACTGCAATTGCCTGGTTGCTTCTTGAGCAGCCATACCCATGTCCAATCCTCTTCCCCTCTTCACAAGAATCGCCAACTCAGCAGCCCAAAAGAACCAAAGAACGAAAGAACATCGATCAGATCCAACTTGGGTGTCCCTTGGAATTCACTCCCCGTTCGTCTCCAAGCTCCGAAAGTGAAAAGACGGCATGCAGAGAGCGAGGGAGGAGATGGGTATTCGGCAATGGAGAGAAAGTTTGGACCTTTGGCGGAGGCTCACATCGTTGAGGAAGGGATGGTTAAAAATGGAAACATTCAGAGTTGCCGCACCTTTATGCGTACAGCTTCCTACCTCCCTGTTTTCCAAAAGACCAGAGGAGGTGGACTTACCAATTTACTTCTAACTCTCTTTCCTCATTTAGCTTTATTTGTTTCCATTAACTACTGGGAAAATTAATTTAGGATATAAGAAATTTATATCTACCATATGTGAAAATCTCAAAGCATGCTTTTATTTGGGGCTTTGCTAGCTAACGGCCTTTGGGTTAATGTGAAAGTAATGATTTATTATGAGTCACGAATTTTTGAAATAATGGACACCGTAACAATTTATAATAATTTGTTATTTAGTTTTTTGTAATCAAGTTGTTTTCACGATAAATTAAAAAGTATCACCAAATTATTTCTTTTTTATTTTCTTTACCTTTTCCCACGAGTAGACTAATGTTATGCAATTATCTACTCAAACCTTTAGAACGAGCGGATATGCTTGATTAATGAATGATAAGATGCGTATCCACATTTAATCTGGTGATGCGAACGCGGGAAATTTCTTTTTAAAGCTAATCATTCGACGAATCGCGACAACAATATCTAGATATATTCCCACACAATAAGGTGAATGAACACGTTAATCACACTGCGACTTTAATTTTAACCCACTCAAGAAAATGATGAAAAGAGAGTATTTTCATGAGGAAAGCGGTATTTTTTATATACATCTTTTTTTGCCGAGTCAAAAAGTCAATGAGAATTGAGATAAAAAAAGTATTGAAAAGACAGAGAAGAAAGGAATCCATCAACTCCAAGAGCAAAAAAGTCTAGATGCCTCCACAATAAACATTATAAATTATTTTGCCCAACTCCTTTTTGTTTTGTTCTTTAACTTTCTTTTAGCTTATTATCTTTTTCCTGTATATTCCAAAACTCAATAGTTGCTAAGAATGGTCGGCCGTGTGGCTCAACTGTTCAATACATCACACCACACCACCCTTCCATCACAAGGAAATTCGGTTGAAATCACCAAAAAACATATCCATCGTTCAACAACCATTTTTTATAATATTCCCAACAATTTTAATAAGCTAATTACTTACTTTTTATTCCCCCATTTTTTTATTTAAGCCCCATCTCCTCATATTTTAGAAAGCAGAAATTGGCTGCCCACAAAAAGAATCTGCTAAGTGTCAACAAAGATTGGCCGAAGATTAAGGCAAGTCTGCTTTTTTTTTTTTTTTTCTCCTCATTTTTTGTCCCCTCCTCTTTTTTCCCTCCCTCCTCATTTTTGGAGAGACGTATATATCTTTTTTATTATTATATATTCTCAAGAGTCAAATAGAATAAAGAAATGCACAAGTAAAATAATAAATGCAAGGTTTGATGCGGTGGGAGTGATAAGGAAAGGTCGGTTGCTCATGTCAAAATGGGACGGCTCGTGTAGGTTAGTTGGCAGGTGACACCTTAGAAGGCATGCATTAATTATTGATGTTGAGATATATATATATATATATATATATATATATATTTATAATTATATATTATAGATATTTTATATATTTATAATTATATATCTTTGAAGGCGTGGCTTGGTAAAAGAAGACGGAATGTTGGAATTACGGAAAACCATTTAATTTTGAAAATTAAAAAATTAAAATGCAATTGGTATTGTAATAAAAGTCTAATGCACTATCTTCTTTAAGGAGCCTATGCAGGCATGGCTTGGTAAAAGAAGACGCAATGTTGGAATTATGGATAATGACATAATTTTGAAAATTTAAAAATAAAATGTAATTGGGTATTTTAATAAAAGTCTCATCCGCGATCTCCTATGGGGAGCATGTAAACATTTGACTTGCCAATGGGAGGTCAACATTAAACACCCATTTATTTTTATTTTTTTGGACCGTCAAAAGGGGCAGACCGTTTACACCAGTTTGACCAAATCTCGATTTTGAATTTCTGTAGGTTATATAGGCCTTCAATTATGACTAAATTCAACATCCCAAAATCACCGACTAAAATTTTAAATTTAATGAAACTAAATAATTTCCAAAAGAAGGATGACGAAAAAAGAAAAATCCATCACGCCTAATTCGTCGTTGAGCTGTCGTACTTTTGCGTAATTGCCGGTGGAATAGAATTTTGGGGGCAGGGGGGGTTGTTGATTTTCAGTAATTTCATATTTCAAGTGACGATGACCGGATAAAGAAGGGAAAATTGATGAAATTAAGGACAATTGGTCGGGCCGATTTAACCTTGAAACTAAATCAAATTGGTGTTGCTCCACTAATTTTAGGACGTTCTAATAAGAACTGGTTTGATTCTTAATTTCGTATTCTAAAATCATCTTTAACTGGTCTGGTTCATGGTTCTTATGTTAGTTTGGCTTGGGAACTAACCTAGTAGATAGGTTCCAAGGTTGAACCTATCTTATTCACATTGTCTTATTTAACAAAAAAGGTAAAAGGCAAGTAGGGAAAATAGAACCCGTGACCTCCGACAGTTAGCCACTATCCTAAAGAGATTTTACTAGCATCGGCTTACAAAAAAAAAATTATGATATCATTTCGTAATTTTCACAAAACAAATCCTGAGCCATCATGGTTCCGAGCCAATTTCAAAGTATAAATAATTAAGTTATCCATTCGAATCTTTGGAAACTGTGAATTATATATTAGATTTTAGGTTTCAATTTTCATATCAATCCTTTTCAAAACTGATTATCCCTAAAAAAGGCAATACGACAATATCACAAGATTTCTCCTATATGCAATGCATGACATACATATATATATTATATATATAATTCTGCAAAATGAGACCGTTTCCGTGACGAAATGGGAAGGTGAAGGCTCTTTTAGCTGTATCCATGAATTGAGAAGAAGAAGAAAGACTCAGAACGGGTCGTCGTCGGACGAAATTTCATTGGAGACGAGTCGCTCCCACGCAGATCATCAGGTTCCTCGAAACATCTCCCCCGTCCCTTTCTTATTATTGACTTTCATTTATTGACTCCTAACTCTGCTCGTGAATCGCGCTCGCTTTGAGTACCTGCAAAGGAAAAGATAAAAAAGACAAAAAGAGGTGATTTCACCCACGATAAAAGAGAAACACAAAATGACAAAAAGAAGAATAAATTACGACTCGCCTTCTAACACCTGTGGATCCACTTTGGAGGGAACTTTTTTAATTATTTTTTTTTTCAAAAAATTCTTAAGTTTATGCCCACCACCATAACGAATTTTCAATTATTATTATTTTTTTATCGTGAAAACACCAAATTAGTGCCGATGTGACAGAAATAACCAATGTCTACCCATAAACATTTAAATAACATCAAAGCTTCGTTTGCTGTGACACAATCATCCCAAACCTTTTTATTTCGTGGCATCAACCAATGAACTTACTTTCTACCGATGCAACAAAGATTCTGGTGCAACTTTGGGAAATTTGGTGACACAAAAAAGATGAGATGTCGGTATCGCAATAGGCATCATTAAGAGCTTTTGACAACACGATAAAAGACTTAGGATATTAATATTGCCGTGAGGCATCATTTATGGCTTTTTCTATGGTACTAGAGCCTTGATTGTTAAGAAAAGAAAAAAAAAAAAAAAAAAAGAAACCTCGGGCGACTAGGACCATAACTCCGATTGCTTGGACAGAAAAGAAAGTTGGAGTAAAGACAGAAAAGGAAGGTGCAAAGGACCGTTGCCGGCCCCAAAAAAAAGCTAGCGACCCACTTTCCTGTAAGTTTTGGGCCCGGCAACATCCTTTACCTAAAAATGTTATCGATTGAAGTGATTGATTGAAAAATTTTAGCATTAAAAGAAGCGTCATACAAAAATTATGACACTTATAATGTATTTCTCTTTATTTATCGAAACATAATATAGTAACCTCTCTTCTCTTCGCCTTTTAGATAAAGCATTGGCGGTGCCCTTTTTTCGAGTTAGGTTTTTCAATACTTTATGTCTGGTAATTGTGGAAAAAAATAAATAAATATACAAAAGCAATGTCATCTCAAGAATTGATAATTGCGCTCGAGCAAATCGCATCTTTCCATGTGTTGCTTGGACATTTACAAGACCATGGGATGTCTCAACCCATGTGATCGCTTTCTTGTTTTTTTTCATGAATATCCCAATAATGTACTTTGTAGCTTCCGAGGGCCGTTTTATATACAATGGAAAAAAGGGGGACAAAATTATTAATCTAAAAGATTTTTTTTTTTCAATTTCCATTTTTAATTTGAAATAATTTGAGGAAACTTTTGAGAGAAATATAATACTAGGGAGCTTCACGGTATCCCTGACGGAACAATGACATGCCTTGTATTCAAGATAGTTACCTCATCTTAGTTATGTATTACAATACTAATTAATGAAGCAAACGATGATTGAAAATGGTTGGTATTAACTCCATCTTATTTCTCTTGAGGCTTAAATCGCCTCTTTTCGTTCTATAATTTGCACGATGTATCGGCTTTCCCTTTTCAGTAACAAAGTAGAACTTCTTCAATGTCTTCGAAAGATAAGGTAAAGGAGATTGGGTTTATGCCATATTGACACCACATGATAAACATGAACAAGCTGCACTCAACAGCCCAAAAAGGACCAAAATTAGCAAGAGTGACAATAAAGGTCTCAGCCCAGAATTCATTTCTCCCCAAATATGCAGTATGCACCATCTAAGGAACGAATTATCTTTAACGGCAATGAGAACTGAAGAGCTAATTTCTCGTAGCAACAGCACCGGAAATGCTCGTTCTAATCGTCTGCAGTTGCACTTGATGATAATGAACCTTCAAACGCAGGTCGCCTTTGTTTAATTAGTATAGATGCGGTGACATCATGCTGAGTGTTTTTCCAATATTAGGCTGATCCATATGACAAAGCTAAGGCTTAAACTCAGCTCGAACCATTGTACCATCTTGAGTAAAGATTGACCTTCCTACTTCGGTCTTCATGAGATGGAGAGCTTGTCTGGAACAACATATGGAACATCTATCAACACATGTTATAAGTTGATAAACTATCAACATCGTGACCCAATCTATCTGACTTTCGGAGTATGTCAATTCTACACCTCAAATTCACGTAAAACCAAAGAAATATTCTCCAGGGGACTTAGAAGAAGTCAAATTGCCTGAACTTCCCCCGATCAATTGCAGCTAGAGCAGCAATTTTTTCGCTGCTTGATGTGGTGAGAAAGATCGATCTCGACCACCTTTGGTATTTTGGGTGGGCTCGCGCATCCAATTAAAGCCCAGTTCACTCCTTCAAAGAAATGATGCTGTTTGATTGCTATCGCCCCTCAAAGTCCAAAAGCTACCTTCTTCCCTCATAAGAACGTTCTCTGGCCTGAGATCCCGATGGCTTGTGGAGAGAACCTCTGCCCCACAAAACCTGCAGATTGAAGGTGAAAAATAACCATACAAGCTTCAGAATAACTATTGTGCCCGTTTCATCTAATAATTATTACGTGGTTTGAACATGTGAATAAAACCATCAGGTTTTAGGACTCCGGCCTCTAGAAAAATGACATTACAAGCAACTTATGCAAAAGTTTCGATATCTTATGAAGATGTTTTAGTTTCATCGAATCATCATTATGCGGTTTCCACTTCTATGAATCATTACATTTTAGGACTCTGGGCACTTGAAACAACTCTTCCCTATTGAACAGGATAAAAGAGCTTTAACACTCAGTAAAAGTTGCAGTCTTGAAAACTTTTGCACGCTTCGCATTTTAACGGATTAGCGTAGTCTATTGCCATGACTTAACCAGATTCAGACAGAGATCTCAATGTATATGACGTGGGTGAGCTATAAAGATGAATCCCTCCCTATTAAGCATGGTCTAACTTCAAAACATGATGAGGAGTTAAGATGGCTCTCTCTTATCCTGAACAAGCTAAAAAATGTCTTAATCCCTCCCACAGAGATAGTAGTGACAACGGAACGGCATTAGGTTATTGGAGTTGCAATGTTTCAGAATGATTATGAAATGGCCATACTAATTTATGAAGAAGACAATTTGTTGTGGCATGGTCTGCTTGATGTGAAAGAATTTCGCACATCCATATCAAGAGCATTTCCCATACAAAAACTTACAGTTTACTTCAACAGGTAGCGCTAATTTATAAAGCCCTATTCCAAGCTAACACATGACCATCCGAAGTTCAAAAAAATAAGAAATGCACCAATGAAGACTAGATGTACGTACTTCATCGCTTGCTCTGAAAAGTGCTTCTCAGGTTGCCTCTCTTGATACTTCTTGACTGGCTCGTTCAAGATGAGTTCTTTTCCAATATTTCATGGAGAGTCTCGCTGACATTATCTCTAGAAGAAGAGCGTTATGTATCACTGGGCTGGTGTACTCCAGTACAAGGTCCTTTGGAATGTGAGAGTGCAATCAACCAATACTTATTGGATGGATTAAGGAGGAAGTACTATGTAATTCTGGAGATGCCGGGTCCAAGTATTTCACATCTTCTTCTATAATACGCAAAGGAAGCTCCTCGCCAGATGGATGTGAAATACCTTCTTGTCTTTCAATTTCCGCTGCCGACTGTTTTCTAGCTCTCACTGAAGCATTGACAAGAAAAGATGAGATCGCGAGCAACCAGAAAAGTTATGTAGATTCGGATTGTAAACGCAACTACCGGTTTGCCTGTTGCTGATGAGGGAACTGTTGGAATCCCCAAAAAATGGAACTGGAACCGAAGAATTTGCTTTCCAATCACCTAGAGGAACTCGTCAATCTGGTGCAGCTGCTCTTTGCTTGGAGCAGAAAGAGCCGGTCTTTACACGCCGGGATGATTTTGTACGCCGACTACACCGGCATAATCTCTATAATTTCTCAGATAATTTGCAATAAGAGAGAGGGCGCCATCTTTCTTGTGTAAATCACTTTCAAATAGAAACAAAAGAAACTCTTTTTTGTGTGTTCTTCATTTTTGTCTTAATAAAAGGAGAGAAACTCTTTACCAACCCAAATAATAATAATAATAATAAAATAAAATATATGTTACTTCCTCTCACATTTGATGTGATTCATCTCGCATTCTCAACAGGCATCAAATTGTTTGGTTGTATAATCCTCACTTATATTATATAAGTGATTTAATAAGCATGTCATCAGTTGGTGCTATCTCCGAGAGTAAAGATGTAGCATCTCCTTGAACTATAACCACAAGAAAGATGAATTAGTAGGTTCAATCGAGAGTGATTCTTCATCTTCTTTTAGATTCTTGAAAATAGGAGATCAATCTACCTCAATCTTCCATATTCCCGTCGACTGACATTGGTCAACACAAATATATAGATTGCGTTTATTAAGAAACTAAAGAGCTCTTATCTAGTCAGTGTTAATTGAGTTCAGCAAGTTCATAATTTTCAATTATTGAAAATAAGCTAAGTTGACAAGACATCTAAACATGAACCTTTACTCATCAATTTCAAAGAGGAAGATGAGCAGGTCCTAGCTGTCCACAGACCCAAAATTTTCAGAGCAATATTATGCACTGGTCATCCAAACTTCATCAATAGAATTGTGTGACAGCTGATCTTAAATTACATGAACGCTACAAAGCAAACAAAACTTTAGGGCACATCAACAGCCCAAAAAAGCAGTCATTTCAACTCTGACTCTTCACCAGCATCCAAAATATGACCCTTGTATCATAATGATCGGTAGTATACATTAAGATTCTTTAGTAAGCTTCATTCAGCATGTTCTTCAATCAAATGGCAAAAAGCCACCAGCTACGCTTCCTCCACTCTCAAACCAAGTTGGACAGCTGCACTACAAGCAGCAAATCAGCTGGTTTCAACGAGTGCTTTGCCTCTCTACCAACTGCTTATACTCCTACTTTCCTCTTTTCTTGTTTGCAGCATTCTTTTTCCTCAATGCCTCTCTCTTCTCCTCCCTTCAGCAAACCGAAGCACGCAATATAATTATGTAATAGGTGACTTGGCATAAACAACAGGATATAAACGATCAATCAAGATCAACAGACCACAAAAATTTTGTTATATTCAATCATGGCTGTCTATGTATTCTGTGGGTTATAAACTTCACAATCAAGCTCATAGCATATGCAAAATATGACTTCTCCACATGAATAAATTCGAATAGAGAAAAGGCTTGAGACTGTTTTTACCTCATTTTAGATACTTCTGCTCGGGATGGGAATTTCCTTTTAGTTCTCTTCTCTCTGCATGAGACCAAAGCAAGCAATATGAGTCTACGGGACATGAGCAAGACATTCTTGATTAAAATTGACTACAAGTGAATCACTAAATCTAGTCATCTCTGTCTACGAGAGTTCAGTGGAGAAAACATGACAGTGAGAGTTTAGTGGAGAAAACATGACAGACAAGCTGATGGCGGATGTAAAGGCCAACTCCTCTGCAATAAAAGAATACAAACATACAAAAACAGAAAATGCTTTCACCTTGTTCCGGACATTTCATCTCTGGAAGGCCATTTCCCTCTAATCTTCTTAGAGTCGGATGGTGATTTTCTTTTTTTATTTTTCACGTCACCATTCTCCACAACAACATTATTTTCAGCAGCTTCTGTCTGATTCTGAGGTTCCTCAACTGTATCCTTTTTGCTGCTATCTTCCTCAGGCCCTGAAACTTGTTCCTCTGTTTCTGATGGTTCAGTAGGTACTGAAGTTGGCTTTGAATTGCTCATTTTCTTCAGCTGTCATGAAGAGAGACAAAGAATACAAAACCACATTGTACTGTTCAGTTACAGGAGAGGTACATGTAAATAACTCATGATATTATACAAAATGACAAAGCATCTTATATGTGGACCAACTTTCAGTCAAATACTCCGAACACCAAACAATCTACTCATCCTATCAAGATCCTAATTGAGTAAAGCTAATCAAATGACGTTTCAACTAAGATACCCACAAGAAATGTAGAAACACATACCTTTGCCACAAAAAATCCGTCCATATTATGAACATGAGGGTAGAAACGCCTTGTCTTATCCAGAGAAGGGTGAAATCGATGCTCCCTAAACCGGATAAACCTGCAAGTGCGAGCATAATGAATGATTCTGTTTAGTGGATCTGTTGCCAACCAAGAGCACAAAAGCATACCCAGGACGCCCAAAGTCCAATCCACAAGGTACAAGTTTAACATCCCTTCTCCTCAAAGCATAGTCAATTACTGCTTCATTCTGCAAAATAGAAGCTATATAACACCCAAAAGAAGGCAAAATAAAATGAATATATCTAAGAATAATACCTCTGGAATCATGATAGAGCATGTGGAGTATACTATATAACCACCAGATTTTGAATTGGCATCCACCATGTCAATTGCCGCAAGTAACAATTGCTGCACATGAGTAGATTAATCACTTGAAAGAAGCTTTAACCAGTAAAACTTAATAAGTGATAATTTAGGTAGGTGAGGAACTCATAAACCATAAAGCTTACTATTGATTTTTTTTTTTTTTTGGGGGGGGGGAGATGCAGCGGGGAGAGGGGTTTCAAGAAATATTATTGACAAAGAAGACATGCTTGTTGCAAGTTTTCAGGTATTTTTACTGCTATCTGATGAAGTTCTACAAACAATCAGATGTATGCATTTTGTGATCAACTTTGACTCGTGGAAATTTGGAGGTCCTAATTGAAATGTAAATCAACTCAAAAATCAATTAGATATGCTCAGAAGAAGTCATACCTTCTGCAGAAATGCACACTTTTGTATATCTTCAAGGCTTTTGGAGGTTTTGACAGATTCATCTTTCGATATAACCTTCAAAGTGTTACATAACACATTAGCTTCACAGTGCCGTGATGGCCAATTAAGTGTGCAGAAGAGGTGCAATCTAAGTATGATTTCTTACCCCAGTCCCACTGCAAGGTGCATCTAACAATACTCTATCAACTGAATTTACACCTATAATTTTAGGTAGCTGCAAAAGAAGACGCACAAAAATGACGTGAGAAGCCATTTGAGACTTGATTGATCGTAAATTATACTGAATCAATGATCAATGCTAAAGATATCTATTGCGTATAATCCATTCAGCAGAAATCTATGGGTTCTCAATTGTGCATCCATTAGCAAAATCAATATTGCATTGCAATGTACATTCGAATAGTAGATCTGGTCCACCTTTATAATAATGGGGACCAGCAATTTTTTTCTTTGACAGAAAGTCATCTATAGCAGCAAAGAGTGGTCTGAGGATCAATAAAAGATTATTTACTTAAAATAAGTTGCAGGAAAAAGCCATACACAGTAATTCGTAACCAGATTCTTTCCTTATATACAGAAGAAAGAAACATGTCCTCATCCAAAACACGGCTCTAAAGCTTCATAATCTCAACGCTCTGAAAGTCCATATCCATAAAAATATATTGTAAAGAGGCCAGGAAGAAGAACTGACCTCCTTCCCATCATAATTGGATACTATTGTATTCGTCACACCCATTCGATGCAAATTAGCAGTGAGAGACTTCAGCCTTGGTGCCTTCATCTCATTTGCAAAAACCACACCTAGTAAAATGGTGCCAATAAATGCTGTCAGATTCACAAAATAGAGCATGCTTATGGGACCAATAGTTTTTTCATCCCCTGAAAAAGAAAAGTTTTAGGCTTCCACTATCATCACTCACCAAAAAAACCCATGTTTTCTTACCACCAAGACAACACAGAATGTGAAAGTATACATACTCCAAATTTACCAAAATATGGAAGATCAAGTCAACTAATCACCAATGCCAATGGAGGACATACCAGCTTTGTTTCCTAGAGAACCAAATATCCAATCGTAACTAGTTCTAAGGAGGTTCATGGATATTGCTAAGGAGGTCATGCACCCTAAACAGGCATTAAGGACTCTATTGCAGGGATAATTGGAAAAAGAACTAAAAGTGAACCTGGAAGCAAGAGGATGGAGGATTGTGACAGCAACCTTTGAGGATTACAAAGGACATGCTAGATGAAAATCAACTACTTAAATAACAATTAGGTTATTTTCCTAATTAAATTAGAAATCTTTCTATAAGAGTTGAAAGATGTATTTCTTATTCAGTTTTGACTATAATTTTTTCCAGCTTTATTTGAATTAGCATATCGTGTTTCCTATCTAAGAGTTTCCAACATTCATTAATTAGTATATTAAGTCTAATTATAGCAATTGATTGGTATTGAATAGCAATATACAATTCTTCTCTAGCATGAACCTTAAGAAAAGCTCAGGAAGCTCTCAGTGTGATGCCTAGACTTTAACCTTTTCTTCCAAAATTTCTTTCCCAATCTTTTCTTCTTTTCTTTTTAAATCAGATTTTCCCAATCTTTACAGTGAAAGCATGTCTACAAACTTACATCAAATTCATCCACAACTTTCATGTGGGTACTCTTCATAGTCCAGAAGAAGTGTCTGCAGATCTAATTCTTATCCAATCAGATTTTCCTATGTCCCAGGTCCTCACAAAAGAAGCCCCATTCATTTGTAATAAGCTCTATAATCATGCAGTTCACACAGCAGGACTGCTACTTTTGGATCAATCTTTAAATAAAGAATACAGAGTAATTTAGCTGAATTTTTTATTTGATATCCCATAAACAACCAACAAATGGTGGGTGCACCCATGTGGAGTTTCTTACAATAGCACTTGCCAGAAAGCACCAAATCAGAACTTCACCATGTAATGGACAGTTTGTCACAAGATAAATGTATGTTGCCAAAGAATGTGTGATCAATGTGAAGCGCATAAAACATTCATGTCCAGCACATGTCTATTCACATTGATTGAATTAAAACAGAAGTCAAAACTTACCACTATTTTTCATTAGAGCTGCAATATATGTTGTTTTACCTCCAGGTGCAGCTCTGCATCATGTGAAGATTGTACTCAAATATAAACACATGTAAACAAGATTGACTTGCAAGGCAAGGAGTGTTATTAACCATGGACAAAAGAAAGAAATAATGATATTATTGTCCTGCAATCAGTTAAGCAATCTACTGTGCCTCATCTTGCCTGCATGGACACACTAAATTGACCCAACATGTGGCACCAATTCAAAATTCCACCAATTAGGCAAATGAGTGTACATAGCTACGCCTCCAATATGGAGTCATTCTCTCAAAACTTTCAAGACTCAGGTTCTTAAAGAGCAATGAGAATTGAATTCATCGCGGAAATTAAAGTGACTAGAAGCTTAGACATAGTTATATCAGGTACTTCAGAATATCTTACGCCATGTCAACAATTCGTTCTTTTTCTTGTGGAGCAAGTGCCATCACAGGCAAAAACGAACTTGCACTTTGCAGCTGCAAAATTTAAAAAGGTCCTTATTGCATCACAAAAGATAATGCCAGAGAAAACCTCAAATGCAAAAACTAGGAAATGATTTACCATGTAGAATCCCGCCATATATTCAGGAGTTGCACCAATAGGCACTTGCGAATCGTAAACAACTAAACCAACCTGAGAATTCATCAGAAAATACCGTCAAAAATTGATAATGACATGTGATGAGAGGTACACACACACACACACACACACACAAAGATCTTGATGACTTGGTGATGGTTTACCTTCGACCACTTGCTTAATGGATCCAAGTTTACTCCTCTGTTGATTAAAACATCGGCCAGATCCCGTCTCCTTGTCTACAAGAAATGGGAACAACTTTTTCAGTAGAATGCAGATAATAAGAAGAGAAATATCATCTAGCAAGTACACTCAAGAAAAAGAAATTGCATTTTCTAACAGCAGGAAGAGAAAAAAAAGGAGGAAGACTATCCTGACCACATCAAACAAGCAATGTACTTCTTTTGTTTTACCTTTAAAGTATTTGTACGTAGACATATAGGTCGAGGTTTCTCAAATGCTTCAATAAGTTCCATAAGCTCAACTGGCGGGAACATCTGCAGAGTAACAGAAATCAAAGCACAGAACACTTAGAGCACAAAGTAGTGTTTTTCTTTATACAAAGAAAAGGAGTACCGAGATGTAAAACTGAAAAAACGAGATAGGAGAGGAAATGGTATTAACATAGAAATATCATTCATGAATCCATTGTTTGTATTGATAAAGCAGTTCAATCACCTCCATCAAAGCCCCAATAAGGAAGTCATTGTAACCATAATAGGAAGCTAGATCCTTTTTAAGTTGCTCAACATAGTCCTTCCTCGTTGTTCCCTCTTGCTTCAGCACCTTAAGATTTGACAACACTCGAACAACTGACAGAAAATTTTCATGAACAAGACTTCAAAAGATTGATCATAAGAAAAAAGTATGAAAAATATATAATGAGCGCATTACTGACTTTCTCTTATCCTCCTCTGCATATTTGGAAGATCGGGTGGCCTAAGAGCCTCTTCCTCAAGTTCCTAAATTACACGAATTTGCATAGAGGAGGAATTAGATAACAATAATAAGTTGACTTACACATTCCTGCAGAAGAAATGTCACCACTATATCAAAAACATAACATATATCAGCACAGCAGCAATGCCAATAGCACCTCACAAATTTTGCACAGGAGTCGCATAGAGAATAGAGAAGTACCTCCTTAGTTGGCAATCTGAACTCATCAGATTCCTCTTTGATGTTAAGCTGCATTTCGGCTCCTGCTTCTTCCTCTATCCTAGCCCTTTCTTCATCGATAGCTCTGGACTTCTGCTCAATATCCGACTCATCAGAATCAGAATCAGAATCTGAACCAGAATCTGAATACTCATCCAAACTGGAAGCTTTATCTGGACAAGGCAAATGCTTTTAGCAGCACGCAATTGGAACACTCAAGAGAAAAACATCCCATCTGTAAACACAAAGAAAGAGCAAAGACTATAATCATGGAGTACATTAACCTTCATCTCCACTTCCTTGGAGAAAATCATCGGCCAGCGGATCATCTCCGTCAGAGGATCCTTCGGAACCAGAATCGCCAGTTCCGTCTTCCTCCACTTCAGATTCTTCCTCCACTTCAGATTCCTGGTGCTCTTCAATGTCTTCGCTCTGATCATCCGATTCTTCAAGGATGTCATCTTTCTTCGACCGCTTCTCAGCAAACAAATCATTCTTCAGCTTCTTTTTAGGCGAGGGCTTCACCGCCCTCGCGCCCTTCTTCTTCTTATTAAGAGCCGGGGCACCCATCGATCTGCAAAAGGCATCAACACTAGGGCTTTACACCTAACAACGCCGGAAGTACATCTTAAATGGGATGACAAAGATCGAACTCGAAGCGGTTCCGCCAACCCAAGAACAGAGGAGCTCAATGTGGAAAAAAAAAAAGCATCTTTCGACGGCCCGAACTACAGAGCATCGCAAAAGCACGCTCTACCCAGGATTTGCAGCTCTACCCAGGATCCGCGACGGCCCTGGACCTCAAAAAAGCTACCTAAGGTCGTCGCTGACTCAGTCGACCTCGATTTACAGCCGAAACGACAATCGAAACAACGTGCACGGTTCCTTCATCGTCCGCAATCGCGGTATTCAGACAGAGAATCGAATCGAACAGAACTTAATATTCCGAGAGAGAAGGCCCCCCGAATTCCTTGCTTCACCGTGCGAACTGACCACCTTCGACGAACACGACGAGCGCCATCACGGTGCGGAACTAACGGACGGCGAGAAAAAAAATACCTGACGAGCAGGGCAGCGGCGGGGCGGCTGGAAGGAGGAGAAGAAGCGACGGAGAGGAGAGGGATTGGAGTTTCTGACGTTCGCCGGCGAGGGGTTTAGGGTTTATTGGTGCAGAAGACGCAGCGCCCGTCGTGTAGTGTTGGTAAAAGCCTAAAAGGTAATTGCCAAAAATATTGTTTTTATATAAATTAAAGTTTGTTTTGAGATTTTTATTTGGGAAAATTCTTTTTAATTTGTGTCACGTACTCTTGGGTTCGGCAAAGCCAAGCTATCACGCCGGGGGATTTTTTATTTATTTAAGTTTAGTAATATCAGGCCCATTTATTCTCGAAAAGAATTATCTAATTTTTTAATAATAATTATTTAAATAGCTTGAAATAATTAGTCAATAAAAAATATTTTCATTATCGATAATAATTTATATATAAACAATTCTCATAGATGATGAAAATATTTTTTATTTATTAATTTTTATTAAAAATACAAGCAATCATTTAGAAAGATGTTTTTCAAACAGATTATTTTTTGCGAAAAGAATACATCCTTAGTCATTGATGTCACAATACCCGAAGCGTATAATGTTTCTTCAATTAGTACTGACACCTAAATTTTGACGACCGAATCTTTTAATCACAGAAAATTAGGGACTAAATTTTAAGCCTTAAAAAAAAATTGATTGCATAGCATATAATTTTATATGCATTTATTTTTCTTATTATTACATTCGCATTGGATGAGCGATGGTGAATGGACGTGAACGAATGAGTTTAAGTATATTTGATTTCTTGATGCGAGATATCTTTATTTAAAATAAAAAATAAAGCAAGCGGGAATAAATATCTTCATTAAATATTTGTGCATATATTCATTCGCGGCAAGATCTAAAGTGAGAAGGGCAAGAAAAGATGTTGCTTGTGGAGCATATATTTGAGCAATGTACATTTGTGCGTCCGCAAGAAAACATGTTATCGAGAAGCACCATTGCGTCGAATCTCGCCCACCAACCATTACCGATCATCCTTGAGTCGATCCCATTGAGTTCAAGTTTGGCAATATTACTTGTGAAATTAGGTAATTATCTTATCCAAATTTGATTTAAATATTTTATTGCCTAATATATGTTTGTCAATATCTAACTTGCATATTTCAGCGATAAGCGTATCCCCTCAATTAGGATTTATTTCCTAATCCGCAACCGCATATCAATTTTTTATTTTATCTATAAGACTTTAGATGAAATAATTAATTATGCGGGAATCTTTAAAATTGATATTTTAATCTTTGAGACTTAAGATCAATTTATCGATTTTATCCGCAGAACGATCACGTAGGTTAGATATTGTTTCCTATTTTGAACTATGGATGACATCCTTGGCGAGTGGACGATATCTCGTGATTTGGGTGATTATCCTATTTCATCTGTATTCCTCGTTCGAAAAGATCGCATGTAGATTAATTAGCACATGTTAGACAACTCTACACGTCTAAGTAGACTACAGATATTCTTAATAAAATTTCTAATTTAAATTAGGTATTGACATAGTTAATGCCTAGATTAAATAGTTTGAAATAATAGTCAATAACAAATATTTTTATTATCAATAACAATTTATATATAAACAATTCTCGTAGATGATAAAAATATTTTATATTAATTAATTTTTATAAAAAATACAAGTAATCATTTTTGAAAAATATTTTTCAAACTGTTTATTTTTTGCGAAAAGAGTACATCCTTAATCATTGATGTCACATTGATGTCACGATTCCAACACGTATAATATTCCTTCAATTATAATGAATTTTATCGGTGTCATAATGCTTTCGCTTCTTCTCCCTATGTATAATTCTCATTGGATTTAGTAATTTCCTTAACATAATGCACTTCCCATGGCTCCGATCGGTGTCGGTGTCGCCGGCGAGAGAGAGAGGGAAAGAGAAAGAGGGAAGGACGGTGGATGATGGAGGCGACACAGTGGAAAAGCCGAAATCAAAACTCCTAACTTTCAAGTAGCGAGCGAGCGAGCAAGACAAGTTTGTTCCTTAATTAATTTATTTTTTTGGGGGAAAATGACATGATGATCAATGTAATTCATCTCATTTTAATTTATTAAATATAATCCCCAATCATAATGTAATGTGTAATTTGATCTCTCAACTTTTAATTCATTCGATATGATTCATAAACTTTTGATATATGTTTATTTTATTCCTTAAATTATATGAAATTATTCAATATTGTCCATCAACTTGAATTAATATTTTTTAAAAAATAATCATTTAAATAGCTTGAAATAATTAGTCAATAAAAATATTTTCATTATCGACAACAATTTATATTTAAATAATTCTCGTAGATAATGAAAATATTTTCTATCAATTAATTTTTATAAAAAAATACAAGTAATTATTTTAGAAAGATCTTTTTCAAACTTTTTATTTTTTACGAAAAGAACACATCCTTAATCATTGACGTCACAATTCCTGAAATGTATAATATTCCTTCAATTAAAATGAATTTTGTCGGTGTCACAACGCTTTTGCTTTTTCTCCCTATGTACGATTCTCATTGAATTTAGTAATTTCCTTAACATAATGCGCTTTGGTAATATATGCGGGAATTCTTACTTAACTTGATTTCTCGACTCCTTCTCAATTAGGGTTTTTCTTTCAAACTTTTCTCATTAACTAATTCAAAAGATGTCTTGTCAACTAATTCCATTACTAAGAAAAGAAATACACAAATTAATTACCGGGGATTTTATTCTGCGCCCTATCTATATTTTTGCATAGCAACTCACAACTTGATAAGTTAATTATCCACATAGGCAATTCATAAATAAATAATACCACCAAATTCACATAAGAATGAGATTTTATTGATTATAAAATAACATATGTTGATAGAAGATAATGTGAAACTTTGGGTCTGAGCCCGAACCAAACCGAATTGGCTTAGTCTAGGCTGAAATGCCTAGCTTCAGTCGGGGCTAGAGATACGGGCCCAAAGCCTTCAGGCCGGGCTTATATTGCCAAAACTCGGCCCGCCCGGCCCATCATCGCACGTAATAAATATAACTAGAGAAGACCGAGGGTAATTGCTCCGAAGTACTAGACTTTATTATGTAACAAACAGAAGGGATTAATGCAAGCATGCATTGACAAATCTAATGTCAAATGCAAAACATACATTTTTTTTAAGGAATTGAAGATAGCTAAAGAGAGAGCTATAACTGGTTATCCGAGTGGCCTTTGGTGCAATGGAGCAAGTACCACTTTAGAACAAGCTCAAAATGTAACATGTCATTGGGTGACTAGTATGAAAGCTTCAAAGAGTACTACTATTGATGCTGGAGACAAGCCTATCATCTGTAAGTTATAATGATGTGTGCAGCTAATGGGAAGGATTTTTTTTTTTTTCTGTTTTTTTTTGGCAACCCGCGAACCACAGTACAGCTAGCAGCCGGCGACGTAAACTCGGGGGCACTAGCGCGGGGACCCACCTCCCACGGCACCCCACTTAAGTTGCACAACGTGACGAGGAAGGGAATCGAACCCTGACCTTTCGTGTGGCCAGTGTGCGCTCTAACCAACTCGCCCACCACGGGGCGGGTTGCTAATGGGAAGGATTCATTAACAAAGAAATGCAAAAGCCAACTACGCTAAGGATATGTGTCCAAAGATCCAAGAGAGATTGGATCTTCATCATCATACAAGCCTACGATAGAAGCCGTCTGACCGGAAGGAACTTCCAGAGGTGAAGAGACTTCTTGCAAGACTAAGTTGCGTCTAGGTTAAAAGCAAAAATTCTCGAGTCAAAAGTTGGTTAGTGTTTTGTAGGCCCTCGTGTTTCCAAATTACTAGAGACCGAAACAAGTAAAAACTGTCGCTTTCATTTTTTCCAAACCTGAATAAGGACGGGGGAAAGGAAATATTGAGCCAATTTGCGTCTCAAAGATTTTAAGAAAAAAAAAAAAAAGAGAGTGATATGGGCTCGGCAATAGGCTGATATTTTCTTATTAAAAACAATGCAACGAAATTGCTTTTGGATTGTAAAAATACTGGAAGGGGAAGGGGTTTTTAGAAACTGTCAATGAAAAGGCAAACTAAGAATATAAAAAATTAGAAATATTTCTAGAATCAGACGCATCCAGAATACAGCTTAGCTCAAAGTAAGAATAGAACATGTAGCCCTAATATTTTAAACTTCCGGAGGAGCTAAAATGATACCTAAAGCTAAATAAAGCTCAATGCAGGCTAATGGCTACTGCAATCTCTCTTCTGCATCTTTTATTTTGCACAAAACAAAAGCTTGCTTAGTTGAAGACAAAAGGAGTCCCGAGTCCCATGTCGAAGAGAGGAAATATCGTGGAGAGATTTATAACCTAGTCCTGCCATCTTAAGGGTTAGAACCCCTTTTGCCAATTGGGCTTCTCCATCTGATGAATTCACCTTGACTTTTATCCTGCTCCTTGTAGACAATTACTCTATGAAAAAGGAAAAAAAAAAAACTCTTTTGCATCCACCACCACACTATTTCCTATTCATCCATATCATCAGAGTCTCAGGCAGACCTATCAGCCGTTCATTATGCCAGGATAAATTAGAAAAAAATCAGCATAAACCATTTTACCAATAACAACTTCATACGCTACCGATGAACCATGCGTTGGAGTTAAATAAGAAACAAATACTTGTCATCTCTTGGACATCTTAAAACAGGAAAGGGAAATTATGGATTTTCTCGCTAATTTTGAAGGAGGATTTTCGATTTGACAAAGAAAGGCCACTTGGTGAAGCTAGATCTTCTCTTGTGCTCCTAAATGCAGATAGCAGAGATGAACCCTGGCGCCAACTAGAGGACAAAGCCAATAGGGCATAAATGAAAGTGCAGAAATCCCAAATGGTCACTTGAACAGATCTGGATTGAGCCAGTCCCTACAACAAGAAAAGTTGCAATCACAAATTCCATCAAACATCAAAACTATGAAGTTTTTCTTTGGCCCCAAATATACCATTAAGTTGACATCGGTAAGTGGAGAGAATGTGAAAATGGGGCTTACTTGCTTATGTCATCAAGATGGTCATCAAAATCGACAACATTTTGCCATTTTTCAGATGTCATGTAATCCAACAGGACCACATTTGCAGTTGGTTCCTTGGTAATTAACCGGTTACTTCCGTCTGATGAGACTAACTTCCAGTTCTTAGATGAATCCCGTGTGTAAAGCTGATATGACAGGAGAAAATTTGATTTTAATATGCTAAGTTAAAGAAAAAGAATAGTTTGCGTTGATGTTATACCCATACTGACCAATCAATTTTCAGCATACACAAAGCCTCATTATATCCGCAAGAAATGGGACAAACAGACAATGACCAAAAAGATAAAGAGATGAAAAGATTTGCGTTGGACACCAGTCGAACAATCTATTCTGTATGAGAGATCAGAACAATACTTTTCTGTTGGATGACATCAACATTGACACTGCTGAAGAACAAACTAATACAGAGAGCCACAAACAAATCCATATAGATTGACTAAATGAAAACTACTGATGCTTCTGCACAAAAACAAAAGAAGATTACCATCTCCAACAATTTCAAACATCCAATGGACTATGCAGTTTTATATGAAGCATGAAGAGAGGAGCAGGGAGTAATAGGAAAAAGGCAGTGAAATACTGGAAGCCAGAAACTCGGGAAATGAAGGTGTTATATTTTGCTGTTGGCTTTGAATAAAAGAGGAAGCGTCAAAAGAGCTGCAGTCAGAAACACAAGCCGTTTGGAGACAAGCTCTGAAGAATCCCAACCACACACGTGATTAAGTCTGCATTACAAATATAATGCACTATGAATTGATTCCATTCTCAAAAGAGTCAGAACTTCCACCTCAAAGATTGTCCAATCAACCTAAAAACAATTCTGTCTCTGAATCTTAACATAGTGACTACACAAGGAATTCAAATTTTTTTATCACAAACAAACGAAACGTTCAAGAGAATAAACTTGAGTTAAACAAACACACCAGACACCTTCTCTCATACATACAGAGTCCAATGACAACTAGTTGATGACTGACAAGAAGGGCAGCCAAGATGGAGAGGGAAAGACAAATATTACGTCTTAAAGAAGACTCAAAATCTCTCAAATTCGCTGCATGAATCTTCTATGCAGAGGAAAATACCACTAACCTGCACGACAGGAGACCGATCCTTCCCATTCGACAAAGCCTCAAGCTTCTTATTATCTAACTGCACAGATCAACCAAACACATTACAGAAAAACCTGCAACAATACCATCACATCAACCAAATGCACAGCGATGGTACCTACCAGAAGTACTGCGGCCTGTGGAAAGTAACGAAAGATGTGGTCTCCAATATTTCTAGCAATACCACCAAGCTCGGCATCATCGTACCTCTCGTTCGCATGAAAGTACCCCACTACACTCATGCCCTTCGATCCATAATACTCCTCTATCTGGATATGTTCAAGCAATCGAATCAAACAACCACTCAATAATTAAACTCTCACTCACAAAAAAGCAATCACACCATTAGAGCATCCTATTAAGGAAGAACGACACGTTATCTAATCAATTTCCAATCCCAATGATAAATTCCAAACGAGGAAACGCCGCAGATCCCGATTTAGGGCCACTAATTCCGAATGAATCGAACGGACACAGAATTTGCGAGAGAACAATCTCGCCGGCGGCCAACACAACCCACCATCGTACGATTCCAAGGACCGATTCGCCATCACCCGATCGTTTCTCACGCAATCAAACCTAGACACGACAAGGCCACTTCAAATCCGACCGAGCAGAAGGCGAAAACTGCGTCGGGAAGAGAGAGGGAGAGAGAGAGAGAGAGGCTGACCACGAGGAGGGAGATCTCGAGATTGGGGAGGAGGCCGAGGTGGGAGTGGAAAAGCGGGACGGCGTCGAGGACCTCGAGGGCGTCGCCGCGATCGGAGAGGCGGCCGAGGAGGACGCCGTTGACGGCGGCGGCCTTGTGCTTGAGGGCGTGGAGGACGAGCTTTATGTAGGCGTTCTGCGCGATCTCGTACCGCAATTCGCCGCTTCCCATGGCTCCGATCGGTGTCGCCGGCGAGACAGAGAGAGAGGTAAAGAGAAAGACGGAAGAACGGTGGATGATGGAGGCGACACAATGGAGAAGCCGAAGTCAAACTCCTAAATTGCAAGTAGCGGGCGAGCGAGCAAGACAAGTTTTTTCCTTAATTTTTTTTTTTTTTTTGGAAAATTATGCGATGGATTACATTATCCATCGCCTTTTAATTTGTTAAATATAAGTACTACAATCATCATATAATGTGTAATTTGATCCCTCAACTTTTAATTTATTTGATGTAATCCATAAACTTTTCATATATATATTTAATTTATTTCTTAAATTATATGAAATTATAATATAAAGACGTCATTTACCATTTTTATATAATTCATGGATTAAGTTGAACATGTATAAAAAAATTTAGGAATAACATTACATAATAACTTAAAGTTCATGCACCACCACATCAAACAAATTAAAAATTTAAAGATTATATTGCACATTAAGTTAAAATTTAAAGATTATTTAAGTCACTATTCTTTTTTTCTGATATTTATGGTTCTTTTTTTTAAATATCTATTTGGGATTCTTTTCTCCTTCTTTTCCTTTTGAATTTTTTGCCCGATTTCAAGATTGATTTTCGAGCATATAGACAAACTTTTTTTTTTCCTTTTACTTTAATCTAAATCTTGCGGCAAGAATTCGTTTGGGACCAAAACGCTTGAAATTTTTGTCGTATACAAATATTAATACTTAAATTTACACGTGATTTCTTATAATTCTAAAACTTGAATAATATTATAAGTTTTGGCAAATAAGTAACAATTTTTTTTAGCTTTTGCTAAAGTATAAACAAACCGAGTTGATCATGACTGTGGTCATTATATGTCATAATTTGATGGCCACATTCTCTTATCGATGGTTGAGAATGACTTATCTTCCATCTTGAAAATCTTGGCAACGTATGCAGGAATGCGTACATATTCAAGGATGAATAGAAAAATCGAGAAGTATGAATCGGACATACTATATAAGAACAATATGATAGACCATGTAATTAATCATGAAATTACTATTCATTCAACTAGGACGTGCATGTGCTTAGTGAACAAGCTTTTATCTCGAATACAAATAATAAAAGTGGTCTTATATCTTATTTGAGTGACTTTATTATTACTTTGTATACTTTTTTTCAAATCATTTCACAATTTAATTCTTATTTAATGTGAATTCATGAAATCATTCAAAATCATATAGATGTGAATATTGACATGTAAAATCTTGGAGAAAAATTTTATATTTTCCATAGTTTGAACTATGTCTATTTTGTGATGGAAACGCTTGTGAGTGACTCTTTGTTAAAAAAAGGGGGAAAAAAAGGAGGAAGAAGAAGAAGAAGAAACAAACTAAAGACCTGCGTAGTAACATTCATGTTTCTTTATTATGTTTGTTGCTCTTTTATTTCTCGGAAAAGAAAAAGAACAAAAATCCATATGATAACGTTAGTTAATTTTTCTATTCCTCAAAATGAAAAAAATAGAAAAAGTGATTTCTTATCCTAGGAATAATTTCTACAAATAAGTCATTTTCTTTTTTTTTTTTTTTTCTTCTTCTTCATGTTCTAATCGGTCGATGGAGACTCGCCGGCCGTTAGTCAAGAGAAAGAAGAGAGGAAAAAAAATCGAAAAAAAAGTATTAAAATATTAAAATAAATTCTATGGCACAAAAAAAAAATTGTGGGTCGTACTAAACATATTCTTGTTCTTTTTCTATTCCATGAATAGAAATTTTGTATACTTACCAAAAACATTGTTTTACTTAGGAATTGTTTCAGGGAATAGAAATATAGAAAAACTATTTTAAAAAAGAAATTGTTCCTTATAACAAAAATGTTACTAAATGCACCGTAAAGCAGTAAGCCTTTATTCTTGTATTGGAAAAAACCAATGAAGATGTATGATATAAGATCTAATCCATATTAGAAAGATTACATTGCCAACACTACACATTTGAACTCACTATATGAATTTGCCGAACGAACGAATTTCTTGAGTCTTCAACTTTCTTTAAGACATGAAAGAACAAGATTAATTTTGGCCCAACTCTCTAAAATATCCTGAATTTTTTTATTTAATGTCAAGCTTGTCTTCGAACATTTTTTTTTTATTTGGAAAAATCCCCTACTTTCACTCTAATCCCAATCCATCCCCGTGTCTAAATAAAATCATTGGTTCTTTAAAATTATCAACATCATGGCTAATTAGACGTTCATCAACAGCATCACCTCCACTTTTATATGAAACAGCCTCTCAATGTTGATAATCTTCAAAAAATCAGTAACAATGTTTAGACACGTAAACAGATTTGAAACTAAAGTAAAAGTAACAATTTCTAGTTCTCTAAAATTATGAACATCAAGGCTAATTAGAGGTTTACTATTAACAATTAGTAAAAATCATTGTTTCTTCAAATTATCAAGCCTAATTAGAGGTTCATTATTAACAATAAGTAGAAATCACCATTTCTTCAAAATTATCAACATAAAGGCCAATTAGAGGTTCATATTAAATCTCGTGTATTCATCAATAGCAACACCCCCACTTTCATATGAAACGACCTCTAAATGTTGAGAATCTTGAAGAAATCAATAACAATATTTGGACATGTAGACAAATTTGAAACTAGAGTGAAAGTTGGGAGGTAGATTTAAAATTTGACTTAAAGTTGGATTTTTTTTTATTTAAGAAATTGGTTGATTAATTCATGCTTTTTTTGTATTTTTCTCATCATAATTCATATTCATCTTGGATATAGTCTTTCCACGGGGTATTTCTAACTCATCCTGCTCTGTAACTGTACCACCATTTTCCATAATATTCAAACCCGGCTTCCTAGAGCATTACTATCGATGAAGGTAGTTCCATTAGGGATGCTTTTACCTAATTTGACTCTTAATATTGAGTATTGTAATAGGTTTAAGCTAAATATATGGTTAGAACGATATTCATGCCAATACTAAGAAGCCACCTTAGGAAAAGAGGGAAAGGATGATCATCAATAGAGGTGGAGTCAAGCGTCAAGCCACCGCAATGTCACTCATTTCCCAAAGGCTGACCCCCTATGACGGTTCTTGTATTTCATTGTAAAACGTATATCATGAATGTATAAAGTTTCTTTATTGGAGAACCAATTATGGTGTTGACACACCTAAACAGCCATTGCCCCACTCAATATCAAAATCAAAGGATCATCACGTCCTTGATTACTATGGGGAAAAAGCAAAAAGGGTATTGAGAACACATCAAACATGAGATAGCATTGAATATAGCGCACCATGATCGAAATTTCATGGGTTAAAAAGCAAGCCTCCTGCACCTTTTGTCCAATGAGAAAATATATAGTATAGGCTTTTACTTTTTGTTAAGGCCATCAAATAGGTAAGCTGGGCTAGGTTGGGTAAAAAATTATCTGATCCGAATTGACCCGTTTACTTATAATACAAATTTAATGGCCCAAACCCAACTTCACTCGCATTACTAAAATATATTCATATTTAATATAACCTATGAAAAGCCGTAACCATCTATTTAATTACTTTAAACTCTTCATGTGTATATCTCATTTGGATAATAAATTCCATATCAAATTAAAAAAAATGAATTGACCCAATAATTTTTTTTTTTGATGACCTGGGAACTGCCGTACAGCTGGCAGCCGGCGACGCAAACCCGGGGGGCACTAGCGCAGGGACCCACCTCCCACAGCACCCCACTTAAGTTGCGCAATAGGGGCGAGAAGTTTCGAACCTCTACCCTCCCGGATGAGGGGTCAAAGCGCGAACCAACTCGTCCATAATTTTTTGAGCTAAAAATAAAAATGTTTTTATCTTCTCTATTTTTCTATTATTCCATTCTTAGGAATAAGTTTGGAACGGAATTTCGTTTAGTAACATAATTTCATTTTTTTTTAATTTTGGGAACAAACTTTTAGCCCAAAAATAGGTTTGGAAATTAAATGAGGAACAAAAACTTTTCTACTTCTCTATTTCTATAACAAATTCAAAAATAAAACTTTCTCATCTCTCACTCCCTCTGTCTATGTGCATTCTCCCTTTCTCTTGTATCCGTGTCTCTCGCGTGCATAGACTTGGTTGAACTTCTCCATCTCCTCTTTGCTCGAGTTCCATCACCATAGGGAGTCTTACCACCACTGTTGAACGTCTGTCATCATGACCGTAGTCTCGCCTTTCATTGTAACCCTACCCTCCATTGCAACAAGGTGAGTCTCTCTCTCTCTCTTCCCCTCTAGCACGCGTGCTCGTCGTGTCTTAGCTCCGCTTGTTGTTTGCGTTGATTCGCAATCAATTTTTGCAATTTCTATTTCTAGAGTAGGCCTTCTTTTGGCACTTGCGAACCATGATTTCTGGAGTCAACCCTAGCTGGATCGCAACCCTAGTGTTCATTGGCATTTATCACATTTTGCTAAAGTTGTGGTGAATTTGGTTCATTTTTTCATCATATTTATTGTCTGAATGCATACGTGATCTATGGCATTTGCGAAACAAACACTTGCAAACGATAGTCCCTAAGTGCGATATACACTTGTTGTTTCATTTTGATTTACTGCAACTTCACATGATCATAGGGCCGTTGTTCTCCTTTTCACAAAGAATGAAAAAGATCCGATTATCCTCTTCCCTACTTTTGTTTTTAGTGATGGTTTATATTTTTTCCTTAATCATGGAGTTTATGCAACTCTCCCCCAGCTTGATATATTGTTTGTAATTTTGAATTATATGACACTATGGGCATTTCTTCTTATTTTTTAAGTTCGATAGCGATTAACTCAAGTGGCATTGGTATTTCTCTTTTTGAGATTTTTACTGCTAATTGGTGTCTTTAGCAACTTGCACAATTTGATATGGGATATTCTCTTTCAATTTTTTTTAACTTATTCTCTTTCATTAATAGTCATAGAATATAACATTGATGTAATCTTGACATCAAAGCTTTTGCGCTTAAATTGATATACTATCTCTAAAATCGGTTGATCACGCTAATTAGTAACAATTCTTCTATTCATTTCAACATGTTGGCCTATCATTTGATATGATCAAAGAGTAGGTTATTTGTGCCCATATTTGCTACAACGAGGTCTAACCTTTATTGATTATATATGAATTTGATATACTTTAGTGATACTTTGTGGTCATTTTAATCACCTTTAATATTATTGTAATTGCATTTGATGAGTTGGCTCATTTGATGCTCAACTAATTAAGATTAAATGGGATCCCACAAAGAGGCATTTATGACAAAGTGGACCGAGTTTTTGATCAATTTGTTTGTAAGTCCGTTGATAGAAGAGGCAAAAAAGGGAAATGGAATAAGTGCATTAGAAGTTCTAAAATTTGTCATAAAAATGCAATTGAATTCTAAAACTTTCAAAAAGTGTAATTAAGTTTAAAACTTGTTATTATAATACAATCAAGTCCTAAATTTTTAAAAAGTAGAATCAAGTCCTAAAATTTGTTAGGAAAGTGTAATTGAGTCTTAAAATTTTCAAAATGTGTTATCAATGAAATGAATTAATTTAACAAATTTGACAAGTTTTAGGATTTGATTGCATTTTTGAAAATTTTAGGACTTTATTGTACTTTTGTAACAACTTTTAGAACTTAAGTGCATTTTTTAAAAGTTTTAGGATAAAAATGTGTTTTTTTAACAAGTTTTAGGATTTCCAATATACTTATTCCAAGAGAAATCGCACCACATATGCCTACAACAAAGTTGGGCGGGATAACATACATGTTGAATTAAATAAATGGATAAAGCTCCACTTTAGTTTAATTCTAGTTTAATTCAATTGAAGAATAGGGTACACAAACTAAAGAGACAATATAGTATTTTTAAGAAACTTCTTTCACAATTTGGATTTGGTTGAGATAATGTAAGTAAAATGATTACTGTGGACAATTCAAGTGTATGGAAATCTTACATCAAAGTATTACTTTACTTGAGTGATTTGTTCTTATTATGGATGTAAATGTTAATTATGTTGCTAACCCATGTCATTATTGTGTAAATTGCAAGATAAAAACGAATGGGCTAAATTTAGAAATGATTGCTTTCCTTAATATTCTGATCTGCGTGTTATGTTTAGTGATACACAAGCTCTGCATATTGTTCTTCGCGATTCTGGGCTCAATCCTGCACGTTGGCTCACACATCATTCCTTGTCGTGGCTCTCTCCGTGTGTGTTCCCCGTGACTACCAATTAAAACCGCGTTCACTTCTAGGTAAAGCTTTTTGGTAACCCCCTCGAACTAACCCCAACCGATCGCTGTGCATTTCCGTAAATATTCTCAGGTCACATCCGATTTCGAGCTTACAATTTCGATCCATTCATGGCGACAAGGTAAAATCGAGCTTCCATTTTCTCCAAACCATTGGACGCGGCAGCGGCCCAGAGCCTGGATGAGAACCGCTCAAATCCCGCAGAGTTGAAGAGGATGAGTGGCAGGAGAGTGAAAGAGTGTAAAGAGCAACTGGGTTAAAGTAGGGTTCCATGCAGACCAATTAAGACCCACAAAAAATTGGGCTTTGTTTTAATAAAGGCCCATTTTGACCTATATGTTCAATTTTAAACAACCCACATTCCACCCAGAATAACGTAAACGTGTTAAAATAGGGATCCATAAACTCATTTCACCAGCCCTGAGAGGCCTCTCTCTCCAGGAGTTGTTGCCAGGTCACGCCGGACTCACCTGTCTTCCAGTCTACTTGATGTCTGTAACATATTACGTGACCGGGGAAAAAACTATACTTCAGGTAAAACCCCTCGACTAAAAAGCCTCTCGTAATACTGTCCAAGGCATAGTTACCCCATTTAAGGCAAGAAAAAACGAAACCAAAAAGAAAATGCAGAGCAGGCGAGCCAACCTGGCAAATGCTATGCGCAGAGAGAGAGAGAGAGAGAGAGAGAGAGAGAGGGAGGGAAAAAAAATCAGTAATCTTTGTTCTTTTATTTATTCACTGCTCGTCAAGAGAGTATTAACCTTGAGGAACCTAGAACTATATTAAAAAAAAAAAAAAGAATAATCTTGCCGGGGAACAAATACACATACAAAAACTCTACAGAGGATTTTCAAGTATATAAGCTGCTCCTACCCAAAAAATGGAAAAAGTTGCACAAAAATCCGCGAGGATGGCTCACTTTTTTATATGCCTGGCCTGAATTGACTCAAAACATACAAGATAAAAGCAAAATTACCAGACCTTGCGCAAAAAATAAGACATAACAGAAACGTCATCAAGATTCTAAGATCATCGTATACTCTGGGCCAGAGTTCTGGCTCCTTAAGCACAAGGAAAAAGCAAAATAATCATTGTACATACAAAAGGACACATGCAAACGCGCTCAAGGCCCAAGCTATATACGGAGTCTAAACTTACACCTGTTTCTGAGGCATATGGAGCAGAACATTCAATGTCTACGAGAACCCACTTATACTTCACAACTTGCCAGACCTGATATCAGATGCTTCTAAAAGGTTGCCTAAAAGGCCTTGCGGGCCTAAACCATAAAAATTAGGTATCTGGCATAGAACTTAACTACAGATGATAAAAGGGCGTGCTAAGAGAACATAACAGACTAAAGAGGGGCATTATATCAAAGATTGTCTATCTAGATCAAACTAGAAAAAACATCACAAGCTACAACTCATATTGTATAAAGTCTACATGATAAGCTAAACAGACAGTAACTACTAGTCAAGACAGGCTCCAAGTACTAATGATAGCACTCTATGATGACTAATCCATACAGATGAGATCTACTTTGACTCTTCAGATGATGAACAGCCTTCCCTGGTGAATCAGATAGGAGTCCTTCTAGTACTTGCTGTGCCTATCAGTGCGCAATAAGCAAATCTAGAGGAATCTGCCTGGAACTTCTATAGGAAAGCTTAAGCACCTGCATGAAATTGACAGCATCTCTATCTCGCGTAAGGGTGGTACCGACTACTGCCACTATAGCCTCCCCTGCCATACATCCCACCAGCTCCACCATAACTAGCACCTGGACCCGAGTCATAACCACCACCATAGCCTGAACCTCCATAACCACCGTAGCCTTCACCTCCTCGACCATATCCACCTAAACTGCCTCCACCATAGCCTCCACCATAGCTGCTACCATAGGGTCCAAAGCGACTAGAATAACCAAGGGAAGACTCCCCTCGATAACCTCCTAAGCTACCACCTCCAAACCCCCCATAACTACCGCCAAATTCACCACCACCACTACCATACCCATACCCGCCAAGTCTACTGCCAAAGCCTCCAGGAGTCCTATATGGACCAGGTCCATATCCTCCATCAAAGCCCCCATAAGAACCACCAAATCCACCAAAGCCATCATTGAAAGAGCGACCCCTAGAATTGCTACCAAATGCAGATGAAGGAGGTGGGTTTGAGGCTTTCTTTGGTTCAGCTTTCTTGATCTCCACCTACAACAAAGCATTTTAGTTAACCTAATTTATGCTGCATAATACTATAATCACTGCCCTTCCGGAGGAAACCTATGCCTGCTATAGTCTTCATTATATTTAGAATAAAGGCACTTAACATGTTTATTTTAATACAGGCCTCAAGAGGATATCAATATTGACAATAAAATAGCATTGAATGATGCAAACCACTGCAAAAACAAGTATCTGTTTACAAGTTGATTTCTCATAAATAATCTCGGTAAACTCACCTTAGTACCGGCCATTTCTATCATATTTCCCTTAGACAACATATCATCAACAACTTCTTCACTATCAAAAATTATGAACCCAAAGCCTCGAGAACGATTAGTCTCATGATCGCGGATTATCTGATGTTCAACAACTTCTCCATACTTAGAGAAGAAATTCTTCAATTCATCTGCAAAGTTGGACAAAAAAAGATAGCCATTGATAACCATCATCCGCCGAAGCAAATCCAGTAAGTATACTAGTTACTCTTGACTGAAAAATTAAATCATGTGAAAAAATTGATTGCACCTTCTGTGACAGTTGATGGTATACCACCAACAAATATTTTCTTTGTCTTGAAATCCTTCGATTGGCCTGAGCCTTTAGGAATGGTCCTCTTGATCTCAACCTGCTCCATTAGCAAATGATTTGTCATACATATACCATATTGAAAAAAAAAAAAAAAACCTACAGTAAAAGGTTTTAAAAAAATAAAAAATAAACAACTAAGGATGAAGAAAAGGCAAGCCAGAATTGATCCGTTTAGCTACCAAATGCGGAAAACTCATTAAATTTTAACATATTCCAGTGATTGTACACGCCAAATCCATGTCCTCACATTTCGAAAGGAAAAAAGAAAGAAAAAAAGCTGGAATCTTACAGTACCATAAAACGTTGTTAAATAGTAGTATGTTCTCTTTAAACTGTAAAACTACTTTAATAACTCCACTAAACAACTATCCAAACAAAACTGCGTTATCTAAACAAGTCATGGAGGTTTATCATGTTTCATATTTATCAAGAAACCCTATAAGAAAATGCATCATATCTATATCCCTTTCGTGGGCCATGAGTTTTTCCAAATATGTATGGTCTGAAGCATGACAAGGACAAAGGAAATAAATCAATTCGTTGATAAACAAAATGGAGAAAGAAAAGAAACTTAGTTATGGATTTAGTGCATCATCATCTAATGAAAACACTGGACACCTTAAGCAATGTTAAAGCACTACAATATCATCCTTACAAGATATGTGAAATAGCGCTATCCTCTACATCTCTAAGAAGACAAATGTAGGGAGTTGGTAGTCTTTCAATAAAAAAGATTTCAAACATTCATTGAAACTTTTCAAGTATTTGTACACTACAGCACTTTGAATACAGATTACAGCACAAAGTACATCTTTATAACGTGTGACAACAATATGGAAATTGAAGGGACCTCAGGCTTGTGAAGTGAACAACAAAGCGACAAAACAAGATCAGAGAACCAGCAGGACAAAGATGCTGCTCTTACCTGCTTCCCATTGAGGACATGTTCATCTTCTATAACTTTGTCAACCACCGAAGGATCAGCATAAGTGATAAATCCAAAACCCCTGGGTTGACCCGTAAATCGATCTTTCATTATCACAGAATCCGTTATCTCCCCATATTGCCCAAAGTGCTTATTGAATGTCGCTGTATCACCACAACAAGAAAGACAGTCAATAAGAAGGGGGTACAAAAATCGGTTGAGCTATAACCCATATAGCATTTAGGCAGGGCAAATGAACACCCAGAAATAAATCCTAATTCCAAACTACTGTATCATAATCAACTCTATGGCACAATCGAATAGATAAAACTAGCAATAGTATTACGCATAAAGCACGCACAGTTGGTGAATGAATGAGTCAAACCGCAAAAAAGTAGAGGCCTCACCGTAAGTAACATCTTTAGCCAGTCCTCCGATGAAGATCTTCCTGCATGGAAAAATTCACAAATCAAGAGCCCTCCCAGTAAAAAAGGACCAAACAAGGAATTCGCAAAAAGAGATACCGCGCGATTGAGCAAGAGCTAAAGTTCGCAGATTTTCGACAGATGACTCTTTAAAAATCCAACAATCAAGAGAATATTAAGACGGCCACGAACTACACAAGAAGCCTGTTCGCGGCGAATTCACTCCGTCAAGGGCTTCATTTCCAAAAAACGCGGACGCTACGGATGGCAAGAAGGGAGGTCTTCCCTTCATCCATCAAAGCCTTCAATCGAGCTCGCCTCGCTTTCGATCAACACGCAATCGACTAAGCAATCGTGAACATGCAAATCCACAGGATTTGATGGAGAGACTAACCCAGGGCTGGCTCCATCGCCGGAGAGGGGGTCGTTCTTCATCTTAGAACCCATCGATCAGGCAAGCGCTTCGAGATCGAGCGCTCCTCGGAAGTCGCGAGACGGGAAGGCGTCCGATCGACCCCGCGAATCGAGAGCGAGCAGAGCTGAAGGAGAAGGAGAAGGAGAAAAAAGAAGAAGGAAGGAGGAGCTAGGGTTCGTTCTGAGCCGTGCGAATGCGTGGAAGAAGAGTATAAAGAGGATGATATTTCCCGTCGAAATGTCGGGTTTGCCGCTCAGGGAAGGGCACAATCACGGATTTGCCACTGGCGTTCTTGTGTTCCACGCAAGTATAGGGGAAAATGCCAAATGGCACAAATAGTTTCTAATTTTAATTTAATGTGCAATATTATTCACGAATTTTTAATTTATTTAATGTAAATTCTGAATTTTTGATAAATATTCAATTTAGTCTCTATATTATATGAAAATATATAATATTAATATTCCATTAATTTAGATCAAGGACAATATTTACAAACCATTTAAGGTCCATATTGAATAATTAAAATTCATGATCGACATTGCATATTGCATTAAAATTTAGAGATTATATTAAATAAATAAAAATTTCATGAACCACGTCATACAATTGGCTAAAGTTCAAAAGCCATTTGTGTAACTATTTTTGAATATAACAATTGTATTTATATCCCTTATCTTCTCAATTTGCTAAATTGAATGGTTTTGGGTTATTTTTAAGAGTGCAATTTTTTTTCATTAATGAATAATTTAAAAGACATTTTTCTAAAAATAATCGCTTGCATCGTCTTAAATGATGAGTCAATTGAAAATATTTCCCTTATTAATAATAATTTTATTTCTAAACATTTTGGTAGGTGATAAAAATATTTTTCATTCATTCATTATAGTGAGCAAAAAAAGCTGGTTTTTTAAGAAGATATTTTTCAAATTGTCTATCTTTCGCAAAACGAATGAAACTTAAATGATGTTATTTACAAAATCTATATCATGCTCAATAGTGTGTTGGTGTAGGGATGATCGATTTCAAGATTGGTGGTTCCCACCTTGGAATTGAGAACCACCCATTGGTTCCATGAACCTATCTAAGAACTAGACTGAGTCTTAGGTGAGTCCATGGAACTAATTCCACCAAGCTTCACGTGTTTAGTGGCTTGTTTTCCAGCAAGCCATGAACTGTCCCACCAAGCTTCTTTTTTTTTCTAGCAAAAAAGAATGCTCTACTATGTATTTGCCATTTTATTTGTAAAAAAAAAAAAATTCCATGCTCTTTAATTGAATATAAAATAAAATCTTCCATGTTCTTTAGTTGCCTTGCCTTTAGACCAAACCCGGGTACATGGAAAAACTCATCTAGCATGGTAATTTAGACAAACACAATAATATTTGCCACAAAGTTCATAACTTGAATCACAAGCTTCACTTCAAATGCAAGTCAAAGAATTTCCTCTCAAATACATGTGAAGAATATTTCACTTTCCTTTTTGTACTTTGGAAAATGAATAGGTTGAAGCAACTAAAAAGGGGCCAATGGCATCAATTAGGTTTTCCAACTTACAGCAAATGGAGTTGACCAAGAGCGAGAGAGGGAGGCAAGGCCGTGATCATGTCTGCAATGAACATTTGAAGGCACGGCTATGAGTCGATGAGAGTTGAGACGAGATGATTGTCAAGAGAGATAAGGGATCTAGGGTTTTGATTTTTCTTAAAAATTAAAATATATATTATATGTCCGGTTTGGATAGATGGATGGGCGGTTCAACATCTGAAACTAAAATCGGACCGATACCTAACGATTTCAAATTGGAATTGGGAAACCATCGATTCTAGATTGGTCCGGTTGGGTTTTGGATGGTCAGAGCGGTTTCTAATTTCTTTGCGCCTCCCCAATATACTGGCCAATCTATTCAAGCAGGAATAATAAACATCATGTTGCTAACTCTTTGAACTTGTTTACCGCCCACTCAAGTGCATTTTTAACTAAATAAGTCAACATACAATTTGCACCAATTTGATACTTATAGGAGTACTTAAATATGATCGGACATGTCGTGACATATTTTATAACTATTTATGTATGGTAATAAGCCTAATCTACCGTGTTGACGGTAGAGAGTCCAAAATCAAATGAATGATTTCCCTTGATTGTTTCCCTATAAACAATCATACCCATTGCTACCGAGCCAAAAAAAAAATAAATAAATAAAATCATACCCAATGCCTTCTCATGCAAGAAGTTATCGGGTGCACCGATACAAGTAACTCAGTACAGATGAATGGTTGAATCACGTGGGACTCAGGTGGGCCCAAAAGATCCATCTGTTCATATGCTCTAAGCCTATATAATCTCGATGCACCTAATGACATTCCTTACGTGGGTAGAAGTAAATTAAGAAAAATCTCGTATCAACTAAATAGAGACGACATCAATAAAATAGAACAATGATTGCATATGTCGCCAGTATAAGAATAGTTTTTTTACGGAAGCCACCTTTTACGCTATTTTGAGAGAGTGGAAAGCCATAATTTAGGATAGAGAAGGTGCATGCTTGATTTTTCCAAAAAAATAAGTGTAGAAAGAACCATCCTATAATTATTGGTATTCTCGAGTATTGTCAAATCCTAAGCTCTCAAAAACAACTTGAATCAAAAGCTAAACAAGATAATCTCTAGATCCCCCAAAAGTGAGGGGGAATAAGCTATAATAGACACCTTGAAAAGGAAAATGCACTAAATCTAATGGTCATTTTCAGGCAATATTTGCAGGGTTATGTACATCGGGCTCTGATGCTTGTTCACCGAGCGACTTGGTTGATACAGGCAACGTCTGCTTCGGCGGGCGCTTCCTCGATTTCTCCACGGGTTCCTTCAGATTAAGAGACGTGTAGACCGACATCCCACAAAGCGCGGTCACTGCGCCGCAGATGCTCGCCGACCCCGGATCGGAGTGGAAGAACACGTAGCCTCCGAGGAGGATCACGCACGTCTTGAATTGTCCTAAAACGACATGGGAAGTGGCCGAAGTCGCCCTACATAAGTATGCCATAAACAACACGTTCTGTTAGCAAGTTCCCCATTGCTGAAATGCAAAGCTCAAAATGACAAGCTTCACGAAACGAATGGATGGCGGCATGTGTTTCGGTTTCCTACCCCAAAGCCAACGCGCCGGACCACTGCAGGAGAAAGCCTAACAGAGCCGAGATCAAGATTGCACTCGAGTTTCGCAAGTCCCAGTTGAAAGATAGCACTCCTGGAGGGTCCAGCAATGGCATCAGTGGCAACAGGAAAAAGATGGTGATTGGGGTCGTCTTCCACATCAACCTGTGTTCATCAAAGCCGAAGGTTAGAGCAGTTGTGCAATGATCACTGTGCGGAAGATACAGATCTTCATCTGTTGCTTACGCTAAGGCAGTCCAATTGCTTTGCTGCTGCAGGTTAGACCAGAGGATCTTATTTATAGCGCTGGGGATTATCCAAATGACCGCGATGCAGAAGCCGTACAAATTGAACTCCAGATCCGTCACAGTCGCAACAGCCACACCGAGCGAAACGACTACCAAAGCCAAAACCTGCACCATGGAATGCACATTCATGAACAGAAGAAAGAGCAAGTTCCAAAATGAGTACAGGAATGACTTCGGTAGCCAGGAATTTCAGCCTGTCCCTGACCTTTTCCAAGGAAATCCTCTTCTTGAAAAGAATGAATTCGGCGAGTACAATGGTCGGAGTGACCGCAATCTTAGCCATTTGGTAGAATCCAACGCTGCACAAATTCAGCTCATGATCTTAATTGCGAGGCAAACGAAAAGAAGATGGCTATGATTAGTCCAGACAAAGATCATCAGAGAGGACCATGAAGCTAGTTAGGACCTGTTGTGCTTCAGGCTGGCGTTGGCGAGGCCAGTGGCAAAGGACATGACAGCACCCAACGCGAAAATGGAGGAGAAAGGAGTGGTTTTGGACGGAGGCGAGACCGGCAGCAGCGACAGCGCCTTGAAAATCGCCATCAGAACCCAGGCGGTGCAGTAGTGGATCAGCGTGAGGAAAATCGGAAAGTTGAACCCGATTTGCCCCATCACCTGCGGCCACGCTTTTACTGATTGAGCAGGAGCCAGATGATTTGCTTAAATGGATCAACCAGTAAAGCCAAGACATGCCGTAAAACGTTAAAAACTGAAAGTGGACAGAAGAAACGAGGGACGGACCGATTTATTTGTGAGGATGATCCCCACAGCAACCATGAAGTTGAAGGTCATCGCCACGACCGGCCCGCAAAACCGCTGCTGTTGGCGCTTGGCGCCTTCCGATGTGCAGAGCTCGTTGTGGAGAGAGCTTCTGAGCTCTTCGAGTGCTCGACCTGGTGATGACCCTATGTTAGTCTTGGGAATTCTTACTCTCATCTAAGTTACCACACCCGTGCACTAGCCAGGTTCAGCAGCGGAGATTCAGCTAACAAAAGAGATGATAATCTAGTTTCTGCATATGAAATTCAATCACTTGCTCAAGAGAAGGACACACGTGAATGATCAATACCATCGAATTATCGGGTTCTTCAAACTAATAAATTTGCCAATGCAGCACTCCTGATCAAGTACATGGAAAAGCAAAGTAACTAGAAAAGAAGACAAACAGTTTAAGAAGGCATTCAGTCGAACGTCCTCCTCACGCACATTACTGAATTACAGACTGAAACAATCTCAGCGAAAAGAAAGGAATCGAAAAAACACTAACAGAGCCAGAGATTGACCTAAACCGATTCGCCCAAACACGAAGAAACATCGCCAGGGACATCAAAAGAGGACACTTTCGAAACTAATGTCAGTTCCAACTTCCCCGACAAAGAGGCGCGCATATAATATCACACTAAACTCATCAAGACCACGACAATGCAGGCAAATTCAGGGGACCCTTTTGACGGCTCGGCTCACCTGTGTCCCCTGCATCGCTGTCCTTCCTCTTGATGAAGAACTTCCTCACCGCGTTCCGATCCAACAACGGGTCGAGAACTCCCCCGCCGGATCCGGCCGCCGCAGCATCCGCCTTACCGCTCATCGGCGCCAAAACCGACCTCGCCCCACTATCCCAAGCCGGGTCGCATCACTGCCCGGGAGAGAAGGAGCAGCAGAGAAGGAAAACCTGCGTTCCTAGAAGGGATGAGAAAATATTGAGAAGTTGTTTTGCAACGTGAAGGCTCAACAAACTTGATGGTTAGCTACAACTAGTTTTTTCTCTTGTTTTTTTTTTTTTTTTTTTTTTTTTTTTTCTGGCTGTTTGGGCACTAGCATTGAGGTGGGCACTTGGGTTACGTGATCGAGAAGGGAAGTTTCCCAGGGAAACATCATCGAGAATGAGTCAACGTGGAGATCTGTCCCGTCGATTGGCGAGAGTTTCAGATGAGATTTAAGAGTTTGGGAAATTTTATCTTTCTTCGTTCTTGATTTCCCTTCTCTATCGAGATCTTTTGTTTTCAAAGCAATCCGGCATCCGTGCCTTGTTTTTGAAGGTACGATGTTCCCAGGGCCTTGGTTTCTCGAGAGGCTTCTTCGGAATTCATCATCATTGGAGCTGTGGGGTGGCCTTGGAGATAAAAAGAGACTTAAAAAGGCTAGAGATAATAATGATATTCTACTATATTGGGGATGATCGGGATAGTTTTCCATATTGGAGATCATGTCGTATATTTCTATTGATTCTCCATATCTATTGAGATTGTGCGTTTCGTGCATATCTTGATTAGTATGTTATCTTAGATAGTTACATGATAAAACTTATAAATAGGCTGATTTACTCTTCGTTATTATATGACAGAAATACATAAAAAAAAAACTCAAAAAAATTATTTAAAAAGTAGGCCACCAATTCAATCTTAGTTTGACAAAAAAATACTTTAGCTATAAACTTTTTGACGATTTGCCAATTTAGTTATTTTGGCTAATTTTGGTTGAAAATTGCTGGTGTGGCGATTTAGTTAGCGTTAGATTTTTCTAAGTGACACGGTCGATACTGACATTAACGATTTTTGTAATTTTTTTAAAAAAAAATCTGAATTTCTTTTATCTTTTTCCTTTTTTCTATTCCTTGGTCATTGACCTGGCTTCCTACAAGTGAGATTCGCCACAACTTCCACCTAGCATCGCCAAGGCCAGCAACCAGCGGAGGGAAATAAGGAAAAGAGAGAAGAAAGAAAAAGAAAGGAAAGTAAAAAAAAAAAATTCAGAAATTTTTTAAAATATTACAAAAACTATCCACATAGGGCAATTGGCGCTGATTGGACCTCTATTTCCAACCAAAATCAGCAGGTAAACTAACTTGACAAATTATTAAAAAGTTTATGACTAAATTGACACAATTGAAAAGTAATAAATTTAAAAAAATTTGGATAATTTTCTCTAGAAAATTCTCAATTCTATTTCTCACATTTTTCTTTAACTTGTCCATTAACCCGCGATTAGTTAGTAAGTCTAACTAGGGTTTGAAATTAATGAAAAACATCAGGCCATGTGCACCCCGCTTTTCTAAAAAAAATCTGAACCAACTAATTTCCAGAACAATGGAGTATAACAGTGCAACTGCTCGTACTATATATATGGTAATATATATCCAAGTTGATGGCACAGAGTAACGTTGCTTGCATATAAAATGCGTCCGAGGAGACCACCCCAACAAGTTTCCTAACATCCTGCGAATCATCCAATGAAACTAGTTATTTCCACAAGGCAAATGTCATGAACAGAAAAACCAATTTGCCAAAAGTTTTTTTTTTTAGGGCGTCGGATCATGCCACACCATTGGAAGTTGCCGCAACCCCAATGAGGGTCGGCGACGAAGGGGGCGGCGCGACCACCCTCTTCCTTTGCTCGCGCCCTCCGATCCCCCTCCCTCCGTTCTCAACAAAATGCTGATTTTCAAGCCCCTCAAACGACGCCGTTTGAAGGGTAACGGCAAGTTCTAAGACTTAAAAGAGCATAAAAAGAGTTTTAGGATACAAATGCCAGATAAATATAAGTATTGAGGCTCCTACAATAATTTTCTCATATTGAAATACTTAACCCTCCATCACGCCTGAATTTAAGCTATTAGATAATAATTTTTGAATTGTGTGAAAATTTGTAAAATCGCAGTCCAGCTAATCTAAAGATTTAAGAGTTAATATCAAGAAAAACCTAATTGATACACCCATGATAAATTTACCACAAATTAAGTTTTTGACCACAAAAAATCCCAAATCAGTATACATGTGACAATTTTATCATAAACTCATTTTTTGACTCTTAAAAATATCAAACTGATACTCTTGTAATAAATTTACCTCAATTAGTTTTCAACGTTTCCGTTAAATTGGATTAATACTACAAAAAGCCTTAAATTGGTATATCTGTAACAAAAGGAGGGTAAAAATCCAAATTGGTACCTTCATCAATTACCACGTGTAGCAAAAATTAACGAAAATTAATGAAGGGTAAATTTACCACAAATACATCAATTTGAGCTTTTTCGTGGTATTAACCTAAAATCTAAATTATTTAGACAGATATGTGATTTAGAATGCAATAGTAGACAAAAAAACAAGGGATGCCTACATTTATGGGCCTATCATCACAAGGCATTTATCTATCGTCACCAAGATGGCCCATTAGTGAACTATTTCTTCAGGGATTGTGAAAGATGTTCCCCTCAAACTATGTTTGTTATTGGTTCAACTCATATTCCCCAAAAAGTGGATCTCACTCTAATAGATCTGAATAAATTAAATACATGCATTAAGATATGAGTGGTTCTTATTCCACAACAATGAAATCACTTTTTCACCTTTTCACATACTAGGGGAAATTCTCTTGGAAAAGAAAATATTTCAAACTAATGGTTTTGGGTACACAACTAGGTTTCTATGTACGAAATTTTGTAGCGCTTGCCAATGAAACTCTATCAATTAGTATTACATGGAACAAATTTCCATACACTGATTCAATTATATCACATCTTGGATTGAAACTTCGATGCTCATCATGTCTTGCAAGTGAGTTCTATAATATTTTGGCTTTGAAGATTCGATATTTTTTTTTTTTTCGCATTAATTGTGCTTCCTTTCACTTTCAAAGCCGAAAACTCGGAGAAGAGTAAATTTTTATGTTGTGCTCTATAGGGGTTATCGGTTTTAAGATAAGTAAGTTTCGGATGTGGAACTTGAAGCCTACCTGCTTGAACCAGTTTCCATTTTTTTGATCTTGAAACCTGCCTTATTGATCTTGGAACTAATTTAGAGCGGTTTGTCTATCTGCGTACCGATTCTTTTTTCTTTTCTTTTTTTACTTCATTTTTTCTTTAAAAAAAAACCAAAACACATAACAATCATAACAAAATGGTATGATGGGTAACAACACGGCTCTAAGTAAAACGTCCATGCAATAGGGAAATTAAGCTCATGTAAGAATAATAAGTCATCATCTTCCAAATTCAAAAAACATGTTCTAATTGATTTGCGAATGGGTAAGTGGGTAAGTTCAACACCCAAAATCCAGAACCTATCAACACGCTACCAGTTCAAAAAGAGAGCCAATTATGTTTTTTTATGGATAGTCTATTCAAGTTTCAAGATAGAACCAAATTGGTTACATAGCCCTAGTGCTCTAGCTTTTATTCTTTTTGAAGTCGGAACTCCTATCGACTCAAAATTTATAAAGTCAAGAGCCAAAATTGGATCGGGAATAAATTTCAATGAAAGGAAAAAAATGAATTGTATGAATTATTGTAAGTTGAAAAGGACATACAGCATTTACTTTTCCCAATGTACCGTCAATGGTGCTTATTACTAAGTCAAACTATATGCTTATGTTCTGGCCAGGAATATATGGACTCAATGCTTTTACACTTGAATATAACCTCGACACACCAACCGTACATCGTACATATGATGCCGACCCTCGGAACGTTTGTAATGTGATTATTGTGAATTTCATGAAAACTGGCGTGGTTGATGGTGTAGTTTACAGAATTTATTAAGATGATGATGTTGCTTGATCTCTATGATGTCGACCCTCTAAGATTGATTTACCTAATAATGAGGCGTGATTATCGAATCAGCTAGCTTCATGGCCCAAAAGAAGAAAAGTGAATTCGCTAACTTGGGAAGAACCCAAGCACGACTATGAATGCGGAAAGCGACATGTCGTTTCCGGGCTTCGAGAGAATTCCGTACATCCCTCTCAATAGAAAAACCTTATATAAATACTATCTTTTATTCATTTATCTCGAAATCCTATTTTTTATGGACAGTAGCAAAATTGCTACGCTTGTTTGCCTCTATAATTTCTGGGCTTTCACGCTTTTTTTTCTTTAATTGAGTATTTGTCCTTTTAATTTATCTAATGAAGTCCTTTTTACGTGATATAATATTTTCAATCAAGTTTCCATACTAAGTCAGCCAAATTTAGCCAACGTGGCCGTCCAATGACGTCATAGTGTAACGTGAATAAATTTTTTTCTAACATGGACTTCCACTTTGGCGTACGTATGACATATTCTCACATCATTTATATTGACTTGTCCACATACATTCGCATGAACATCAAAATGTTTTATTTGAGTCATTTTTTTTGCGTTATTTGACACTTGTATCAGCTGAATTTGATTAGATTTGGAGGTGGAGGACTTTGATTAGAAAATTTGTGAAAGTAGAGGGATTTGATTAGATTAATTAAAAGTAAACGGGCTTAATTAGAAAAAACGGGAAACAGTGAGATGACAAGTAGAATATTTCTTTTAGCAAAATTCGCGCAGAACTCTTAAAAGCATTGCTTTGTCCTTTTCTCAATGAAGCATCAGATGCTGTTTACCACTTTCCTTCGACTTAATTTGTCTTGCAATAGAATTGACGGTCACAATTTATAGATGTTTTCCAGCAAAACAAAAATATAAATGCAGGATCTTCTTCGCGGAAGTCCTCAGATATTTGTGAAGTGTAATTGATGATGAATATTTAGATTTTTCAAAACATCTATTCTATGTGACATGCGATAACTCAGAGCATTAAATCTCCAAGCCTTTCTTCATTTCGATGTTTAGCATGAGGGTGCTGTTTAACCTAGTCTTAATATTTAGTGGATCGAGCTGATCTACAAAATAAAACTAATGCTCTTCTCTAGGTTTTATCTTTAATTTATTTAATATTTTTAATTACCAAAGGACTTTTATTATGCTTTTGGATCTTTCAATCTTAAAAATTTCTAATCGTGTCGACTTATGTGTTACTTTAGAGATTATTTGCAATTGCTTCTGATTTTGTAATTATGATTATCTCATGATAAATGGGCTCTTATTGACTCATCTTTATGTGCACGTTTTGAGTCAATCAATCGTGATCACATGTCATGCGCTTTACTAAAACATTTCCTATTGAAAACTCATGCTCCATTTCATCGACAGGTCTTGTGAAACAACTTTTCTTTTACGGCCTTCATGATCAAAAAGCTCATTAGCCATTCCAGCGATTGGGTTTCATGGTTCACGAATAGTTTGTAGTGACTTGGTTTGGTCACCACCATTTTATATTCGGGACTGAGATTTTTGGTCTAGTATTGACCCACTGGCAAGATCGAAACTTAAAAAAGCATAAAGAACAAATTCGGAATTACCCATTAATTTAGTGTGATTCCCATATCCTTGATTAGGAAGGGGGTTTAACCAAAATGCTGGCTTGTGTTCTATTGAGGTGCTGCTGTCGGTACCCCCTGCATCAACTCATGCAAAGCCTGAAAGCAACTCTACTAAATTGACAACCAGAAGACAATTAAAAAATCTGATCATGTAGACGACTTTGCTCATATGGTCCCCCACACAACCAATGACAGTCACCCCATCGCATCTCTCTATCCTCTAGCGTAAGGCCTTTGTTTCTAGATATCATATTCGAATGGAGATCAAGAGAAGGATTTGATTTTCCATCCTCCCATTGTAACCACAAAATTCATGTTTGGCAGATGAAATCACCTATCTTATTCATAGATATATATATAAATATATATAAAAGAAAATCACCCCTTATAAGGTATTTAGCGAACTTCATTAATTAGGCGAGATATGATCTAGAATTCATATGGTTGTTCCAAATTGGCGAATACAAACTTATATAATTTGGCCGGTGAAATGGAAATGGACTGAAATTGCACAGTGACTCTAATTCACGCATATAAGTTTTTGCTCTTTAACGACCTCAACTTCTCTTGGCTCTCCCCTCGCAAAAAACCCAAAGAAAAAAAAATTCAGCAGGAACAATAAACTTTGAGCCTCAAAATGTCATGGATGGCATTACATCCGATGCAAGGTCAGAAGGTACTTTCCTATGCTGCAATTCTGTTGCTTCTTCTGCTTCCTCTCTGTTTTTGTTTTCTTGGCCTGGCCATTTTGGGAGTGACCCTGGAATTACTTGATTTGGGGGGGACTGACTGAATGAGTTTGTGCAGGAGATTCACGGGACATTTCCCATGTCAGGAACTGCCCAAAACAACAGAAAATGGAAAAGTGAAGGAAAAAAAACATAGGGAAGTGCCCACAACAGCTCAGTTCTGTGCTGTTTTTCCAAGTGATGAAGGGAAAAAGCGGGGAAAACATGAATTGCTGTCTCGGTGATGCGCCGTTCCCTCTTTAGAATAATCTTATTAAAAATCTCACTCACAAGTATCTCAAAATATATATCAGACGGCTAACTAAGAAAATTTCACAGTTTTCAAAAATTTTAAATGTTTTCAATTGTGGGTTCTTGACAAGTTTCCTACGGACGCTGGCCCACCCAATACAAGCGATTCAAGGATATTTATTGAGAAATCGGTTAATTAAATTTTATTTATTTAACGGCCCGGCATTGAAATTGTCGTCGGTGGACAGCATTCGATATTTTTAATTTGAAATATTCAAAGTCCCCACGTCGATTTAATTAAGGCGACCTGCCCTGATGATGGGCAAAGTCATTCTCTCTCTGGGACAGTCTTCTTCTTCTGACACCACAGACCATCTCTTGCTTTCTAGTTGCCATCAAGGGATTCTCTCTCTCTCTCTCTCTCTCTCTCTCTCTCTAAAGTTCATAAAAATCCGAACTTTTATGCACTCTCTCTCTCTCTCTCTAAAGTCCATGAAAATCTGAACTTTTATGCAGGCTTCGACGGTGTCGAGCTAGCATTGGATCATCTTCTTGAAAAAGCTCCCATCTTTGCCCCTGAAAACCCTGCATCTCCACTTACCCAACAATAAAGAGAGGGAAATGGAGCTGGTCCCGTACAAAGATCCGAATTCCGAACCCGAATCCAACTCCTCCTCCGGCTCCCTCCCCTGGCAAGACATGTTCCGATCGGCCGCCGTCCGCAAGCCCGCCCCGCCCCCGAGGCCGCGCCGCCCCCCCCCCTGCTCCCTCCTCCGCCGGTGGCGACGGCGTCCCAGGTGGCAAGAACTCGCTCTCCGACGATCCCCAGGTGAAGCTCGCCCTTTACATAGCCATGGCCCACTTTGGCCTTGCGTTCACCGTCTTCGTTCTCTACGGCATATACAAGCTGTTGCAAGAGTATATGAGGCCAATTCAGTGGGCCATTCTGTGCTCGATCCCTCTGAGAGGTATACAAGAGACCCTTGTCGCGTTTTGGACTGAGCCTCTCAAATTAGGCCTCACTGAGACTGTGCTTGCTGTCCCCGTCGCCATCTTTAGGGCTCTCATAGGCACCTTTGTGGATATTAAGGAAGTTTGTCGCAGGGTTTTCCTTAAGAAGCCGAAATCCAACTGGTCAGGGCGGAAGAGGAGTGGGTTCTCAAAGTTGCTCCAGTGGCTGGTGTCATTTGGGGTCTTCATAATTGTGTGTGAGAGAATTGGCGCTGGTGGGTCGGTAGCTATTCTTGTGTTAGGCTTCTTGTTTAGCTCGACGAATGTGGACGCCACAATGTCTGCTGTGTCGTCGTTTAGGAGTAGCAGTTTCCGTCGTAGCGCAATGAGTGCGTTTTTCACTAAGGGCATATTGAAGAGGTTGAAGACCATCGTCGCGATTGGGCTGATTGTTGGCATGATTATGGGATTTTTGGCTGGAGTCGTGTTCTGCTCTTATAAGATTGGTTTGGAAGGGAAGGATGCTGTAATTTCATTGAAGTCTCATGTGGAAGAGAGTAATTATGCTGAGAAGATTGGTGTGAAGCAGTGGATGGATGAGAATGATGTGCCTGGGATGGTCGATAAATATACTACCATGTTCTATGCGACCGTGTCGGACCAGATAGATAGCTTGGCAATGCAATACAACATGACTGAGCTTGTCACGGGAATTAAGCACTTTGTGATTAGTCCATCAGCTGGATCTTCGGAGCAGTCTACATCTCTAATGGCCCCCTCTCCATACACTGAGAAATTTCTTAGTATCCGCCAACAGTTCAGTAAACGTGAGTGGGGACAGATATATACTGAAGTAGATGCCCTACTAAGGGAATTGATAATCACAAGAGAAGATTTAGTTGAGAAGGCAAAGGGCTTAGCTGTTCAAGGAAAGGATGTTCTGCAAAGTGTTTTTGCAAGTAGCGCCTCAGTAGTAGGAGGTGGGACGAAACTCGTGTTCTCTGTTGGAAACTCGATCATCTATGGAGCAGCTGAGTTCTTCAATTTTGTGTCCCAAACGGTAGTGTTCTTCTCGGTCTTGTATTACCTCATCACGGCAGAATCTGGAGGGGTTACAGAGCAAGTAATGGGTATGCTTCCAATGCCAAATTGGGCAAGGCTTAGGTGTGTCGATGTTCTTGATAAAGCTATATCAGGTGTTCTTCTGGCAACAGTCGAGATTTGTTTCTTTCAAGGATGTCTCACCTGGCTTTTGTTTAGGCTGTATAAAATCCATTTCTTGTATGGATGCACTGTTCTTGCATTTGTTAGTGCTCTGTTGCCCATCTTCCCATCTTGGTTTGCAACAATTCCTGCAGCATTACAATTGGTCCTTGAAGGAAGATACATACTCGCGATCACATTGTCCATTATTCATCTTGTGCTCATGGATTATGGTGCATCTGAGATTCAGGAGGACATACCTGGTCATAGTCCATATCTCACTGGGCTTAGCATTATTGGTGGAATGACATTGTTCCCTTCTGCATTTGAGGTAGTTGTGAAATCATTACTCATCTTCCTTTTCCTCCTCTTTTCACTATATGGGAATGTACCAGCATCTCTATTGGCATGCTTGGTTCGCTTCAGAGTCCTGTTATAATCTAGTGAAGCTGTCTTTACTTGTTATCCTTTAAGGACGCCTCATTTAGTCAGACCATACTTGGGTATTTTAAGCGTTTATGTCTGCTAAAACTCTCGTGAGATAATTTTTCTTTAGCCCGAGTTGCTTATATACTTCAAGATCTTCTATTTCCTTATTGGCATGGCTTCCTCCATTGTCTAAGAGCACTGGATACTGCAAAAAAAAAAATTCTGTCCATAGAAATGCCAAGTTAGCTACTTTTTCTGCATGACCACGAGGTGATGCCTTACCCACCATTGCCTCATCAGTTTGTTGTTAACGCTCAAATGAAGGGGCATGCCGTGAAATTATTTTTCTCGTCAGAAAATAGATTCTATCTGTCACTAATGTTGTTGAATCCTCACTTTTACAGGGTGCTATCATGGGTCCTCTCATAACCACCGTCGTGATTGCTCTAAAGAATTTGTATGCCGAATTTGTTCTAGACGAACCAAAAGCAAAGCATGACTAGAAAACCCGATCCAACTCTCTGCGTTGCTTGAATTTTTGTTTGCAGTCACGTGGGGAGCCTCTTTGTCGAGATTGAGCTAATAGGAAAGGACATACTGCATCTAAAAGTCAATTCCATCGGTATGGTTCATTTATTGTCATTTGTTTGTGAGTTGTAATTAATGGGTGATCCGTCTCGAGTTGAAGCTTGTTTTTCTTCTTTTAGATGGTTCCTGTAATAATTTTTTGTTCATAGCTTCTTGTAACTTGTAACGTGATTGTACATTACTCTGTGTCCATTATCAAGAGACCACGGTGCTTATATTGGAAATTGGATTAATGTAGTTTTCTGTTGTTGTATCATTCTTCTTGGTCACCTATTCATTCCCCTCATGTTGGAGTATTAAATTTTTATAATTTATGACTATCCTTGAATGGCCTGCCTGCCGAGTAATTGTTGCCAATTGAGTTTCAAAGTATCGGCTTCCTCAGGCAAAGTCGATTGACAAAATGGATATTGCGGACTGGTTTTTCTTCAAGTAATGAAATTGATGGCTGTAGGTTAAGCTCACTGAAATCAAGCGCATCAAAGTCCATGAAAATCTCAATTTTGAATCAAAATGCCAAAAGGAAAGGAGGAAGAAAAGAGGCTGAATGAAGAAAATCTGCTATTCAACCTGTAAAGAGTGACTCCACAAATAGAACTCAAGGAGCTCAGTCTCTGATGACCAACTTCGCGAAGTTGAGCATATACCTCACGGGAGGTCAACTTTCACGCCACAGCAGCAAACTATTGACACCACTTTTGAGTCCGCGATGAACTTAATGACGGGTTAACGTATCCTTCGACGTCTTCTTAAAGCTTAGTGCCATTTTGACTTGCAACTCTACTTGCTTAGCGGCCACGGTGGTAAGTGAAGAAGCGACGAAAACCAACGAGACACGTTATAATCAGTGGCCTTTATAGGGCCAGTGATTGCAGAACGACTCAAAAGCTAAACTGCTTTTGAAAAGCTGTAAGGCTCTCACTTTTAAGCCTTCAAACGGCGACCTCCACCCCCACCTTTCGTCCTGAGTAACACATTCACAATAAGAAGCCACGAGTAGCACATCCGGATGTGATTTCGGTACGTGTCGAGCTGTACGACATCAGATCTTTTGGGTATTCTTTTTGTAGCCATACTAGATTGTAGCTGGACTGTGACATACTATTCGCAAAAATGCAATCACTGCGAAATTTTATCAACACCTGTGGAACAAAGGTGTGTTTCATCTTGATGGTCTCAAATTGGTCTTCTCCATAGGCAGATCCCGCTCATGCAACAAAAGAATGAATTTCGCAGCTTGCTTTTGAAGCTATAACGCATTTACTAAGAATAACACATTCCATGATTGAGAAGTACGGTGGAAAGGAAAATTCATGTCTGGGAATTGGACTTCAGATAAGCTTGCACAAGATAATCCAAATACAAAGTATTTGCAAGTTCTCACTTCTCACATTACATTCCTTGGCTGGAAGCTCTCTAGCTTTAAAGAACTACTTCATGTATCTCTGCAAGAATTTACGGTGGAAGTCATTTCTGATGGTGTCATTGATGAAGCGCTTAGGAGCCTTCATTTCGCCACGGGCCTGATTCTTGAAGACGACATCATCGTCCCACCTGAAACAGTCAAGGGGGAAGAACAACCATAAGAGACACATCACTGAAAGTCATAGATTACATATCACATATATATTAATCAATCCTTTGCTGCTTGACTATCAACAATTCAAATGAGTTTCAACTTTCTTTTTGGAATAAAAATTAACAAAAAGGTTAAGGTCGCACACCTCCTTTTCACATTGAAAGAAGTAGGATTATTTAGCAAAGGATTTCCACGAAGAAGCTCTGCTTCCTTGACTTTAAGTTCTTCTTCCTTCTGCTGTCTTTCCTGAAAGAGTGTAAGGTAACATCGGTTGCTATTACAGACAGCAACAAGAGGCACAGGCAGCTAATAGTTATCTATACTACCCATAAAATGAGAGATTTGAGGAGTGAACTCTCACGAAATTATTGACCACCTTGGTTTTTGCTTAAGTTCTCTAAACTCCACTGATCTCCACTGAATTCTTAACTTCCACATGTTTCGTGCACTCTTTTCTTCATTGTTTAAGTTTTTCATGAATTCCAAGTCCCCAATAAAATTTTGTAAGTGCCAGTAAACAAGCGTGCATAGCCCGCACTGGAGTTCTTGTAAATTATGAGGCGAAAAGATCGGGATATAAGCGTAAAAGCAGAAAAAAATTCTAGCTAACAGAGATAAAGTTGTGGGAGCAGGCAGAAGGTGTAATCTAAAGATGCAAACTAACCTTCCGAAGCTTCTCCTCTGCTCTTTCTTTCTTTATTTGTTCAAGCTCAGCCAAAAGAGCTTCAGTGTCATCCTCGTCCTCATCATCGTCGTCGTCTTCGTCGCCGCCGCTGAAAACAACAAATGTTCCTTAGTAAAAAGTAAAGTAGGCAGTCCATTTCAAAACAAAACAAGAAGGCAATTCTCAAAATAGATGTGAGATCTACTAGACAGTGAACAAACAGGCAATTTTCATACCAGAAACAACTACACAGCACTCCTTTTACACGAAGTTCCACAAATACTAGAGAATTAGTGTTCTAACAATAATCTAATCATGCCAGTTTTCTGCTTCAATTACCATGTTTAATCAACTAAAAATGATTGAAAGGACCCAAGAAGGCCATAAATGATGATGTGCAGACAAAAAGTTACTCAAAATAGCAGCCACCTTTCATCATCGCTTTTGACATCCACATCAGAATCATCTGCATCCACTGTGCGGGGAACAATGCGATCTTCCACTTCCCTCTTTGATCCTATTGATCACAATCACAAGTGAATATCATATAAAGCACAACATTATATCATGAAAATAGAGAAGCAACTACTAACCTTCCAAGAGAAGCTGCCCTCCTTTTCGGCGATCTCTATCATCTACCATAACAAATTGAGAAGAAATCAAATTATCTCAATATATGGTAGTGAAAAGTGGAAAGAAATGCAACGTCCAACAAAATACATGCATGAAAACAAGTTTAACATAAAGATACCGATGTAGGACTTGTCCTTTGACGAGAAATGCCTGCGTTCACGCTCTTCAAGCTCCTCTCTTAGGTTCCTCTTCTGCAACTCTTCATGGGTGTCTTGTCCATCCCTCCTGTTTAATAGAGATGCCGATAAGTTGAAAGGAACCATCAAAATTGAACAAAAGGAATCATTCAATTCAAATCTAAATCCAAAAAAACCGCATGAATGCATATCGAACAAAACTGCACGGGTAAGATAACCTTAACTAGGCATGAACTCGTTCCAGCGTCATCTGAAAACACACAAACCTCTACTACCTCTAAACTCATGAAAACTTGTAACACATTCAAGATCACTCAGGTCTCCATGTCGATGTATTTTCTCTTTAGCAAGGCCAGAAGTGTCACTTACATGAGCTAAGATATATCGCAAAAAACATTAAAACCATTGACGCAAAAAAGATAGCTCAAGCCTCTAATTTTAACACATAGGAAGGCTACCAAGGCCATGAGCAGTGCTAAGCACATCACTTATACTGCCAAATACACCTTTTTGTAGGAGAAGTGGGAGAGGCCATGCCTTCACAAATGCACACTCAACCAATTATTCAGCTCAATCAGGCTAAGCATATGGCTCTTGCCACCAAAAATATACTCCTCATAAGGTCCTAAACCTCTCCATCGGACACATGCATTCTATCCAGTTCCTCATAATCTACAGTAGGTTCACAGGATCGGCTATCTAAGTGCCCTCCTCTGCTCTGCTCAGTCTCTTTACATAAGGATGCTTCCCATTGATGCGCAAATTTCGATGATTGTCAACTCCGGCGCAACTCTTATATGACGCTTAGAAAGAGAACGTAAAGCAAGGAAAGGAACAGAAGAAATAAAATTTTTTACGTAAACCCCCCTTCTTTTCAAGCAAAAGATAGATCTGAAAATGTAATTCTATCCTATCTGCCACACCTTTCTAACAAACATAAAATTCCAGGGAACCGCATCATTCCAAGTTTTCACAATTAGATTTCACATGAAATCAGAAAGCTAACGGATTTCTTTTCATGAAATACACGAGCAGAACCTGCCAAAGGTGGCTGTTTCTGAAGACCACGAAATGATCATTTCATCCATAAAGACAGGAGTGGCGAATGACGCATACCTGGGTTTTAGATTCGTGTGTGCAGCAAGGTCTCTGGATGAGTATTTCTGCGAAGGACCGAATATCCGAGTACCACCCTGCTCATTTCCACCTTTCGCAGGTGCCCAGGTCGGTCTAGCAGCAGTCGTCATGATTCCTAGCTAAATCTGATATTCTCTGAAGACAATTGGAAATACTTGAGAACCACATACTACTATCACGAACAAAATAGTACACCCCAAAAAAAAACAAAACAAAAGAGGCCAAAAAGATCTCAGCAAAACATTCAAAAAACACGGGCAAGTTGACGAGAAGCCACAATTCACAAGCTCGAACCGCGCAAATCACACAAACCCCCCTTCCAGAAAAACGACGTATTCACTCGAATTGCCTCGGAATTCAATCGATCGGGCACGAAAAAAAGGATCAAGAATCTTCTATCGAACGACGCGCACCGATTCACGTCGCATTCCAAACCGAAAGCACCGCCGACAAGACGACACCCACTCGAAAAACTTAGCACGAAACCAGCAAAAAAGCCCTAGAAAGGAAAACACGGTATATCCAACGCCAGAAAGCATTCGATCAATCTGTATTTCAAGAACGAGAGGAGCAGAATTAGGGTTTTTCTTTACCTTCGCAGAAATTCCTCGGATCGGAAATCCCCCTCGACTTTACAACAGCGAGCTTCGGGCCGGGGCGTTTGGAAAATAAGATGAGAGAGAGGGGAGAGGGCGTTTGGATACAAGTTTAGCTGTGTCGGTAGCTCGGCCGGGGTTGCCCTTGCACTGCGTATATAGCCGACGCGGATGGGTGGAAGCCGGGAAAGCAATGGGCTCCGGGATGGGCCCGGCACTGCTAGTCCAGCCGCCACGGGCTCATAGATGGGCCCAGACCGCTGGCCTTATAACTAAAACCTGGGCTGGAATCGGGACAAGAATCTGATTAGCTGGGCCAGCAGATGAGGGAGCTGCATGATGTGTAGAACAAGAAAAAGGGGATCTTGTGAAGGACTCTTATTAACAAAAACATTTTTACATGATCTAACCGGATTCATCTTATTATTAGATTGTTCTCTCTCTCTCCAATCGACATAGTGGTATTCGTCTTACGATGTTCTAAACCCAACTAAGGTACCCCTTTGATATGTGAACAAGCTAAACATTTAAAAGCGATGAGTCGACGTTGAGGTAACAAACAATCGCATCAAATGAGAGAGCTCTTGGAGTCATCGGCCTATTGACCATAGTGTGCCTTTTGACCTGCCAGGCACTTTGTCTGTGAGATGCCATGGGGTTTGAGGTTGACAATACCAAAGGAGCCTATGAAACATTTTCTGACTTGAATAATCCTCCTAAATGCATGCAAACCACTTCGTGCATATGGGTCGGATCAAGTTTTACTCATAGGGTGGGTATTTGAGATAATCAATTTTAGGGTAGGTATATTCCGAACAAAAAACCCGACTCCAATTTTGTCTGGTTCAATTCCCGAATATTGAAACTGGAAATCGAACCTATTAACTCTAGATCCGGGCCCATTTTTTCTTTTCATGATAACATATCCAACTAGTGCATCACATTGGCGATTTATAACACACAGGCTTTGTTCCACTGAATTTGCTCGGACTTGCTATTTAAACAGTGAGGTATTAAAGCCCAAATAAAAGGGATAGCCAAACACTACGCTACAAAATAAAGATGCTTCCTTGACCATTTATCTCCTAGACTTAGAAAATCCAAACCGGTTTATTGCGACAAGTGGACATTGAAATCAGCAGAGTCAAATATTTCCCTGGAGCAGCTGCATTCGCCGCCTTTCCTGCATACCTGGTGTTCCCTTGTTGGATTATCTCGGCGTCAAGCAAGAATTATTCATCAACCTATGCCGACATTCTCAAAGACATGGATCGGGCAACAACAGTTCCAATGTCGCCAAGCATAATGACGAAGCATTCGCCAATTAAAGGAGGACCGTGCATAATTTCGTGGTGGTAATTGGTAATGTTCATCAACTGTGTTAGAAAGTGACAATGTGGCATCCAGCCTGGTGGCTGGGAGGGTGATGTGGGGATACCAAATCCAGGGTTCAAATCCCAGCACTTAAACTATTAGATGGAGGGAGACCACAGAAGGAGCATATATAGGATATATTGTCAAGCAGTATGGAACAATAATAAGGCAAACCCATCTCATGTGCAAGCCAAATTATAAGGGGTGTGAGGAATTTGATTAATGGGGTGGACGCAATTATGTGAAAGGAATAGGATTGACCTTCTGATACCATATTAGGAAGTCCAACTGAAAAAGCTTAAACTTAGTGGTGAAAGACCATATGAATATAAAAAATATATAGTACCCATTTTCAAGCGACATTGGAAATATTTCAACAAATTGAAATGTTGACAATTTGTTGTGAATTCATTATCCTCATTGTTAAATTTTCTAGTTCTCCCCCAGTCATTCTATCACAGAGATTTGAACTTGATATGCATGTTGTTTAGGATGAGAGATGCATCGGAGCAAGAAGGGAAAATTGTCCAAAAAATTCTACATCTTTTCACGTTTTGCTAATTGAGTTTATTCGGAAAATTTTGACAGGAAATCACTAACATGGATGTTAACCATCCTATGTGGCACGGTTGGTGTTGATAATTTTTTATTTTTTTATTTTCTTTTTCATTTTCTTTTCTTTTCTCCTCCCTTCTTCTTCCTCCAGCCGATCATTGGTCCTAGGTGAAAACCGATGACTGACCAAAGGCAACCCCTAGCGAGGGTCTACCTCCCCCAAAGTTGGCAAGGTGGCCCTTGCTAGCCTTCGATGAGTGCGACCTTTGCCCAAGGTTGATGAGGTTGCCCCTCGCTAGATCCCAACAAGGGCGACCTTTGTTGGTTGTTTTATTTGGACAGTCATTGGCCATTGCCCAACCCAAGTGATTGGCAAGAGGAAGAAGAAGGGAGGAAAAAAATAAAAATAAATTATATTGTTAAATTTGTCTACGACAGCGCCGGCTATACCATGTAAAATGATTGACATTCACATCAATGATCATTAAAAATTTATCGGATTAAGACAATTGACAAAATATGAAAATATTTATGATTTTATTGATAACATTAAAATGTTTAAGACTGAAATTGGTAAAAGTGCAATAGACTGAGAACGTTTTGGACAATTTTCTCAGGTAGAACCGATCGGTTTAAGGTATAGTTTTGTTCCCATTTTTTCTACTAGAGAACGAATCGATTCCCATATGAATTAGTCCAGCTACTCACCTTTAGTGGGTGTGGCCTCTGTGTTCCTTTTACTTGAACATGGATCTACCACATCTAAACTAAGTTTTAAACTAACTCAACTAATTTATTAGGGCTAAATTATTAGTATGTTTCGAGTTAGCATGGCCTTGGCGTGGCTTTTATAGTTGGACCATCTTATTTCATGGTTGTGGAGATGTGCACCTCCTAGGTTGCTCAACTAATCTCATCGGTCCATGATCTTTCCCCTATTCATGACAGAATAATTACCAGGGACATGACGCCCCCAACTTGAGGATAGCCTTTGGGAAAATTACCTTTATTATGGTAAAAATAAGATTGCATTTTTTGATGCACTGAATGATTGACAAGTGCGAATGATTAAGAGAATCAGTTCATGTTACTTTACCTAGATAGTTTCTATCTTTGAAAATTGTTAGACTAAATAAAAAATTTAAAGCAACAACAATAACATGCTTAACTTTTAACCAATGGCCACTTCCAACTTGTGCTTGTTGGAATGCCACAAAATCCTTACTTTGAAAAGACCAAGTTATCCCTTTGCAAACAAGCAAACTTTCCTCTTTGTAATGCCTTGGTCTAATGAGAGCAAGAAGTGATCTCCGAGACAAGAAGCATAAACAAGGAGTAGCTCCCGTTAAACTTTTAGAATGACGAAGATGGTAGGAATAAATCAAATTATACACCAAACCTGAAAAAAAATGTCCTTAAATTATTAATGTGAAACTGGATTTGACCCTTTTGACATTTCCAATATTAGTGTGCTCAAGTGAGAGTTCTATTAGGATGGGCAACTTCCTAAGAAAGTTCTTGTATGGCAGTAAACAAAATTGAGGCTCAATATATAATGGTTAAAGCAAATAATATTTCAAATGAGTTAATTTAAATATGTCACACCGCAAAAACTAGCCTCCATCACCCCGTAAAACCCTATCTACCCTCGACCACACCCACTGCTATCCAACACCAATCACCTTGCCATCGATTGGTTTCGTCGACGCCCTTCCCTCTCTAATCACTGTGCATGTCCCCCTATCTTTTCCTCTCTTTGCTCTACTGCAATCTCCCTTGTCTCATTCTATCTTCACTATGCAACTCAAATCTCCATGGATGAGGCCTGTCCATGGCTGCGAACATGGGCGAGGTCTATCCATGGCCACCAACAGCTCATGGACTCGTCGAGGTCGTCCATGGTCATGATGGGGCTTACGACCTTAATCATAGGTCGGCCATGGCTTGAGAGCACCAACCTCAATTCAAGGCTAGCACAACCATGGCACAATCCCGACTGAGGTTAATTAAGAGAGAGAGAGAGAGAGAGAGAGAGAGGTTCCCAACAATCGCACACGACCGAAGGCAACAACACCGAGGTCTCCAGTGGATGACAACGAGCTAGTAGGCTTCGGCATCGGTGACAAAGGGCATTGGTAGCGGCGGTCGAACTTAGGCTAAGGTGGTTAGGGTTTTAGGCCATGGTGTTGTGGCAAGGTGTGGGCTTGGTACAGGGGAAGGGAAGTTGTTCTTTGAAAAGTAAGGACTTATTTGATAACGTGCCAAACAATGCCCAATTTTATTCTTTTGTTTTTCGGAGTAAAAAGAGAACTGAAATCCGTTTGATAATGTTTTTGTTTCCGACAATAGATTTGGAATAAAATTAAGAAGTAAAAAAAAAATTGCTTCTTTATTTTTGGGAATAACTTCATAATCAAGCGCAAACCATTTTTTTTTTTTCTTTTCTTTATTTTTCTCTTCCTCTTCTTCTTTCCCTAGTCAGTCACTAGCCATGGTGATAGCCTGGACGAGATTTGGTGAGGGTCAACCTCACAGAGGGCTGGCGAGGTTAGCCTCATCCTGGCTTGATGAGGCCGACCTTGTAATGGCTAGGCTAGGTTGATCATCACTAGTGGCTGAGCGAGGCTCAACCTCACTGAGGGTTGGTGAGGCTTCCCGAGGCTGGTAACCTTGCTAGCTAAGGGAAAAAGAAAAAAGAAAAAAATTATTTAAAAATTAAAAGAAATTTTGAGTCACAAAAAATTGAGAGTCATAGGAAATGCATTTACCAAACGCCACGAAATGCATTTATCAAATGCCTTCGAATGTTTAGAAATTTGTCTAGAGAACAAAATAAAAAAAAAATTATTTCTGAACTAAAATTGTTTATGAGAATGAAATGATTATCAAATGCAGTCTAAAATGCCAAAGTTTTGAATAGGTAGACAGTTTTATTGAAGCGAGGTATGTAACTTGTAGTTTCGACAGAAGAGGTATGTCCTTTGTCATGAGTTGAATAGTGAGGGATGCCCAAATATTCCCAAATTAAACACTATAAAGATGTGAAGGGCTTTCTCGACAATCAAGTACACTTCCTTACACTTATAAACTCGTATACATATGCTATGCTCCTTCATCATTCCTTGAAAATCATTCCTTGAAAAGCCGTCAATCCACTGAGGTAACACAAAGGCGGCATCGATTCCAATAGTAACCCCCGAATCCCAACACTTGATTTGAGATCAAGGAAGGCTCAACCCCGTCGATCGTCCAGACCGACGCCTCACCATTTCGCCGTTCGGATGCTTTTTTGAAAATTCGATGATTAGACATCGCCACAGGACACGATAACTAAAGGGCTCATTTCATCTTCTTCTTTTTTTTTTTGCCTCTTTTGTGTAGGAGAAGAAATCTTTGCTGAATAAGAGGATAAGATGGCGGCTGAATCCATCGATTTGGCGAAAGGGGCCGGCCATGAATGACGTGCGGTGGACACGCCAACGGCCGCAAGCAATGCAGAAGATGGGGTTGAAACTTCACGATCCGGCTCGCGGGCTTCTCGGGTAAGAGGCGAAAGCCCCCGATGCCAGGTCGCCATTTTTGAAGTCTGATGATATTGACATTTTATAAATGAGGAAAATGAAAAGAAAGAGATGTACCACCCCAAAAAAGATAAAATACGATAGAGAGAGAAAAATCTCCCTCGGATTCTGCACACGTTGCACCTAGTCATACCAGGAGGAGGTCGAAGTTTGGTCAAATAAGAAACCAAGAATTTTTAATTATCTTTTCGTTTTCGTCACAATATCTTTTTCCTTTTTCTTTTTCGCGGGTACTTGTCAAAGTGAAAGCCCTTTTGAGTCGGTTTCGGCTCGTGCTTGAGATATGTTTGTTTTGTGAATAATCAATGATTTAAAATATAATTTTTTAAGTATGAGAATTTGTATCGTTTACAAAAAATAAAAAAATGAAAAATATATTCATCGATTGTGAAAAAGTTATAAATAAATTATTTCGGTGATGAAAACATTTTTAATTGATTAATTATTTCAAATAATTTTTTTTAATTTTTTTTCAAATCATTCATTTTTCGTAAAATAAACGGAGCATTGTTAAAACTGAATATTTGACTAGAACTGTAAGCTCCCCTCCCACCATTAATTTATAATGAACACACACCGTTTTGATCTTTGGGTTATCAGTAGAGATTCATACCTATTAACCAAAATTACATAAGCAGAAACGAATTTGTATCTAAGAAACTTGTATGCTTTTTTTAGACACGACAAATTCTTTAATTTCATATCAATAGTTGCCAATCGTGTCGTTTGATTTTTCACAAAAAAGAATTATTTGCAAATTTTAATGTATTGAGGCGATCTAATTTTTATATGTGTCACCCATCAATCTTTGATTAAGTTGTCAAGATGTTGTGTTGCCATTGATTTGGATAAATGGGCCAATTTTTGGGGTCCTCTCTCCTTTTCTCCAATCTTCCTTTGCTGCTGCTTCCCGGGCGGTGTCGAAACACGTTATAAAGATTGATGGGGATTGAGCCCGGCACCTGTCAAAAATATGGTGATTTGTCGTAAATGACTTGAGTTCTCGCATTGATTTATCTTATTATTCTAGTATTCATAAAGGAAGTTTCAAAAGTATAGAAAAACAATTTGTTTGAATGTTGACTGGATCGATTTGAAATTAGAAATTTCCTCATGCACCTCAATTATCAAGGTTTCTTGGCCGGTGTATTTGATTATTCAGTTAAGTGTGTGGATTCTTCACTAGATTCGCTCATCGGTAGGAATCTTTTCTTCATAACCATATTTAACTTTTTGTGTTATGATTATTGTTGTTTAGAACCATATTTAAGTTTTTATTATTAAGGCCCTATTTATTTTAGGAAAAATGAATGATTTAAAAATATTTTTTTTCTAAAAATAATAGCTCAAGTCATTTAAAAAAATGAATAATAAATATTTTCATTGAAAATGTTAAGCTAAAATTGTTATCGATAATAAAAATATTTTTTATAAATTTATTATTTAAATAATCATTTTTAAGAAAATCTTTTTTAATTTTTTAATTTTTTTTTTACGAAACAAACAAAACCTAAGAAATATTATGTTTTCCTTTGAGTTCGCTCGATATAATCGATCACTTTCTTCACTACCGTGAGTAAGGATAGAAATTAGGATCATGTCTCGTTTCCCTGATAGGATGCAACGTAATCACAAGAAAACTAATGAAATTAATTCCCTACGAAAGTTACCATCTTCATGTGTTTTCGTAGGTGGATTGTAAGAAAAGCATGTCAAAACTTCTATCCGCATCCGTTTCGAATTTGCACATGCATGTGATTTGCGAAGTTTCCGAGACTTAACGCCGGCGTCGCCGCCAATAAATTTTTTATCCACTTCATGAGACACAAAACTCACGACTTTCTAATCCTCAGTGGTTGAGCCTCACACGATAATCGCAAGTCCGTATGTGTGGAAAGCAAGATCTCTGAATTGAAGCGCACGCTTGGCCCATTTTAGAAGCGGACAATATCGGCACTAGCCATTCGACAACGGATCACTCCTAATTCACCGTCCGAAAGCGACGTAAAATAAAAAGATAATATCCTAAAAAAAAATTTACCTTTTTGTGCTTTGGTTACGGTTCTCCGAAGTGAGACAAGCCACCTCTCATTGACAAGGGCCAACGTACCCTCCGCAGCAGCAATGATGGTGTGATAGCGTTATGGCCTTCATGCAAAGCAACACATTCACGCATATAATACGAAGCAGAGGGACCCCCTCCTTTCCATTTTGCCACTTATTTCAATTGGGAAAAGAATGGAGAGCATGGATTAGGTGGCCAAACCTCAAACCATTTACACACGCACATACCTCAAACCGTCACTGTGCCGCCACATTGCGAATGTCCCTTTAACCTTAATCCCCCATAAATTAGCAAACAAATATGTCAAATTTTGTGTATGAAAAGATTCGAATTCAGGACCTCCAGATATTATGAAAGAATTTTATGGGACCGCAGCGAACTGTTTTAAAAATTTAAACCGTTAAATGAATATGTGGTAAGAAGTGGCATGAGTTGCCCTGTTCAACCAGCTTTGCTTTTTATTTTAATGGACAGTTTTGCAGTTGAAGGAGAGAGGTAGACCCGGTTGAGCTTAAGGTTCTTCCTAAGCTCTCCCTTGCTTGCTTGATAAACAAAGAGAGTGGGGGAGCCAAAAAACCAGAGAGGGAAGTTAGGCCAACGGTTAGCTTTCTCTGATTCGCTTTGAATCAAAGAAAGGTTTCATTTTTTTTTTTTTCTGCTTTGGGTATTCTACGGTTTGATTCTTGGTCACCATCTGAGACTCACCCAACTTCACCTTCCTGTCATCTTCTCCGCACCCGACAGCATCGCCCCCTCTCCTGCTCCTGTATTCTGTTGCAGTTGCTGTCTATATACTCTTGTCGTCTCGCACGGTTCATGTTCATATTTGCCACACACCCACATAGAGATATGCTCTGTCGTTGAAGGGTTGTGCTCTGAAGGGATAGTTTTCGGCGTTCTCGGTTGAATTATGGCGGACGGGAAGCTCGCAGCTGCTTGAATTTCATGGTATTCATGTTTCTAAGGTACTGAAAGTTTTCTTGGAAGTTTATGTAACGCCCCTGAATTCGAATTGGAAGAAACGGGAGTTTTTTGTCTACTAGTGCTCGGGGGAGCAACTTTCATGATTGCAGTCCCGTAAACGTGGTGGAGATTGGCCTGTTCTCCTTGTAGTCTGTAGTCGTAAGTAATTCTGTATTTGGAAAAAGAAAAAAAGCGATCCTTTAGTTGTCTGTGAGCAGAGGAGTGTTGGCCTATTCTTGGTTTTCTGAAGCTTGTTTGTTTCCTGAATTCACTCGTTTCGCGCCCGATGAATACTCGATATTTTCTCCCACCGGAGTCGTTATGCAGTTCCAGCGTCGGCGCCACGTTCTCTTCGAGTTCATCAGCCACAAATGATCGGGCGGTGACAGGGTCCCGGAACCGGGCTCCCCGCCTTCCGCCTTCTTTCTTGATGAGGATGGCTATGAGAATATCTCGAGCGAGATGGTTCACTTTCTTGAGGAGAGTTTTCCACTACCAGAACGGGTCGAGGTCGGATCTCGGGTCGAATCCGTTCAATTCGAGCACCTGGATGGTGCTCGAGCTCACGGCCTTGATGGTTCAGATATGCATAACTTCCTTCACCCTGGCCATCTCGAAGAGCGAGAAGCCAGTCTGGCCTATGAGGATATGGATCATGGGTTACGACATAGGGTGCATGCTCAGCGTGCTGCTGCTCTATGGTCGCTACAGGTATCTTTATTTGGCTCAGGGAGATGGCTTTGGCATCTCGGATTTGGAGCAGCAAAGAGGCGGTGAAGACTCCAGGTACCTTTTTCTCACTTCTTTTACTTTTCTTTTAGCATAGATTAGATGCCATAGACTGTCATAACCTGATGTTGCTTAGAGTGGAGGATTGATGAATCATTTTGATTCTGAGACTCCTAGGGTGCACAAATGGTCTTCGTTTAATCTTACCCCGGAATTTGGATCAGGCATCAAAAAGTAAACAAAGGTGAAATAATCTCTAGCTGGGGCAATGGATTCTTTGTCGACTTATCCAATTCAACATACCGGTTTAATGTTGGACTGCTATAGTTCAAGTTTATTTCTAGGTGTCCACCTAATTAAGTTTGAGATTTTGTTTGGTCTAGATAGATCTGACTTGTAGGAAGATGCATTCTTCTGATGTATTAGACTGTCCCATAGATGGTGAAGCAGGTTAGATGTATCTTACAAAGTTAGTTTGTGGTTTTTTATACAAATTCTCATTGTGTAAATGTCGATTTTGTTGGTGCAGGAGTGTCCATCTGATGAACAAATGTCGGACTTCATTAGAGCTGTTCTTTGCGATATGGTTTGTGATGGGTAATGTTTGGGTGTTTGATTCTCGGTTTGGATCGTTCCAACGCGCACCGAAGCTTCACATGCTTTGTATCTCTCTTCTTGCTTGGAACGCTATCAGCTACTCTTTCCCATTCCTGCTATTTCTCCTGCTATGCTGCTTTGTCCCACTCATGAGCACCTTCCTCGGATACAACATGAATGTGGCTTCAGTCGAGAGAGGAGCATCTGATGATCAGATTTCTAGGCTACCTAGCTGGAAATATAAGCAAGTGGACAACAATTTAGAGCTCGGCAATGACTCAAACCACAATTTGGTCCTGGCAAATGAAGACAAAGTAAGTAGACTAACTATAGATGTACAAAATTACTGGTTCTATACTTTGCATATCCTTTCGATTCTTGGTTAAATTACATGGACGTGCTATTTCTTCATAAGACACTGTTTGGCCCCTTAATGTATCTTATCTGTCCTGTATATTTCACCGGATGCAGATCAAGTCCACTCTTTCACCCATGAATGTTGTAACTCACTGCTTCATTATCTGAAGAAATGTTTAATTCAAAGAGGGTGAAAAGAATGAAGCGATAAGTACATTTGACAATTGGAAAAGTGTAGGTGTTCCAAACGGAGGATGTTTTGCGTATAATTCAACTCAACCACAGGGGTCGTTTTAAAATTTGAAGCATGAAGTTAGATGTCAGACAGTTCTTCAAGAATCAATATTGACTTATGCGAGTCTGCAATTTCTTTCTCTCGCTGCAGGAATGCTGTATATGTCTGTCCAAGTACAGGGAGAGAGAAGAAGTTCGGAAGCTGCCGTGTTCGCATATGTTCCACCAGAAGTGCGTCGATCAATGGCTGAGGATCACATCTTGCTGTCCGCTATGTAAGAAAGAACTCGAGAGATAGGAATGCGATCTGCGAGAGCTGGAATTCCTTCTCCAATATGCTGGGTTTCCATTTCTTCGGTTTGGCGTGATTTGTAATGATCGAGGAGGTGGCTTATTGAGTGAGCTACTTTGCTTGTATATTCAAGCTCACCAGTGACCACAAGCATACTCAAATTTGCATTCTTTTCTCCGTTTTACTTAAAATAGTAGAGGGTGAAGCTTTGGGGTCTTTGCCTACAAAGGGGTTAGGACTTGGCAAGTCCTATTAGACGCCTGCAACTCATATTAACATGATGTACATGTTTTTGGTACAGCAATAAACAAGTTACTAAAAAAAAAAGAAGAATGAAACTATGCTGATATACTTGCGCCAAAGTCTCTAGCACAGGGTCTTCTTCCTCCTTTTTAAAGAGTCCTATTTCAGCATCATCTTACCTTGAAAGACCAGGCTCCTGTTTTTTAGTGGCCCTTTAAAGGTTGAAACCCAAGAAACTATAAATTGAATCCTACATGTCACTCCTCCTGTTTCTTTTGCTGGTTTGAAGTAATATAGAGACTTTTGAGGATGAACCTAGTTGGCCATTCTTTACGAGAGTGTGATACCGTGTGGCATGCGCGTTTCGCAAACTCTCTTTAAGGTACAATGGCCGGGCACAGCTGGAGGATGGTGGTCTTTGATTGGGCCTCTCAGCCTATGAACAGGTTTAGTATCGAAAAACCGGGCCTTCTTTGCTATTCCTGTTGGATCCCTCAAAAGAGGGAACGTGAAATATGCAGTAAAATTCTGGTTTTAGTTGCATCTGCCGATTATTCTGGTGCTACAAATGCGCAACGGCAGAAGGGCGAAAAACACAATCGAGGTAGTTGGAAGATCCTTGAGAGAGAGAATTGCATTGTTCATCAGTTTTGTCCACATTTTCTCACTCTCTCCAATCCTTGCATTTTTGCTGCTGCAGCACCAGAGGAGGGTACCTTCAATTGGCAGCTCCAAGAAACATCTCTGCTGATCTGAGATCAGATTTTAAGGTAAGCTGGTTTAAATTTTTATTCTTTTATGGGGAAGAAAATCGGGATATGGTCGCTGTCGCTCTCTTATTCTACAAGAATTCGCAATTAGTTAAGCCATTAAAGGATCCAAATGTTTCTGTTAGATCAGATCAGGTCCTGTACAAGCCATCTTTTCTAGGATTTGAGTGAGTAATGAAATTATTCACGATGTTGGTTTCCATGAATTAGGAAATGAAACGTTATTTAGACTATGTACTTGATTACAGAGAGCAAAACCTATGGCTGGGGGAGAGGTCCTCAAACCACCCAAGATTGAGGAAAAGCATCCGGAGCGCAAGATATCGGTGCCGAGGATCACGATAGAGGAGATGCGGAAGCATTCGCCGCTGATGTTGTCGCCGCGGGGACAAGGGGACAGCTCAGGCAAGCCATTGAGCGGTCGGATGAACTGCCTCTGCTCCCCCACGACCCACGCCGGCTCGTTCCGGTGCCGGTTCCACCGCAACACCAGCATCCCCCGAGGCCACTCCATCAGCTCGAACCTAAATTACTTGGCCACGAAGTCGGGTGGCATCAGCGACTCCCTCCAGGCTCAGTAGCCTCCAGAGATCGGCAGGACGTGCAAGTCACATCGATGAACCCACGATTTTTTCTGGGTTATAGTAGGATACCTGCATGGCAGTGCATCCCCAACTCATGGTGTGTACTTGGCAAAATTGCGAAAGGCGAATTTCCTTCAACTTGCTACTGCATGAACTAAGCTATTGTCAATTCCATTAACGGGGCCACTATCATCGGTCTATTGGCAATAACTTCTACCTCTACAATAATGTAAATATCTGTTCTTGCTACAATCTTGATAATTCTGTCTCACTGCTGTTGGTTCAGACCTTCTGCGTCGGTTGACGAGCCATCCTTCTCTTTCAAGTGCATATAGGGTACTAATTCCTTCTTCCGCATAAGCATGTGCGCCACTGTTATCGCAATGTATACGGGAGATCATTTTGCACAGGATCAACACCTGTGGAACTTGCGGAATGGCAGTTCCGGCCTGCGAAAAGTGCGATTGCAGGGAGATTATCAAGGCATTCAACCTAGTAATCAGTAACACCCTGGAGAGCAAGAGTGTTAATAATTCTCCGACGGATTTACTACGCTCCGAGGTCCTAGTGATGCTCCTCAGATTTTGCAAATGACCGAGTTATACAGAGAAAGTTCTCGGCCAGGTAATATCACATGTAATGCATAGGATCGACGTAAGGATTCAATTAACCTGGCTAAGGGCAAAGCTAATACAACTATTTTCTCCTCCGCCTCTAAATATATATACAATCATAATTATAGGCGGGGGACGATAATAATTATAAGAAAAAAAATTGTAACACAGCCAAAAAATTCGAACCGGAGGATAAACCTCAATTCTTCCACTTTTTGGCATCATATTGATCTTGGCAAGCAATTTTGTTGGCTCGATCTTGAACATTAGCGTCATTTTGTTGGCCTGGTCCAGGTTGTCTCTGAGGTGACCAAGTTTCCGTAGTAAACCTGCTTTGAGGATTCATCCCAGTATGCCTGTAAAGACGATAGATGAGCAACTAGAACTGATAGTTACGAGAAGCAAATAAAGATTAAAAGTTACGAAAACAATTTCACTTTTCTGAAATAAACGTAGTGGGCGTTTCTCAACACAAGAGTATGGATTCCTCGGGAAAAAAGTGGAGAAGAATAACTCATTCTCGAGCCCTAATGATTGATGAAATACCAAACTGGTAACTTAACACCCAAATTCCAGAAACAGAATGTTTGCTGCACCCCAAAATAAAGATCAAAGCCCCTCATTGGATTATATGGATAAATCAGAGCTGCCAATTAAACGGGTCCAACTCCTCACCATTACTTTCTAGCCAAACAATTAGAACCTACTGCAGAAAGACAGACCTAAGAAACTTACCTGCCATCCAGACGGCAGACCTCTAGAAAGTTCTACAAGATTTGGTTGCTGGTTTCCATCGTTCAATTGCTCTTGATTCTGTACAGCTTCACGGGCAGCTTGAGCTCTCTTGCGCTTAACTCTCTCACGCCTGTGACAGAGCAACACAATTCACACAGAATCCAACAATGAGAGACAAAACCAGGATCATCCTCATGACCTAGAGCTGCTATTTTCCATTCAATATCATCTACAAAGAGGGGAGGTAAAGAAGGGAGGAAGTTCAGACCCCGAAAAAAGAAAAAGGAAGTGCAGAGATGGCTAAGAAATTATGAAACAATACCAATCACCCCCCAGTGGCTGAAAATTAGCATTCTCTTTGGCCTCTCCACTGGCAATTTGCTGTGCACGCCATTCCTGCAATTTAAAATATGATAAATGCCATCAGAAAGAACAAAAGCACAATCACTTCTTTATGCAGAATCATCTGTATACCTCTATTTCCCTTTGACGCTTCTTCTCTAAAAGTGCAAGAGCAGTTTTAGCTTCATCTTCATCATCTTCCTGTAGTTCTTCTTTGGCAGCCTTCCACTGAGAAAATTTACAAACAGAATCAGGAATAAGTGTACAGAGAAGCAAGCAAACCAAGTTAAACAGCTACCCAATATGATAAGAAAGTACCTTATCCACCAAACTGGAGACTTTCTTATTAGACCTCAAAGATGGAGCAACAGCAACAGTCCTTTTTTTACTACGCAAAACTGATCAACGGGAAAGAAAAATCTTGAGTCATGAATCTATCAGATGATTGCATTATAAGAAGATAGCCTTAACCTCTAACCACTCAATGAGTTTTGGGAAGTTAGAATAAGAAAATTGAGCATTTTTCCTTAGCATATAAAAGGACAATCAAAGAGAGATATAACCATGCAATGTAAAGAGAATTCACGAGATACTTGACAAAACGTCAAAAGTTGATACTTGACATGCCCAGCCAATTAAACGAGGGCTGGCCATAGAGTCTGGTCAGTAAAAATAGTAAAGCAATTAACACTCAGTCTCTAACACAATTCAATTTTCATCTTTCTGAGATATTACATAAATCAAAACGAGGCATTAACTATTCAAGCCTGGCCTAAGTTAGGATCCAATGGAAATACCTTTTGACTGAACCTTTGAAATGGCTGATGAGGCAACAGGAGCTGCAGATGCAGCAGCAGTGTTTATTGATGGAGCAGAAATATTATTTTTCTCGGACGTGGTCGCAGAAGCTTCTATGGCAGATGAAGTAGAGGGGACATCAGAAGTTTCATTTTCACTTCGACTGCCAACAACCGAAGACGCAACACCTGACAGTGGTATTGAGCTGGGACTTGTCTCTGCAAGGGTGTGAGCAGATCCAAGCTCATCTGTGGTGGTGCTATAACTATAATTGAGAGAATTGGGCTGGCTTTGAAATTGGGAGGTATTCACTATACCAACACCAGGTGCAGCTGGTACTGCTCCATCTTGGGTGCTGTAATATGCTACCGACTCAACAGGGGTAACAATGATAGAAGCAGTAGTGCTTGGAAGAGGTACATAGGAAACTGATCCATGCGGTAAAACAACTTGACATCCTTCAGCATGTCCATAGAAGCTATTGTTCATGACTCCATTTTGTCCATAATACTCATAATTAGTGTTAGCATAAGTTAAAGGGTATTGCTCAGTGTAGGAACTAGGCTGCTCAACTTCAGTATAAGGTGCCGGTGGAGCATAAGATGGTTCAGGAGGCTCGTCTGGAGGAGGTGGAGGTATCTGTTCAGCATCTGGAGGTGGTGGGGGAATGAATTCCTCATCTGGGGGAGGTGGAATAAAATACTGATCTTCTGAGGGAACAGATGAGGCCTCAGGAGGTGGATCTAGTACAGATGACTTTTCTGGAACAACAGTACTTTCTACACCAATCACAGGACCAACATCTTCTACTTCCATATCAACATCCATATCAACATCTTCCTCAGCATTCACTGAAGCAGTAAGAATTGGTCCATCAGAAATAAAACCACTATTGGCTAACTCACCATCTTCCAATTCACCTCCCAATTGTCTGATTCCCGACTGAGATGCAAAATGCTCATTATTTGTACCATTGTCCTGATTAACTGCACCGGGCTCCACTGCAGCGGATGCATCATTCGGAAAAGAAGCAGCAGTTTGGGATGTCAAAAAACCTCCTTCATTTGTGTTTTGATCTTCTCTAAATTCGAGCTTCATGGTTTTCTCCAATTTGCCTTCACTTGTTTCCTTAACTTCGTCATTTAACATTCGGTAAACTTCATCAGTGGCAAGTTCCAGACGTTCAAGCTGCCTTTCAGAGTGCACCCAAAAGGGATGCAAAGCTACACCATATGATGAGAGTGACTTCATATCTGAAAGTCTAATTTCAACTTCCATAACATACTTTAATATCCTCTCACGAACAAAATGAAGTTCCATGGAGCTGACAATAGCAAAGAAAGAATTTCACAATAACAAACTAGAAAAACAAGGGAATCCACCAAATTCAATAGTTTGGAGAGAGATTGAATGAAATTTAGAGAACCATTCATTACCTTTCAAGTGACTTCAACTTTTCCAACAAACACTCAGTTTTCTTGATGAGGTATGACCAATTATCAGTCCCCAAAGGATATTCTTTGCTACCTGATGAGTCACGTGCACAAGTATCAGAATAACTCCAGCAAACTATTGATTGCACAAAGGAGCATGACACACTGCTGAGATATATCTAGATTTACCTTTGTCGATATCATCCGTGTAATATGTATAATCCAGATTCTCAACATTCTGCTCTTCAGTCATCTCATCCTTTCTAGAACTATATTCGGCCAACTTCTGACTTTGAGAAGCTAAAAGTGCATCTTCAGAATTAGCACCCTTGTCTCCAAAATAAGCACAATCCCCATCTTTTCCAACCGTCATAGTTGAATTAGGATCTGCCTCATGACTATCATGACCAGGATTATGGGCCGTCTCTGTGGAAGCAATGTATGTGTCCCCAGCAGAGTTCGTCATTTGAGACAAAGCTTCAGGTACTTCCCATGAAGTTTCCCCAGTGTCAACGTTCCAATAATAATACTGATTGGTCTCCTCATGAATTACCATCTTCCAACCTGAACTTACATCCCCAACAACTTGAGCATCAAAAGCTCCTGCAACATGGATTTGTTCGCCTGCTTCTATTTCTTTTGACAAATCATGCGAGGCAATCGTTTCACTTTCCTTAACATCACTTTCCTCAAACTTCGGCACATCATGTACAGATGGCGAATCCCTGCCAACCTCCTCCCTCACTTTCGCAGAATCTGATTCTTCAGTCAAGTTAGCTCCTGTGTCTTCATTTTGTTTACTAGTTGATGTTTCAACCTGCATAAACAAAGCTTTCGCATTTAAAAATTGTCCATTTAAGCCTGCTTCTTTTTTAACTCAAGAAATTGCATATGGTATCTTTGTCACAACCTTGATAGGATTTTTCAAGAAATTGTATATTACTACTGAAAACAGATCTTTTCTCTCAAAAGGTGATCTTTTTATTTAAAACTAATGATACTTAATGTGGAGACAAAAAAGAGAAAACCAATTAAACAAGCAAACACTAAATATAGAGCAAAAGTGTATTTTTGAAACTGATATCGTTTACTATTGCATAGGCAGTCAAAAATGCAAAAGCTAGAGTATTTTCACCTTCCAGCAGCTAAAACAAACAGCTGAACAACAAGTATGACAGATTCCTAACTTGCCTGGTCATTGTGAGCCACAGAACTCTCCCCAGGGGCATTAGAACTTCTCCTTGGTTCCTCCTCATTCTCATCATCACTATATTGGCCAAGTAACAGCAGAGGATTCTCTTGCTGTTGACCTGCAGACAACAAATTTACATATCAATAACTCTTAAAGCATGACTTCATGTGCTAGATTGAATCAGCACAGAAAGCTAGAGGAAATTTCCATGCCCCAAAACAAGGAATAAATCAACATGAAATCATGATAGATAAAAGGCCCCAAGAGATGCAGCCATTAGGTCTGGTTGAAAGAATTAAATTCGCTTGTCATATCCACCTGTTACAGATTTAAGAAACTTGTCAGTTGTTCATGATGCAAGTGAAGCCAGAGATATACGAACCGCTGTAGCTTTCCGACTGTCTCCAATTGCGCTGAGAAAAAGAGCACGAGTAATTGAGTCATGCAAAATTTCACAGTCACAGGGCCCTGATCTGATCTGACAGTGAATTTTCCAAGACCACAGCCACCTCAAAGTCTGAGAGCAAATACTTAGGGCCATAAAATTCTAGTCTTGTAAAGTATTGTCCATATTTCCACCAAATAATGTTGATCAGTCATGTTTGCCCTACATATTCCTTTGAAGAAAACTGCGGAACCCACCTGAAGAAGATGCTGAATTGGGTAACCCATCATGATGTGTTGAATCTACATCCCCTTCAACTTCATCTTGTCCAGATGAGATACCCAAATCTCCTGAATACAAGAAAACTCACACTCATGACTGTTTACTCATTACGGTTTCCTGTCAAACTAACTGCTTTTTTGAAAAAAAAAATACTAAATAAGCAAGCCCTAGGAATTATTTAACTAAATGAAATTTAAATAGTAGCAAAATAGTCACAGTAAAGGTAAAAGAATGCATGAGATCTACAATTCAGGAGTTCATGCACAGTTTCTACTTCCGCTTTTATGGATAAAAATGTTATGATGTTTCCCATGTAAAGTCTTGCTTCCATAAAAGCAAAATCTTAAGGAAGATTCAACTTGGAATCTCTTTGTGGACCTGAAATGAATATCAAAAGGAAAATGGATTTCAATTGCATAAAGCCATATTACTATATACTCAAGAAGGAAACCGCATCATTCCTAATGCTGGACTCAAGGTGCCTTTAGAGAGACCTCTTTGCAAATGCATTGCAGTCTACAATGGGCTCTAAAAGCCTTTTACCAAACACACGACTTTCTGTAGAAAATCTTTGTGGGTTGGAAGTCCATTGGCAAAGCTATGCCAAAATGGACCCTATCACTGCCTAGCATCCAAATTCATTCCCAGAATAAATATCAGCAACAGGTATTCGAACATGTTAAGTGAAGGGAAAAAAGAAGTATTTAACAGAATCCCCTGAAAATGCATCTAATAGAATCCCTTCATTTGCTAGGGCCTGCCATGTGAATTCATCTAGCCATTTTGCGAAATACTCATGTACCTAATACTGATCAAAGATGTGTCTGAGCACAGTCAGCACCGCAGGAAGCAAACAAAATTCTAATTTTAACAATGTCCCAGCTCCACAAACAAGGCATATAATTTCTTTTTACTTCTACTGGTTATAGTAAATTTTTTATGAAGTCTGCCCCCTCGGCCTCTCATTGCATGCGCATCAGACAGAGAGGAAAACACAAAGAAATAATCAATCAGACAGCCAAGTCCCAACACCAAGAAACAATCAATCAGAAAGCCGAGTTCTAAAGGACTGAAAACGTAAAAACTGAGCTTCTCCGGACCAAGGTGAACTTCTCGCACGAGCCAAACATACAACTCCAATCCAGAAACAATCAGCACAACGAGCCAAAGCCCCTAATGAAACCCTCTCTTAGACCGCGACAAAATGACCTCTCCCGATACACGACTTCCGCAAACAACATCGACAGACGCCACACACGTCCGCGGCGATCCCCCGGCGGACGGACAGCCAAGCAATTAATCACACCGCAAGCGGAAGATGAAGCAAAGACAGGTCGCCCGTACCAGAGGGTTCCGCGAAGAGATCGAGCTTCACTCGGCGACCAGCGTTGCTCTGAGCAGCCATCCGACGTTCTCTCCTCTTCCCCATCCTTCCCTCTCTCTCTCTCTCTCTCTCTCTCCCCCCCCCTTCCGCCGATTTCCTCCACAAATCGACCGTTTCCGACGGAATTCTCGCTTCGTCCTCGACGCTCCGGTCCCGTCTCCGACGAGAGCCGCTTGATTCAGCGCGATGGTGAAGAGAAGAGAAGCTCCGGCGAGGTTTGGAGATGACGGAAGAAGAAGAAGAGGAAGATGGAAGGAGGACCGACAGAGAACCCTCGTTGGATCATCAGTTCCGTGCGCCTCGAGTCGATGTGGGTCGGACCCCGGTTCGCGCCATAGCGCATGGGCCGGGTCCATCTTTGGGCCTGGATTAGCGATTCGCCGCTCTTCGGCCCAATTAGTTTTATTTTTGCACGGCGACCTTCTGCTGGGCCGGACCGGGGACGACTCGATTGAATATGAATGAGGCCGCACATGACATCAAATTATTTCGTGTATTGGATTTCACTTAACCATCTACGGCTCCATTGCTTGCGCTCTGGATTTGGGAATCCTATAAGATCTATTCTCTCTTTTTTCTATGGTAGATGGTCAGATAGCTGAATTTAGACTGAATTTCATTTTTCTCAATTTTTTTTCCTTCTTAATTTGAATCTTGCAGGTCGTTGCATTTTGACCTTTTCGAATTTCGAAACACTTGAACCTTTCCCACGCACATATACCTACACAAAGATTCATGTTATTTCTTTTTCATGATTTTCTTGAGTTTATGCAATATTTTAGATTGTGATGAAATAGCGAAACCTTTTTTTTTTTTCTATTGCCAAAAATTTCGTTGCTTAGACTAAAAATTGGTTTGGCTAGAGATGTCATGCACTTGAATTTTATTCAATCGGTTAATTGTTATTTGGTAGATTGCGATGTGCTTTTGAATAAGTTAGAAGTGCGTGCAAACGACATTTCGGTAAACTTCAAGATACTTAATAGTTTGAGAGCAATCAAATGAAAATCCTCAAATGTTGCCAAGCTTGAGATCAATGGGGATGAGATTCAACACTCAAATTGTATTTGGTCAATGTGAAATTATCTATATGCAAGCAAACAGTTTGCCAGTCACTTTCAACACGGGCATCTGCTGCTGAGGCATGCAAAGAAACTGATCTTTAATCCTCAAAGATCCTTTTGACGTAGGACTTCCTTTTCTTTTTCCTTTTCTGGCCGGTCTTACACGTTAAATTTGACCGCCAAAGAGAACAATAGAAAAGGGATAAACAAGGAGACCAAAATGCTGAAATTAGGGAATGACAAGGACAGCTTACATTGAGACGATGGGACATTGATTTGACGTGTTTAAGAAAGTGTCAAGAAGATGATCAAACGTAAGCCTCTAATCAAGAAAAAAGACTAAATTAGAAGGACCCAAAAAAGGGTTTGATTGAAAGGGCACACAAAACTCCACGTTAAGGTTTAAAACAAATGAAAAAATGGGAAGTGGGAAGCAAAAGGCAAAAGCAAAGACCAAGGAAAGTGGTCATATCATGAGACAATTTCTTTCCAATTTGCAATTTGGCTTCCTTTTTGATGGGACGTTCCGGCAATGTTATCATTGATTTCTTAGCATCGGGGCTAAATTCGTCTATTTCGATCAGCCAAAAGCTAGTCACCCCGTGGGGTTTAGGTTTTAGGAGATCCGTCGTGAAATCCATCCCGATTTCTTAAGTTTGTGAGTTAGAATAAATTGGAGAAGAATCCAGGAACATGTGATGGGGAGATGACAATCCAAAGGCCACGTTGGGGTTGTGGGTTGACATCTAATGAGCATGGTCGAATTAACAAAGGGATTATCAAATGAGGTCATGTTGGGTGTCTATTGACCCTCCATGCACATGAATTTTGCGCAGAAAGTACTCTAAAAAAGACTTCCCAAGTTCTGGTCATCACCATTGGGTAGTGGGTAGAGCATAACCTAAGTTGGTCTAAGTTGGTGTATATTGGATGGCCCGTCGAGAAGAGCAAAAGGTCTCGGTCTCGGCTTCCATTCAGAATCGCCATTGATCCATCATGAATCCTAACCGAACTGCTTGCCCACCGGCCAGGCTAAAGAGGTGTGCTTGATCTGATGCATGAAAAAGGCGATGCCACCGGATCCCTGTGCCAAGCCAAAACATAAGCTGGGATGAATAAACAATTCGAAGCCGATGGGACATTGTCTCTTCCACTCTAAGGCTAGGGGTTTAATCTAATATTCTCTTGGCTTTCTTGTAGCCTTTAGTGGCCAAAGCTACTAGATAGCATGATCAGATCTGGATCCTATTGACCTAGCAATGTTGAAAGGCTCTGAAACATCATTTTCCTTCCCTGCATATGCACTTCACCACTCCATTTCATTCCACATGCACACACAGCACACACACACATAAAAAAAATGAACCTGATCTGATTATTGCTCTTAAACAATTACTAAATGGGAACTTTAGTCCTTCACTCAAACAGTGACTCTTCAGATCTGTAAAAGTCCCCATCTTTCCCCAACAAAACAATGTGAAAACATTCAAAAGGACTCCCTCTAGTGAGACCCAGTTTGCCAATCCGAGAACTTGATCACGTTCCCTCCCTTCTGTCTGATTTTTACTGCTCTAATTCAATTTCATCAGCTGCCGGTAACAGCAGACTTTGGCGAGATCTGTCTCGAGCCATATGAGATTATGGATCGCTTCAGACTCTGTTTAGCAAACACGAGTCACTTTGAAAGCTTGTTATTAGCTAAAGCATTGGGAGAGTGTTCAATAATCAAACTGCAGTATTCAAAACCACCTTACCAATCATGCTCGTTGGATGTGAACCTGACTCAACACAGTGAGCCTCACGCGATAGGAAAACTTGGTGTGGCGAGATGAGACAATCATACAAGGAAACAAGATGTAATGAGCAAGCAGTATCGAAGTTGCTTGCCTGAAAGCTACTCAACGTATTTAAAAATCACAGATGATTATACAATGAAGCAGCGCACAATGAGTGAGCAGCTTCGAAGTTGCCCTCTCGGGGAAAGCTACTTGACATATAAAAATCAACAAAGCAGTGAGAAATTGAAGCGGACAGTAATTCCATTAACCTTCTACTCATTCCTTCACATTCATAGAAAAACAAAAAGAGGGACAGATTTAAAGAAGGGCAAACAACGCATCTTCGTCACCATCTCCATAATAAACAATTTCATCATCCAGCATTATATTCAGAAAATGAAGGCGCTCCCGATCTGGATCCTCTGGTTTTCTTCTATAAACAAAACATGGGGTTTCGCCCTCAACAATCCCGAAGCAGATCGACTGTTCTTCTTCAGCAATGCCTGCAGCTCTAAGGAACCCCCTGCTCTTTCCAAACATCTTCTCCTTCACTTTCGCCTTACTTCTGTTAATAAACTGCCACCTTTTCCCATGCTGCGAATGTGTCGATATTCAGGGTCAGGCTCTTTTAACATGGAAAGAAAGCCTGAACAGCTCTACATATGCATTAAGATCATGGAATCCCCTGGATCCGACACCATGCAAATGGTTCGGAATACGTTGCAACTCGAATAGCGAGGTGATCGAAGTGAGCTTAAGATCAGTGAATCTGCAAGGCTCATTGCCTGTCAATTTCCAGTCTCTCAAGTCCTTGAGGAGCCTCATCCTCTCGTCGGCGAACCTTACAGGCACAATCCCAAAAGAGTTTGGGGAATATCAGGAGCTCAGCCTCATTGACCTTAGCGACAATTCCTTCTTGGGCGAAATACCAGAAGAAATATGCAGGCTGAGCAAGCTACAAACTCTATCTCTCAACACAAACTTGCTTGAAGGCAAAATCCCCAATGCAATTGGAAACCTTTCAAGTCTCACCTATCTGACACTCTACGACAATCAACTTAGTAGCGAGATACCAAGAAGCATCGGAGCGCTGAGCAAGTTAGAAGTCTTCAAGGCAGGGGGGAATAAGAATCTCCGAGGCGAGCTGCCTTTGGAGATTGGGAATTGCACCAACTTGGTCATGCTAGGATTTGCTGAAACCAACCTTTCTGGAAGTCTTCCTAAATCGATTGGGTCCTTGAGAAGGCTTCAAACTTTAGCCATATACACATCTTTATTGTCGGGCCCCATTCCCGAAGAGATAGGGAACTACAGCCGATTGCAGAACCTGTACCTGTATCAAAACTTGCTCTCCGGTCCAATCCCACCGCAAATTGGGCAGCTAAGAAGGCTCCAGAGCCTGCTTCTATGGCAGAATAACTTGGCTGGTGCAATCCCTCACGAGCTTGGAAGCTGCATGGAGATAACGGTTATAGATTTGTCTGAGAATCTTTTAACCGGAAGCATCCCAGGTAGTTTCGGAAACCTTCTAAAACTTCAAGAATTACAGCTGAGCGTCAACCAGTTATTTGGCACCATACCATCAGAAATGATGAACTGTACTGCTTTGACTCATCTGGAGGTTGATAACAATGACCTCTCAGGCAGCATTCCCTCGCTTATCGGCAATTTGAGGAGCTTGACTATTCTCTTTGCGTGGCAGAACAAGTTCACCGGCATCATTCCTGGTAGCCTCTCCGACTGCCAAGGTCTTCAGGCTCTCGATCTTTCTTACAATAGTCTATCTGGTCAGATACCGAAACAGATATTTGGACTAAGGAATCTCACCAAGCTGCTGCTGATCTCCAACCACTTATCCGGTTTCATACCGCCTGATATTGGAAACTGCACGGCTATGTATCGCCTGCGGCTAAAGGGCAACAGGTTAGCAGGCCCCATACCAGTGGAAATTGGAAAACTGAAGAGCTTGAATTTCCTTGATTTGAGTAACAACCAACTTACAGGAGGAATCCCTCTGTCGATTTCGGGATGTGGAAATCTCGAGTTCATTGATCTCCATTCAAATGGGCTCACAGGTCCCGTGCCAGATACGCTGCCAAGGAGCCTAAGGTTTGTGGACATCTCTGACAATCAGCTTAGTGGTCTGCTGACTCGAGAGATCGGATCGCTGACTGAATTAACGAAACTCAATCTTCAAAGGAATTGGCAGAATTCCAGCGGAGATTCTGTCTTGCAGTAAGCTTCAAATGCTTGATCTTGGAAGCAACAGCTTCTCAGATGACATTCCAAAGGAGCTGGGCTTAATTCCATCGCTGGAAATTTCTCTGAATCTTAGCTGCAATCAGTTCTCCGGCAAGATTCCGTCCCAGTTTTCCGGTCTAACTAAGCTAGCAGTCCTTGACCTCTCACATAACAAGCTACAGGGCGATCTGAATGCCCTGGCGAGCCTCCAAAATCTGGTTGCACTCAACATCTCTTTCAACGATTTCTCCGGTGAATTACCAGACACCCATTTTTCAGAAATCTTCCCTCTAGTGATCTTGCTGGCAATAAGGGTCTTTACATCACTGCTGAGCTTGCAAACACAGATGGCCATGTCGAATCTGCGAACGGTGCAAGATCTGCTGCAAAGTTAGTGATGCTAGTCCTAGCAAGTACTATTGCTGTGCTGCTTCTGCTAGGAATCTACATGCTCGTCCATGCTCACACTAACAGACCCCCAGGAGATGAAACTTGGGAGATGACTCTCTACCAAAAACTCGATTTTTCCATTGACGACATTGTTGAGAGTCTAACAACATCTACCGTCATCGGCACTGGGAGCTCTAGTGTAGTATACAGAGTGACGACTCCAAATGGAGAAACACTTGCAGTGAAGAAAATGTGGGCCCAAGAACAGTCAGGAGCATTCGGTTCAGAGATTCAGGCTCTGGGTTCTATCCGACACAAGAACATCGTTCGGCTTCTGGGTTGGGGATCGAGCCAGAACATAAAACTGCTGTTTTATGACTATCTTTCGAATGGAAGCTTGAGTTCCCTCCTCCATGGTGCAGGGAAGGGAGGAGCGGAGTGGGAGACTAGATATGATATAGTGTTAGGAGTAGCACACGCACTTGAGTATTTGCACCACGGTTGTGTGCCGGCAATCCTTCATGGAGATGTGAAAGCCATGAACATTCTGTTGGGTCCTCGATATGAACCTTACCTTGCTGATTTCGGATTGGCTCGAGTTTTGAATGGTGATCATGATGATATCTCCAAACAGGGTCATAGACCTCGCCTCGCTGGTTCTTACGGATACATGGCTCCAAGTAGATATCTCGATGATTCAATCTCAGTTTCAATGACGCATTTATGTATTACTTCCATTGAACTACAACTCATTTATATTCTTTTGGTGATACAGAGCATGCGTCCCTGCAACCGATCACTGAGAAGAGCGATGTATACAGCTTTGGAGTGGTTCTTCTCGAGGTATTAACTGGAAGGCACCCACTGGATCCTTCATTGCCCGGGGGAGCTCACTTGGTGCAATGGGTTCAGGGCCACGTAGCAAGGAAGGGAGACCCGATGGATGTTCTTGATCCAAAGCTTAGAGGAAGGCCTGACCCGGTTTCGCACGAAATGCTGCAGACACTGTCTATATCTTTAATGTGTGTAAATACCAAGACTGATGATCGTCTGCTGATGAAAGATGTCGTTACTCTGCTGAAGGCAATTCGACATGTAGAGCTCGTACGGCCAGGATCCGATGCGACGAAAGGAGGTCTGTCAGTTGCTCGCTCATCGCCTCCTTTGAGGCATGTTGTCTCAAAACAATCTTCAAACTGCTCATTCGCTTTCTCTGATGATTCAGTGTGACAGGAAATTGGTCAGGGTTCAATTATCTGCTAATCCCGGGTCACGGGTTGTGTCTTGCAGGAGAATATGTACAGCTACTGTATTTTCGTGATTCGATGTTACTCTACGTTTAAGTATTCGACATATTGTGGCACTTTCACATTCCAGACAGTATATCAACGATCATCAAGCAGGGAATGTGAAGGAACTCCTAAGGTTTTGTAATAAAGTAAGCTATCTCTAGGGTTGACTTGTCTTGGTGTACTTGAGCTTATGATTGATGTTCTTGGATCACGCAACTTATAATCAATCGCATATACTCTCTCTCTCTCTCTCTCTCTCTCTCTCTCTCTCTCTCGTGCAGACATTCCAGCCTTTGCTCACATGGTCCCAAGTTTCTTAAGTCACGTGCCCATGTGCTGCACAAAGACTTTTTCATGGCCAAAGGTCCTGAAAACTTGTCAATACCGACTTCCAGGATTTGTACTCTCCAATTTTCATCACATGTTTTCAGAGGAATTTGAAAACTAACTTTGGAAGAAATCGATGAGCAAAAATTAGGCTAGCCAAGATCATTGGTTTTTCAGGATTCCTATAGGTATTTGATACATCGCAAATTTACACAGGAATGAAATTCCTGAGGAAAAAAAAAAGAAAATGAAAAAAAAAAGACTAGAATTCCATGCTTACTGGAGGGGGATCTTGTGTAGACATTGCAAAATGTCCAAGATAAACAAAGACAGTGATTTCCACAACTGCAAATCGACGAACTTAAAATACGAACATTAAATGAGGAGAGAAAAAACCCACTCACGGTTATGTTATTTACTGAAACAAGAGGAAGCCTTGGCTTTGTGATGCAACATTGGCAGAATGAACAGCTTGAGTGACTCCTTTCGCAGTCCCATTGCGCAACCAGTAATCCATGTAGGTGAACTGCGTTGCGCCCTCCGAAATTTAAGATGATTCCAATGATATTATTTTTAGGGCAGCGGAGGACTAGTGCGAAATCAATGTCCACCAAAACAGATGCTGATCCTTCAAGGAAGAATTGCATCAGAAGGTACATTTTATTTCTTCTCCACAGAAGCTTGGGATTCTAATTTTCTCATGATGACGCTTATAACACCCCAATTGAACCCAATCCTTGATTTTCGCTTATCAATTGGCAGACCATGACTTCGGAGCCACTGCTTTGAGGCCTGAGAAAATAAGTGATCCAGTGCCACCTTTGACAGACCGAGTCTTGACTCTTGCTCAATGCTAGAATCACACTCCTCAAAAACCAGTTTTACAGCTTTCTCAGCATCAAATTTGCTGACTCCCTTCTTGAACAGTTCCTGATCCAGAAACAACAATGCATCAAAACTTTAGCATCATACAGGAAATCAAACAAATGTGCACAATTCGCTGGCTTTTTCAATAACATCACGTATAAAAAACTAATGAAGCTCTTGCATACATATGCAGATCTTCTAAACATAGATTTGTTAAAAGAAACAACTCATGGATGGTAAAAATAGGTGAAATGACACCAGTAGTTCCTCAACTTTTTGCCCAAAACTTAAAACCGTCTTTCTACTATTTTGGTTCAAAATGTACCTCTATTTTTTAAAAAGTGTCCATGGCGGTCCTTGAGTTGGTCTAGTGACGGAATTTGCTGACGTGGATTAGATGCAGCTAAATGTTGACTTATGTGGACTTTTTATAAAAGAAACAAACCTGACCACCCCCCCCCGGGCTTCTGGCCATGACCGCTTGAGCTCAAGCTTGCAACATCCATGGTCACGTGTCCTCGAGCTCATGGAAACGAGGGCTGCTCATTGTCCAAAGCTGCGATCAGCTTAAGCTCACGACGTCCATGGCTTGAGCTCAATCTCGCCGCATCAATGGCCACTCAAGCTCGAGCTCCCGTCATCATGGCCATTGCTTATGGCATCTAGGGCTGCAATCCACTTCAGCTTGAACTCATGCCATTCATGGCTACTTACCACTCAAACTCATGGCGTCCATGACCACGATCCGCTTGAGCTCGTGGCGTCCATGGCCACAACTCGACTTCGCGGTGTCCGTTGCTGCAATCAGCTCAAGCTCAAGGCATCTATGGCTACTCAAACTCGAGCTCACGGCATCCATGGCCACTTGAGCTCGAGCTCATGATCATGACCACCAGATCTGAGCACAACAACAATGAGTGGTGCCATCAACATCAGTGAGGCTGTCCAAGCTGCAGGGGCAATGGCCAGGGTGGGGAAAGGAGGCAGCCAATGGTGGGGAGTGTTTGGATGTGGATGATTTAAGGTTAGGGTTTGTTTACTTTTTAATTTTTTAGCGCCACATAAAAATTGAGCATATTTTAACAAGACATGTGTACTCCTACAGTCCATGTCAACAATCCAATAGTCCACATCAGCAAAAATAAATCAGCAATAGAAAAGTATAACAGAAGGAATGAATGTGGAACGTTTTAAAAAGTAGGATGGTTTTGAATTTTGGGCAAAGGTTAGAGGGAGCGCTAGTGCCATTTGACCTAAATTTATTGTACTCCAAAAGACTAGCATCAATAACTAAAACTCGGGGGCAAACGAACAAAACAATCGGGATGGTAAAAGCTGTAAAATAATATAAAAGGAAAATCAAGAAAGCGAATATAGGCAATATTGGCACAAACAGCATCATTTAAAGATTTTGACTCATGATCTTGCATGCAAAAGTGCACAAAAGAAAGGAACAATTGAAAGATGCATGCAGTCTACATACTTGCTTTGTTCTCCTAGGACCCCAGCAGGATGAAGACCATCTAGATCGTGAATACGTCTCAGCATAAAGACCATCATTGATGAACCCTCTACAATAGATTGAAAGGCAATAGAAATGCCAAACCATGTTAAATGCAGATCTCACTTGAGTGTAATTGTATATGAATATAGTAGGGAGCAAAAATCTGGTTCTTCATTTGATATAAATATATTTGGTTATGCCAAAGTTATAGCTTTATGTCAGCTATTGTGATACATCTAAGGACCGTAGTAAAATGCTCAAAATTGGCTGCACTCTCCTCCAAGGAAGTAATGTCCTGACTTCAACGTAAACAGCTTACTGACAAATCATTCCAAGTTTTCACTCTAGGATAAACCATGTCATATCATCAATGATGAATGCACATCGATCAAAAAGGACATTCTGATGCTTGCTATTGAATAATATCTACCACGACGGAATAAAGAGATATATATAAAAAAAAGGAAATGTGACACAAATATATCAACAGTATAAATGCAGTAGCTCTCACAGAATGCTCTAGTTTTTGGCCGGTAGAGAAGCAGAGATGCATCACCCCGCAATCAATCAATTTCTAGAATTTCTAAATTAGTACAACTTGACAGGAGACCTAATTGGACAATAAAGGTCCTGTTTGGAAAACAAATTGACGAAGAGGCTTCTTTGTCCTTTTTGGATTTTGTTCCTGCATTTGTAATCAACATGATTCTAAATAATCCCAAAATGGAAACAAATTATTGACGAGCGCATGTTCATGTATTATACCAGAACTACCTTATGACATAGTGTCCCATCCTCCTACCCCCACTAGGCTCCAAAACAAAAATGAAAAGAAAAAAAAATGTATTTACAGAAATCAAAATGTGGCTAGCCCCTCAATGGGGGTGCTCTTCTTGCTTTTCAATTACTAACCTGCTCTTGAAATCATTGACCACAGCTTCAAAAATAGCAGGAGGAAATCTATTCCCTTGCAATTTCTTTGACATTGCCACGCTGCTGTATATGCCCTGTAGCCAGAGCCTGGAATTAAAACTAAAACCTCTAAAATTTTTCTGTGGCATGAGCCGTGAGGAGATATTACTGCCATCGCTTAGACGCTAACTGAAGATTTTTTTTTTAACTTCCTTTGGTCATTTTTTTCGAAAGTCAGAAATGTCAGTGGCAGTGATGTACTAAAGGGAGTTGATCATACTCAGAACATTCTCAACAATCTTATGAAAGCCAAGAGCCGGTTCCCTTAGTGGCATCTGCCTTCTCCAAACAGAGAGAGGTCCTGGATTTGAACTTTGGACATCAAGTTGGAGTGGGGGAAACCACTCTCCCATCATTTCACTTATGGGGGAAAAATTAACAATTTGGTAGCCATGCTTTGAGTAGCCAAGATGGATTTATCTGATTTCCTGTCTCATCTCTTCAGTTCTTAGCTTGGAAATTGACAACTGGCCCTACAGCCAAACCAGCCTGATAGTTAGCTTGCAATTTACTACTGCTGCAACAAATAAGAATGGAATTTACAATGATTTGACAGTACAAATCTATTCATAAGTAACATAAGATATAATCAAAACCTGGTAGCCAGCAATTGAAAGGCCAAATCTTTGGCATCTTTTCTAGATTTGCCACCTCTTAGCTCACTGCCAATGTTATGTTATCCCCTTGATGAATTTCAATCTCGTCAGCATCTGCTTCTATTCCTTCAATAAAGTCATCATTGGTCTCAATGATATCCTCAATGGTTTCTTGCCCCAACCCTACAATCAAGTACTGCTACATTAAATCCCGCAAAACTTGTTAAGAAAACAGATGTAGTGATGTAACACAAGAGCTGATGCTCATTGTAACAGTGTACCTACTCATTTTGAAAAATCATACATGACGCACCTAAAAAGCAAGCACACAAGCACAGATGCACCTAAGCTCACACGGATGTGCCGTCATACTTGGCGGCCACAGCTCATGCAAGCATGGCACGGACATGCAGCAAGAGCTGCAACAGCTGAAAAGGAAATAGGGAGAAAACTAACTACAAGTAAAACTAAGAAGACCCAATACCACAATTAAATTTTTAATCCCTGCAAATTCAAACCCCGATTTTCATCAAAAGAAGAAATGAAGAGGATCATACCAAGATAGAAATAACCCTTCATGCCCATTACACTATCCTTGAGAGAACTGCATATTAAGCACAATCTTATAACCTCAACATCACATCCAAATATAATTCAATCCATTCCTAGCGGATGTAGCATCGATAACATCGACAACTGGCATCTGCTTGTCCACAGGACTCCGAATCTCCGCACACACTAAACCATTTTCAATCGCTTCTCCTTTACCTTCACGAAAACCTGAGACCTCATCGCATCAGCATTTGAGATGCTTCGAGCTTCACTTATCTCTGGACTCTTGGCTGGTGGAGTTTCAGGTTTCTCATGCTTGTCGGCCTTGTCCCCTTCCGAAGGTACTTTGCGAACGTACCTGACAAGAACGGAAGAACCAAGGTCCCTCCTTCCCAAACACTGGATTGCACCACTCTTCCTAACTCTAGTAACCCAACCAGAAAAAAAAAAAAAAAAAAAAAACCTTCAATATCCTATTGTTGAATCAGCCTTAGAACGATATCCTATGAAATTCGGGTCGATTATAGAGACATGACTCACCATGGGAAGGAGAGGATCCTGCTCTGAAGCTGAAGTGTCATCTTGAGGGAGAGATTTCCAGGGAAAACCGCCATTTTCGTTCAAATTTGCAGAGGAATCAAGCAGACCCAGAATAAGAAGATGAAGAATACAAAAAGTTGGATGATTGCAGCGGCTTCGCTTCCGTTAAGAGACCCCGGGCCACCGCCAAGCCCAATTAAGTTCGATGAAATCGTATAGACGTAAATGATCGATATGTGAACTTTGGTTCCAATTAATTCAATTTGGTTCTTGAAATTTAAGCTAATTCGACAACTTTCAATTTATTCAGTATGGTCTTTGAATTTTCGATGCACATTCAATTTAATTTTTGAATTGTATAAAAATATTCAATATTATTTTTGAATTTAAATTAATGGAAGAACACATTGAACATTTTTATACAGTCCGAAAACTAATTTGAACATGCACCAAAATTTTGTAGCTCATATTGAACAAATTAAAAGTTTCGAGAAAATATTGTATGTTGGACTAAAGTTCAAGAACTTCATCGAATAAATTAAAATTTTATAAACCATATTATATATTAGGTCAAAGTTCAAATATGATTTGTATTATTATCCCTAAATCATAATATCCAACTGAGATGATTATCGGACATTGTTATGTGATGACATGGATAGAATTTCTAATTGGCTAACTTTATCCATGTCATGCTCTAATATTATCTAAATTGACTAGATTTTTTCATACAGGACTCATGTCGGACGTTCATCATATGTCGGCATGTTTGATAGCCAAGTAAGCCGAATTCGAATAGATTTGATGTTAGGGGACTTGACTAGAAAATTTGGGAAAGCAAAAGCATTTGATTAAATAAATTAAAAAAAAAACATAGGCTTGATTAAGAAGCCTAAAATTATAGAGATAAGAAGTAAATATTTTCCAAAATGCCTCCATTTTCTAGTCTCAAATAAGGGTTTAAAGTGGTTAAGGCATTTTCAAATAAAAGCCTGATCTTATCAGTCACCGGCTAAATATTCTGGCCGATCAAAAATATTTTCGTCAAAAGCTCAAAAATGGTGAAAGATGAAAAAGCTCTTGACCAACTAAAAGGTTATGCCTTATTTGAGGACATGTCAAGTCTTTATTTAGAATTTTTCCTTAGAACTAGATAAAAGCTTCCTTTTCTATTATGTTTTCTATTTACCTTTTTGTGGATAGATAGATGGACCGTAGATTGCTTTCATTTAACCAAATTCCCTCCGACAGGAGACAACTATGTTTTACATACTTTTTCCGCATTTTGTATTTATGAAACTTCCATTTGAGGCTATATTTTTCTTGAAGAAGCCTAATCTTTCATTTCTTATCATACAAAAAGTGGCGACAACTTAAATGGTTGATATGTCATAAAAGATAAGAACAAAAGGGGGTGGAAAAAGTTCCCCCAAACCAAATAGAAAATAAGAGTAGGGGCAAAATCGAAATTTGAAAATGAAAATATACATTTGTCTTATGAAAAATCACCGAATCGAAAAATATTTTTCTAAAAATGATCATTTTTATTGAGAAAAATTATTCGAAAAGTCTTAAACCTATTATACATTAGTTAATTTAGTCCCAAACCTTTTAATTTTGCTAATTAAGTCCTAAAACTTTTGACAACTTTTCAATTTAGTCTTAAACCTTTTAAATGTACTAATTTAGTCCTAAACTCTTTAAAGATTTGCCAAACTAGTCCTAAATCTTAAAACAAATTGCAATTTAGTCATTCCGATTAATTTTGGCCGGATATTGCTAAGTGATGACCCAGTTAGTGCCAATCGTCCTATTGGTGTGGCTACCACCGACATGAATTTTTTTAATTTAAAATAATCATAATTTAATAATTAATTAATTTTTTATTTTTCTCTTTTTTCTTTTCTTTTTTTTTTTTTGCATAGGGTTGGTGACCTCTGCTGGCCACTAAGCAAGGGTTGCAAAGGTCTCTCTAGCCATGGACGAGGGTCATAGCCCTTGCCCGCCCTAGCCAAATCTGGAAAGATGATTGCGTGGCCCTATTTAATAGAGAAAAAGAAAAGAAAAGAAAAAAAATAGAAATTCAAAACATTTCAAAAATTAAAAAATTTTCCATGTCAATGTCGGCCACGCCACGAAGAACAATTAGTGCTGACTAGGCTGCCATGTCAACGATATTCATGCCAAATTAGCTGGAAAGACTAAATTGAACAATTTGTTAAAATGTTTAGGACTATTTTGGCAAATTGTTTAAATGTTTAGGGTTAAATTAACACAGTCGAAAGGTTTATGACAATTTATCAAGTTGTCAAAAATTTTAGGCTAAATTGATAAAATTGAAAGGTTTAGAATTGAATTAATCGTCATTCAATTCATTAAGGACTTTTTGGATAATTTTCCATTTTTAATCGCTCACAAAAGTAAATTAACATAGTTCATTTGTCATCAATGAATGATTATTTTCTAATCTTAGCAAAAATTTTCTAAATTATTGAATATCTAAACAAATGCACCAAACAAAAAAATAATCACATTGCAGTGGTGTTGAGTGAATTGCAAGTGCATAATATCTACAAGTAATAGAGTGATGGGTGAGTATCATTCCCACAAAGATTGTCTCTAGTTATCCAATTACTTACCAAAAGTGATCAATCCAAAAATTTAGCTAACCAAGTTAGAAAAGCAAGTAAAAAGTGAATTATAAAAGAGTCGAAATTTAAAGAATTTGAAAGCTAATTAAAATTGCAACATAAACCTAATCTAAAGTAAACCGAAAATTAACTAGGTAAATTTCAAGATTTTAATCAAGATTACAAAGTGTTAGAACATCCAACTTCACTTAACTACTCATAATCAATTCTCTTAACTTGTCATGCAATAAATTAATTTCCAATTATGTTGGTGAAATTTCCCTAAATTAGATTACAAGCCGACCTCGATCTAATAATTCCTAATTATGTATGTTAACCCACACTAACCTTAGGTGAACTTAAACAACCTAAAAGCATTAAGTTCATGTGGAAATTCCCAGATTTAATCTAAGTAATCCCAACATAAAACTACTACCACAACCACACAAACAATCTAGTGTACCTTGACCTAGATTTAATTTATGATTCGATATCACTAGTTCTAATGCATACAATCTCCACCCGGTATCATGCATACATAAAAAATCATTTAAAAGTTGGCCAAACTTCTAAAAGTATTAAGATCATGATAGAGAATGCCACAATCAAAATAATCATATTGTATGAACAAGTCTTGAAAATCAATCAATCATGGTTAAGATTCATTGTAACTCCAACAAAAGAAATTTATAAATAATTAAAGCTAAATTAATAACGAAAATTGAAGAAAACCTAAATTATAACAAATTCACCAATTTGAGTCGCAAATTAATTCAGGTTTGCCTCCTTCTTCTCTCCTTGGCATATGCCAATTCCACTAATAAAATAAAAACATAAAAGCTAATTAAGAAAACCTAAAATCTGGTGACGACTCCAAGGCTTCTTCTCCCTCCTCTGAAATATGCATCACGAGAGGGGTTTATATAGACTTCAAAAATCTACCCTAGGTCAGCCTCCCATTAGGTCTTGGATAGGACTCCTTGGCAAATTAGGAATTTATCTTCTTAAGATTCATAACATTGATTTTCTTTAAACCTAGCATCAATTATGGTCAAATCCACTCATCTTGGCTGGCTTTTTCTTCAAGATAAGATATTTGGAAAGATACTTAAATAGTCTTAAAGATATAGAGATATCCTTAAAGATATTGAAATATCCTTAGAGATATTGTCGGGCCCCATTCCTGAAGAGATAGAGAACTGCAGCCAGTTGCACAACCTGTACCTGTATCAAAACTTGCTCTCAGGTCCAATCCCGTGGCAAATGCTGCAGACACTGTCTATATCTTTAATGGGTGTAAATACCAAGACCGATGATCGTCTGCTAATGAAAGATATCGTTCCTCTACTGAAGGCAATTCGACATGTAGAGCTTGTACGGCCAGGATCTGATGCGACGAAAGGAGGTCTGTCAGTTGCTCGCTCATCGCCTCCTTTGAGGCATGTTGTCTCACAAGAATCTTCAAACTGCTCATTCGCTTTCTCTAATGATTCAGTGTGACAAGAAATTGGTTAGGGTTCAATTATCTGCTAATCCCGGGTCACGGGTCGTGTCTCGCTGGAGAATATGTACAGCTACTGTATTTTCGTTATTCGATGTTACTCTACGTTTAAGTATCCGACATATTGTGGCACTTTTACATTCTAGGCAGTATATCAACGATCATCAAAGAGGGAATGTGAAGGAACTCCTTAGGTTTTGTAATAAAGTAAGCTATCTCTAGGGTTGACTTGTCTTGGTGTACTTGAGCTTATGATTGGTGTTCTTGGATCATGCAACTTATAATCAATGGCATATATATACTCTCTCTCTCTCTCTCTCTCTCTCTCTCTCTCTCTCTCTCTCTCTCTCTCTCTCTCTGTGTCTCTCTCTCTCTCTGTGCAAACATTCCAGCCTTTGCTCACATGGTCCCAAGTTTCTCAAGTCACGTGCCCATGTGCTGCACAAAGACATTTCATGGCCAAAGGTCCTGAAAACTTGTCAATACCGACTTCTAGGATTTGTACTCTCCAATTTTCGTCACATGCTCTCGGAGGAATTTGAAAACTAACTTCGGAAGAAATCAATGAGCAAAAATTAGGGTGGCCGAGATCATTGAATTTTCTAGACTCCTGTAGGTATCTGATAAGTCACAAATTTACACAGGAATGAGTTTCCCGAGAAAAAAGAAAAAAAAAAGACTAGAAGTCCATGCTCACTGGAGAGGGATCTTGGGTAGACATTGCAAAATGTCCACAATAAACAAAGATACAGTGATTTTTACAACTGCAAATCGACGAACTTAAAAATACAGAACATTAAATGAGGAGAGAAAAAACCCACTCACTCATATATGGTTAGTAACATCCCACTAAACTTTCCAAGTGGACAACTCAAATATGGTTAGTAACATCCCATTAAGCTTCCCAAGAGGACAACATCACCTGTGTCGGTAACGAGGCTTGCACGGTTATGTTATTTACTGAAACAAGAGGAAGCCTTGGATTTGTGATGCAACATTGGCAGAATGAACAGCTTGAGTGACTCCTTTAGCAGCCCCATTGCACGACCAGTAATCCATGTAGGTGAACTGCATTGCGCCCTCCAAAATTTAAGATGATGCCAACGACCATTATTTTTAGGGCAGTGGAGGACTATTGCGAAATCAATGTCCACCAAAACAGATGCTAATCCTTCTAGGAACAATTGCACCAGAAGGTTCATTTTATTTCTTCTCCAAAGAAGCCTGGGATTCTAATTTTTTTAGGATGACGCTTATAACACCCCAATTGAACCCACGGTACTGAAGCCACCTGACAATCCTTGATTTCCGCGTATCAATAGGCACACTTCCACTTTGGAGCCACTGCTTTGAGGCCTGAGAAAATAAGTGATCCAGTGCCACCTTTGACAGACCGAGTCTTGACTCTTGCTCAGTGCTAGAATCACACTCCTCAAAAACCATTTTTACGGCTTTCTCAGCATCAAATTTGCTGACTCCCTTCTTGAATAGTTCCTGATCCAAAAACCACAATGCATCAAAATTTTACCATTACATACAGGAAACCAAACAAATGTGCACAATTCGCTGGCTTTCTTAATACATAATGTATGAAAAACTAATGAAGCTCCTGCATACATATGCAGATATTCTAAACATAGATTTATTAAAAGCAACAACTCATGGATGGTAAAAATAGGTGAAATGACACCAGTAGTTCCTCAACTTTTTGCCCAAAACTTAAAACCGTCTTTCTACCATTTTGGTTCAAAATGTACCTCTATTTTTTAAAAAGTGTCCATGGCGGTCCTTGAGTCGCTCTAGTGATGGAATTTGCTGAGGTGGACTTGATGCCACTAAATGTTGACTTTTGTGGACTTCTTTAAAAAGAAACAAACCTGACCGTCCCCCCCTTCTCCCCTCATGGCCATGACCGCTTGAGCTCAAGCTTGTGACATCCATGGTCACTTGTCCTCGAGCTCATGGAAACTGGGGCTGCTCATTTTCCACAGCTGCGATTAGCTCAAGCTCACAGCATCCATGGCTTGAGCTTGATCTTGCCACATCAATGGCCACTCAAGCTTGAGCTTGCGCCATCATGGCCATTGCTTATGGCATCTAGGGCTGCAATCCACTTCAGCTTGAACTCACACCATCCATGGCGACTTGCCACTCAAACTCATGGCGTCCATGACCACAATCTGCTTGAGCTCATGCCATCCATGGCCGCAACTTGACTTCGCTGCTGCGATCGGCTCAAGCTCAAGGCAGCTATGGCTACTCAACCTCAAGCTCACAGCATCCATGGCCACAACTCAAGCTCATGATCATGACCACTAGATCCGAGCAGAACAGCAATGAGCAGTGCCATCAACATCAGTGAGGTTGTTCAGGCTGCAGGGGCAATGGCCGGGTGGGGAAGGCTGGCAGCCAATGGTGGGGAGTGCTTGGATGTGGATGATTTAAGGTTAGGGTTTTTTAACTTTTTAATTTTTTAGCGCCACATAAAAATTGAGTGTATTTTAACAAGACGTGTAATCCCACAGTCCATGTCAACAATTCGATAGTCCACATCAACAAAAATCGATTGGCAATAGAAAAAGTATAACAGAAGGAATAAAGTGTGGAACATTTTAAAAAGTAGGATGGTTTTGAATTTTGGGCAAAGTTTAGAGGGACTGCTAGTGCGATTTCACCTAAAACTTTTTGTACTCCAAAAGCCTAGCATCAATAACTAAAACTCAAGGGCAAACCAACAAAACAATCAGGATGGTAAAAAGCTGTTAAATAATATAAAAGGAAAATCAGAAAGAAAGCAAATATAGGCAACACTGGCACAAATAGCATCATTTAAAGAATTTGACTCATGATCTTGCATGCAAAAGTGCACAAAAGAAAGGAACAATTGAAAGATGCACGCAGTCTACATACTTGCTTTATTCTCCAAGGACCCCAGCAGGATGAAGACCATCTAGATCGCGAATACGTCTCAGCATAAAGACCATCATTGATGAACCCTCTACAATAGATTGAAAGGCAAAAGAAATGCCAAACCATGTTAAATGCAGATCTCACTTGAGTGTAATTGTACATGAATATAGTGGGAAGCAAAAATATGGATCTTTATCTAATACAAATATATTTGGTTATGCCAAAGTTATAGCTTTATGTCAGCTATTGTGATGCATCTAAGGACTGTAGTAAAATGCTCAAAATTGGCTGCACTATCCTCCAAGGAAGAAATGTCCTGACTTCAACATAAACAACTTACTGATAAATCATTCCAAGTTTTCACTCTGAGGATAAACCATGCCATATCATCAATGATGAATGCACATTGATCAAAAAGGACATGATGATGCTTGCCTTTTATTAATATCTACCACGACGGAATAAAGAGATATACTTAAAAAATGGAAATGCGACACAAAAATATCAATAGTGTAAACGCAGTTGCTCTCACTAAATGCTCCAGTTTTTTGCCAGTTAAGAAGCAGAGATGCATCATGCCGCAATCAATCAACTTCTAGAATTTCTAAATTAGTACAACTTGACTGGAGACCTAATTGGACAATAAAGGTCCTGTTTGGAAAACAAATTGATGGAGAGACTTCTTTGTTCTTTCGGATTTTGTTCCTGCATTTGTAATAAGCATGATTCTAAATAGTCACAAAATGGAAATAAAATATTGACAAGTACATGTTCATATATTATACCAGAACTACCTTACGACATAGTGTCCCATCCCCCTACCCCCACTAGGCCCCAAACCAAAAAAGGAAAAGAAAAAAAAATGTACTTATAGAAAACAAAATGTGGCCAGTCCCTCAATGGGGATGCTCTCTTGCTTTTCATTTACTAACCTGCTCTTGAAATCATTCACCACAGCTTCAACAATAGCAGGAGGAAATCTCTTCCCTTGCAATTTCTTTGTCATTGCCATTGCTGTATATGCCCTGTAGCCAGAGCTTGGAATTAAAACTAAAACCTCTATATTTTTTCTGTGGCATAAGCCGAGAGGAGATACTACTGCCATTGCTTAGAAGTTAACTAAAGAAATGTTTTTTTTTTTTTTTTAACTTCCTTTGGTCATTTTTTTCAAAAGTCAGAAATGTTAGTGGCAGTGATGTACTAAAGGGAGTTGATCATACTCAGAGCATTCTCAACAATCATACGAAAGCCCAAAGCCAGTTCCCTTAATGGCATCTGCCTTCTCTAAACAGGAAGAGGTCATGGATTTGAACCTTGGACATCAAGTTGGAGTGGGGAAACCACTCTCCCATCATTTTACTTATGGGAGAAAAATTAACAATTTGGTAGCAATGCTTTGAGTAGCCAAGATGGATTTATATGATTTCCTGTCTCATCTCTTCAGCTCATTAGCCTGGAAATTGACAATTGGCCCTACAGCCAAGCCAGCCTAACATTTAGCTTGCAACTTACTACTACCGCAACAACTGAGACTGGAATTTACAATGATTTGAAGGTACAAATCTATTCATAAGTAACATAAGATATAATCAAAACCTGGTAGCCAGCAATTGAAAGGCCAAATCTTTGGCATCTTTTCTAGATTTGCTACCTCTTAGCTCACTGCCAACATTACTGTTATCCCCTTGATGAACTTCAATCCCGTCATCATCTGCTTCTATTTCTTCAATAAAGTCATCATTGGTCTCAATGATATCCTCAATGGTTTCTTCCCCCAACCCTACAATCAAGTACTGCTACATTAAATCTTGCAAAACTTGTTAAGAAAACAGATGTCGTGATGTAACATGAGAGCTTATGCTCATTGTTACAATGTACCTACTCAATTTGAAAAATCATACACGACACACCCAAAAAGCAAGCACACAAGCACAGATGCACCTGAGCTCACACAAATGTGCCATCATACTTGGTGGGCACAGCTCATACAAGCATGGCACAGCCATGTAGCAAGAGCTGAAACAGCTGAAAAAGAAATATATAGAAAACCAACTACGAGTAAAACTAAAAAGACCCACTACTACAATTCAATTTTTAATCCCTGCAAATTCAAACCCAATTTTCATCAACAGAAGAAATAGGGAGCATCGTACCAAGATAGAATTAACCATTCAAGCCCATTACACTATCCTCAAGAAAACCGCATATCAAGCACAATCTCATAACCTCAACATCACATCCAAATATTTGATCAAATTCCTACCGGGCGTAGCATCGGTAACATTGACGACTGGCGTCTGCTTGTTTACAGGGCTCCGAATCTCCGCACACACTAAACCATTTGCGACTGCTTCTCCTTGACCTTTACAATAAACCCAAGACCTCATCACATCAGCATTTGAAATGCTCCGAGCTCTGGACTCTTGGCTGGTGGAGTTTCAGGTTTCTCATGCTTGTCAACCTTGTCCATTTTCAAAGGCACTTTGGGAGCGTACCTGACAGGAACGGAAGAACCAAGGTCCCTCCTTCCCAAACACTGGATCGCACCATTCTTCCTAACCCTAGAAACCCAATCAAAAAACAAAAATTAAAAAAAAAAAAACCTCAAAATCCTATTGTTGAAGTGGCTTTAGAACGATATCCTATGAAATTCGGGTCGATTAAGGAGAAATCACTCACCATGGGATGGAGAGGGCCCTGCTTTGAAGCTGAAGTGTCATCCTGAGGGAGAGATTTCCAGGGAAAACCGCCATTTTCGTTCAAATTTGCAGAGGAATCAAGCAGACCCAGAATAAGAAGATGGGAGAATCCAAGAAGTTGGGTTATTACAGCGGCTCCGCTTCCGTTAAGAGACCCCGGCCACCGCCATGCCCAATTTTGATTAAGTCATGTAGACGCAAATGACCGATACGTGAGCTTTGGTCCAATTAATTCAATTTGATTCTTGAAATTTAACCTAACTTGAGAATTTTTAATTTATTCGGTATGGTCCCTAAATTTTTTATACACATTTAATTTAATTCTTGAATTGTATGAAAATGTTCAATGTTATCTTTGAACTTGAATTAATGGAAGAACAAATTAAACATTTTTATACGGTTCCGAAAACTAAATTGAACATGCACTGAAATTTCATAGACTATATTGAACAAATTAAAAACTTTGAAATGACATTAAATGTTTTGGTAAAGTTCAATGACTCTATTGAATAAATTTAAATTTTATAGACCATATTATATCTTAGGTCAAAAATCAAATAACATTTGTGTTATTATCCCTAAATCATAATATCCAATTGAGATGATTATCGAACAATGTCATGTGATGATATGGATAAAACTTTATCCATGTCATGCTCTAATATTATCTAAATTGACTAGATTTTTTCATACAAGGATCATGTTGGACATTCACATCACATGTCGGCATCGTTCGATAGCCAAGTAAGCCGGATACGACCATATTTGATGTTAGGGGACTTAATTAGAAAATTTGCGAAAACAAAAGCACTTGATCAAATGAATTAAAAATACATAGACTTGATTAAGAAGCCTAAAAATATAGAGATAATAAGTAAATATTCCCCGATGTATCCATATTTTTTCAAATAAGGGCCAGAAGTGGACATTGTGTCAAATAAGAGACATGTAGTCTTAAATAGGGGCCTAAAGTGGCTAAGATAATTTCAAATAAAAGCGTAACCTTGTCAGGTCATCCGACCAGTTAAATATTCCGGCTAATTAAAGACATTTTCATCAAAAACTCAAAAAAGGCGAAGGACGAAAATGATCTTGACCAACTAAAAAGTCAAGCCCTTTTTTAGGGAAAAAAAAAAGCACTTCAGGTATTTATTTAGAAGAAAGTCCACTTCATATTCTTATTTGAGAAAATGATAGCACATCAAATTCTCATTTGAAATTTTTCCTTAGAACTAGACAAAAGCTTCCTTTTCTATTTTGTTTTCTCTTTTCCTTTTTGTGGATAGATAGATAAAACGTAGACAGCTTTCCGTTAACCAAATTCCCTTTATAGGCGACAACTATCTTTTAAATACTTTTTATGCATTTTGTATTTATGAGACTTTCATTTGAGTCTATATTTTCTTGAAGAAGCCTAATCTTTCATTTCTTATCATTCAAAAAGTTATGATAAAATGGCCGATGTGACATAAAAGATAAGAACAAAAAGGGGTGGAAAAAGTTCCCCAAAAACAAATAGAAAATAAGAGTAGGGGAAAAATTGAAATTTGAAAAATGAAATATACATTTGTCTTATGAAAAATCAACAACTCAAAAAATATTTTTCTAAAAATGATCGTTTTAATTGAGAATAATTGTACGAAAAGCCTTAAACCTATTGTACAGCAGTCAATTCAATCTTAAACCTTTTAATTTTGCCAATTTAATTCAAAATCTTTTGACAACTTATCAATTTAGTCATGAACCTTTTAAATGTGCTAATATAATTCTATACTTTTTAAAGATTTGCCAAACTAGTCCTCAATCTTCTAACAAATTGCAATTTGGTCCTTCCCTTTAATTTTGGTCGGATATCGTTGAGTAATGGCTCAACCAGTGCCGACTATCCTATTGGTGTAGCTAGCACTAACATGAATTTTTTTAAATATAAAATAAATAGAATTTAATAATAAATTATTTTTTCTTTTTTTCTTTTCTTCTCTTTTCCCTTTTTTGACTTAGGGTTGGTGACTTCCGCCGGCCACTGAACGAGGGTTGCGAAGCTCTCTTTGGCCACAAATGAGGGTCACAAATCTTGCCCATCCTAGCCAAATCTAGCGAGGCGATTGTCGGCCCTGTTTAATAGTGAAAAAGAAAAGGAAAGGAAAGAAAAATAGAAATTCAAAATTTTTTAAAAATTATAAAATTATCTACGTTAACACCGGCCATGCCTTGAAGAGTAGCTAGTGCCGACCGTGCCACAATGTTAGTGATATCGACACCAAATTAGCTGAAAAGACTAAACCGGCAATTCATTAAAAGGTTTATAATTATTTTGGCAAATCATTTAAATGTTTAGGATAACCTAACACAAATAAGATGTTTATGACTAAATTGTCAAGTCGTCAAAAATCTTAGGCTAAATTGATAGAATTAAAAGGTTTGGAATTGAATTAATTGTCATTCAATTTGTTTAGGACTTTTTGGATAATTTTTTTAATCACTCACAAAAGTAAATTAACGAAATTTATTTGTCATCAATGATAATTATTTTCTAACTGATAGAAATAATCATTCTTAGAAATTTTTTCTCAATTATTAAATATTTAAACAAATGCACCAAAAATAATAATCCCATTGTAGCGGGTATAATTTAGTGGTAAAAGTGTGATTCGTTTTATTAATCCCTTTTATAGTTAATGGATCTCTCGATTTGATTTGATTTAATTAATATTCTGAACAAAATATTATTTCTTAAAAGGATTTAATCTTTTACCTCTCAATAAAGGATTCGAGGAATACATTCCTGTTATTTGTATCCAATGGTAGTATTTTTCATCTATTTTTTAAGGGTTAATACCATGAAAAATTCCAAATTGATACACATGTGACAAATTTATCTTAAACTAATTTTTTGACTACTAAAAACTCCAAACTAATATACCTATAATAAATTTACCTCCTGTTAACTTCCGTCAAATTTTACCATTAAATTTGCTAACTTGAATGACATATGGTGACATGGTATGGTGATGTGGCAAAGTCTTTATGGAAATCCTAATACCACTAGATCTGTTAAAAAGATGGTTTAGGTTGGGTCGGGTCATACATGATCGGACTCAAATTAATCCATTTATCCCGTTTATAACCCATTTATCATAATGCAAATTTCTCGACTCATACCCAATTATACTTGACCAACCCATTTAACCAAATTTAGGAAATATTATTTTTTATGATTTGTTAAAAATATAATATTGCTAAAATATTTTTGTGCAATTCAAATTTAGTGGACAATTTTTATTATTTTTTTAAATTGAGGCTCCTTTTGTTTCTAAGAAAATGTTTTTCTAAGAAAATAACAATATTTTCTAGTGTTTACCTTAAATCTGAAAATAAATTGATATTTTATATTTTATATTTTTCTTTTTAAAAATTTGAAATTTTAATTATTTTTTTAATTTTATTTTTTCTTTCATTCTTCTTCAGCAGGTCATCGGCATAGTGACGATCGATGATTAGCTACAAGCAAGCTTAAGCCTCTCCTCAAGTCGGCGAGGTGAACCCTCACCAGATTCGATGAGTTCGAGGCCTCGCTAATGTTTGGCAAGCTTGAGCTTTGCCAACCTCCAGCGAGCTCGCTAGCTAAGAAGATGTAAGAAGGAAGAAGGAAAAAAGAAAAGGAAAGAAAAAAAAAATTATAAGGCTGAAGAGGGAGAGAGAGTGCATGCAAGCCTTGGATTGGAAATGGGTTCTAAACTTAACTGGGTTCTAAACTCGACTCATTTACACCCATTTAAAGAAGGTTTTAAACTTTTTAACCCATTTAACTTTATGGGATTCAAAATTGAAGTGACCCTCAAATGGGTTATATATAAGTCTAATACCCGTTTTAATTACAACTAAAAATCCCAACTCGATACATTTGTGACAAATTTACTCAAAAGTAGTACATCTGCTACAAATTTACTCCAAATTAATATATTTGTCACAAAATTACCTCAAACTAATTTTTTGTCATAAAAAACCTTAAGCTGATGCATGTGTGACACATTTACTCTCATTCAATTTTCTCAAATTTGACTAAGTTGTGATGTGCAATCAATTTTATTTTATAGATTACTCTATCATTGCTTCTATGTCATTAACACTTGAATTTTTTTTTTCTTCTTTCTGTTGGATTCATTATTAGGAGACTATTGGAAGCCTACCAAATGCGCATTTCGTTCTTGTGCTGGAGAGGATGCCCACTAACTAAAAGATGGACATATTGCATGCATAGATATACAAATGAAGCACTATTTTACATAATGAGCCAAAAGTAATATACTTTTCTAAATATAAAAGAAGACTTCATATGCAAATATCGTAAAGTAGTAAGTCCAAATTAGAATATTAACCTACTTTAGCAGCTGTGAAACCATAAGTTAATTTCAATAGTATTTATCATCAAAATGGGCAGAGAGAGAGAGAACGAACCTTCCAACAAACAAGCCATATGTAATCAATCAGATTTATCATCAAAATGCAAATAACATCATCTATACAAAATGGAGAGAACAAAATTAAAACCATGGATCAATATTTATTTGAAAAAGCTTTACAAAATAGCCTTCACACTAGAGTTGAACAAGCTTTACATAATAGCTTTTACACCGGACATCCAACCAGCAAACTAGCCAAAAAAAGGCGCAATCGACACTAGACAACTGAGGTAAAAAAGCATGCTCTATATCACAACTTTCCCAAAAAAAAAGTCAATATATGCTAGATTTTAACAAGCTTTACAAAATAGGCTTCTAAACAAGCTTTACACCAAGCATCCAACTCTCCTTATAAGTTTGTTGCCTTGCTTCATTTGAGATTGTTTAGTTTGAGGGGGTCCAAAAACTTGGCTTGAAAGATCCACGGTAAGATTTGCACCACCTTGACGAATTTCTTCTAGTATGTTACTGCCAGGCATATGAAAATTGAGGGAAAAACAAAATATTTGTATGCTAATTGTGGATTAAAAAATTCCAACAAAATAAAATGTTCACCCTTAAATATGAGTTTCCAATGGCTTTAGATACGTAAAATCCGTATCCTTCTACAACCTATAAGAAGACAAACCATATTAACGCTTTACTTTGGTACTATAGAAAACCGTAAGAATTGTACTAGTGGACTACTCACACTCCTCTTCTCAGATTTGACAATATTTAATTGTCCTCTTACAAATCTAGCTAAGGTACTTTCACTTTGTTTCTTAGATGCCCCTCCTTCAATGGTCGGTTGCTTTGGATGCTTCCTTGGCCTACCTCTTTTGCCCTGCATAATAGACATATACAAGGTATCTTAAGGGAAAATGTATCGCATTTGTATTTGAATTTCCTTACAGTTAGTTCAGTTTGGAAAGGTGCCGAAGGTTAAGGGCATGTTGTCTTGTTGTGTCCAATATCAAGACAAGAGCATTTCATGGTAATTCCATGTTTTGATATTTTAGCAAAATTAGTGTTGGTGACCTTTGGCTCCCTCATTCTTTTGCTTTTCTCATCCTTTTTCTTTTATCACAACCCAACCTCGAGGAAGGGCAGGTTTAAGGGTACTTGACTATGAGAGTTCTCTTACGGTTTGTGTTCCAAAAGACGTCATCACCTCATCTTCCAGATCGAACCTCTTGTGAATTTCCTCATACACGGTCGTGAGTTCTCCCAAAGTTGTACCCCGCATGACAACGAACTATTGCGATCTATACCCGCACAGGCGACACACCTTGAGAAGGAAGGTTGGGTGTAGATATCATATTTAAGGGTACCTTTATCATGATAGCCCTCTCGATAGTACACTTCGCCATAAAAATGGCATCATTTTATCCTTTAGGATACTGCCACATTAAGTATGCTAAATTGTGGTGAGTCTTATCAAGACCCATACCTCTCGCAACGGGTTCACTTATATGATCATACATGTTTTTTTTTTTTCAGGGTCATTTAACTTGAACTAAATGATCATGCGTGGTTGGTCATTTTCGTGCTATTCCATATCTAAAAAAAAAAAGAAGGCAATCAATTGTATTGAAAATGTGTAACAGTAAGTAAACAACCAAGGAAAGCATTAAATCTATCATGCAATCTTAAAAAACATAAAAAGAGAAATGAAATGAAAGGACGGGAAAAAAAGGAACTCACAAAACATCGGGTTTTTATTCAAACAAAGGAAACCCGAGACATACGTCGGGGATGAATGATACAACAACATGGTTGGAACGAACATTGACCTTCCACCATCTTCGAGTCTTAATGATTCACTACCTTTGGAACCTAATCTATTTCTAACCTAAATATAAGCTAGGTATATACAAAGGAAAGAGATAATCATGCACATCAAAATAATCAAAAGCACAACACGAAATCAAGAACGATCAATCAATTGAAACAAAATTCAAGATCAACCAAATTTGGGCCTCAGAGTTGGCCTTTGCAATTTATGTTTGGTCTCTCTAGATACTTACCCAATTTATTTTATGACTTATAACCATTATTAACCACTTAAGTTCTTGCATGGCCAGTAATGCCCATAAGTCCCTAAAGAGATGTTCTAGGTGCTTCCTCATGACTTTCCCTTGGTATCATGCACCGCACCTAACATACATCTAACAATCACATGCATGAGCATGAATTAAAAATACAAGTAGGCCTTTGAAACCTTGTTTCCCAAACAATCAACCAAGTGAGTGAACCGTCAGCGATCGCTTATTATAAAGCATGCACCAATCACAAATACAAGCATTGCTAATGAATAACATGAATATGCATGAGGAGTACATGTGATGTTTCAACAATAGGCTTTGAAATCATCAAGAAGGTTTTTGGAGACAAAGCGATGCCTTGCTATAGAACACATTCAATCGTCAAGGTTAGCCATGGGCTCGCATAAATGCACTTACAAGTATCGCAGACATTTTGAATATGGTTCAAACCATGACTTTCATGATGTCAAACCAATTATTGAAAAAAAAATGTTTAAAAGATTTGCTTTTGGAAACATCACATGTCCTAAAGCCATTTCGAAATAAAATTTGGAAAATCTATTCATTGAAAATCATTTGATAACAAAGATTAAAGGATTTGAAACAATTTTCATGGAGGTGGTATGTCCTAATACCATGCATAAACTAATTTAAAAGGTCTAACTAAGCGATCACAATAAGAAATTCATATCAGGAAGTTTTAGACCAAACACAACATCTCAGCAAAATTAGGTAATATCCATTGATGATTTAACTATGAGAAAATTTTTTAGCATGCATAACATGATATCGAACAACTTTCATGAAGAAACTTTTCTTAAAAGAGCTAAGCATGATTTTATAAAAATCAAACGACAAATAACAATGCATCAGAAAATTGTCAAAATAGTAGGACATCACATCATTGCAATCAAGGTTTACCCTATCAAATGAAGTCTAAAAATTATGAGATTTTATTACAACATAGATAAAAGAATGACAAACAAACTTTGTTAAGCGTCCAAGTTGAGATCTTTACAGAAAAAAACAGTACAAAAATGGAAAAAGTCTGTCTAAACAGGGGTAAAAAGGGGGGGACCGAATATGACCCCAAATTTAAATTCTAGTCTAGTTTACGAAAAATGAAAAATGGACATACGACAAGTAATTTCCATGAAATCAACAGCATTTGAAAGCTATAGGTGTGCTTTACCACTCCCTAGAAGGGTCCGGGTTAAATTAAGGTCAACTTAGTGCTCTAAGATTGAGATTTCTAAGGGTGTGTGTGTGTCAACCATTAAAAACCAGAACATAGACATGCATTATAAAACCTCAAAAATAATCATGTAATGCACAAAATGGCATGAAAGACTCACACAAGACTTAGAATCAGATGTGACAAACAATTTGGATAATAATCTAATCTTAAGTTGGCATGCAAAGATGTCATACAATTTAATGACAATACAAGAAGATTCAAGATTCATAATGACATACTAGTAAGTTTCTAAGCGTGACAAACGCTTTTGTGACATGAATTCAATACGCGAAATGATACTCAAAATAGAATAAACCATATACGTACACAAAATTTGTAACATATAACTCAAATGTCAAGGAGACACTAATGCGGAATTTGGTCTCTAAGGGACCCAACGAAACATACAAAGGTATGCACATGATAAGATTTTAATCCTATAGTGAGGGCTAAGAACATACCAAATTTTGACAACTTAAGTATGTGCATAAATCTTACTAAAAAGACTCCATATAAAATGAATGATGATGAACACCTTTGATTAGGACTCAAAACCAAATCGTGATTATACAAGTTATAACAAAAATGACAAAAAAAAAATGCGCATTGCTGATTTTCTTACTACAGCCGCACTTGTGCACCTTTATACATACAATTGACATAACAAATGATGTCGAAATTACACAAATCATACATCAAAAGAAAGCATATGACATGTATTTCATCCTTCATAGGGGACTAAAGGTCAAACAAGTTCAATTTCATGCTTAAATTTGCTTAAGTTCACCTCGGATCAGTGTAGGGACGGAAAGACGTATATTTGGATCTAAGAGGTTTTGGCCTACTAAAACATGTCTAAAATTCCAAAAATAAAATAAAATAACTAAACATTCTCAAGATAATGAGGAACAAGTTTCATGAAGACAACTTCATTAAAAAATCACGAAAGAAGTCCATGAAAAAATAACAATAAGCTAAGGTGGACTAAGGTCAGAACCAAAAGAGCATCAAGGATCTGCAGAAATCGAGCAGTTTGTGACATGTTTTTTGGGGGTCAAATGTCGCTCAATCGGGCGTGCTATCTATCCGTTCGAATCTCGTGGAGTGTTCTTTCTATGTCTAAGAGAGCTCAAACCGAGATGAGGCCATCTAAGACCTTCTTTTAGCCAAAACAGTAAGCATGTCACAGACCTACGAAATTGCAGATTTAAAGCAAATCAAGTAAGTTTAAATCCAACTTCATCATTGATGATCATTGATTCACGGCAAATCAATATTCTAATCTATCAATCAAATATCCAAGCATCTTTCAAAATCCTAAGTGTGAATCTTAACCCTAATCGGCTAATTTGGTCTCGTTTCACTGGATTTAAGCTTTAAGGATTACCTTTCGCAATTTTCATTGATTTTAAGCGTAATCGGACGAATCAAGTTTGCCGGAACACAATCGGATTCCGACCAAACCTCGAAGGATCGGATTAGGATAGCTAGGGTTGCTTTCAAGTCGGTTGGACCGCTAGTTTGGATCATGAACAAAACTGGTCCAAGATTGGACAGGTTCAAGAACACCGGAGACGAAATGGATTGCCAGAGACGTTAAACTAAGGTCCGACCATCTAGAGGTCAAGGATGTGTTTAGCACCAATTAAAGATGAGCGGTGGCCTCAAGGATCTTCGGTGACCACCGAATGGAATGGGATTGACCGTCGATTCAACCCGCAGTCCAAAAGCTGAAGGATGAAAGGACTTGGACGGGCCGATATGGCATCACCGGAGCTAGAACTTGCTCCAATCACCATCATCAACGAGAGAGGAAGAGGCTAGATGGTGGTGTGATGCGACGAACTGCCGGTGAGGGGCGGTTCCGGTGGCCAATGACAAGCGCACGAAAGGGAGAGAGGGAGCGAAAAATGAGCAGGAAAGAAATAGCTAAAGAGAGAGTTCGTTATAGATATTTTCTGAATATTCCTACAAATGAAGCCCACTCATTTAGGAGGGAAAATTGGTATTTATTCCAATCCCAAATCAATCAATCTCGACCGTTGTTTCGATCCAACAGTGAAAATTAATCTAATGGGCAAAACTTAATTTTGAAAGCTTCATTATCATCTAGAGATGTCGGATAGTTGATCTAATAAGCCCAATTTGCGAAAACCTAAGCTAAAATCAATAATAGTGCTAAAAGGTCCAATTATGGGTTGAATTGTAAATTTACGAAATCTTATGGTCAATTAGTAAAATTATGGGAAATTGAGGGTACGTAAGTAAAATTGGCATGGTGAGGGTCCCGAAACAAGTCACCAGAGGTCCAGAACTAGCAGACAAAGGGCTAAATCGGCCTGCCTTACCGTTGACTGATCAGACTAGTCAAACCCGTTCACACCGGTTTGGCTGGTTCTTGATCGGTTTGAACCAATTTTGGCTGGTACACGTACTTATTTCCTTTTTGGGTTTAAAATTTATGCAATTTGGTCACTCAGGACCAAATAAAAAAGAAAACTTACTCGATTTGATAGGAAATTTCTCAATTTCAATTCAATTAAGTCAATTAACCTTCATAAATGTGTTCTAGGAGTCTTCTATTGACTTAATTAAGTGATTATCATGAAAGACAATTGACCAATACTGTGGGTGCTTAAAATTGAGTTTAAAGGGCTGAACTGAATAATTTTGCGATTCATTAAATAAAATTGCAAATTGATTAAAATTAAGTCCAATTAATGTTGCAATTGCCCTATCTAACTAAACATCCATATGTAAGATCACTTAATGCATTCAAATTGGTCTTGAATTGAAGTGTTGGAGCTTAAGTAAAAAATGAACCTAGGCTTAACACTAAAATTGGACCTAAATATATTAAATTGAACCGTAGACTTGAATGGGTCAACTTGGATTTCTTCAATTGAAAATTAATTATTGGAATTTCTTATGCTCAAGATATTAAAAATTCCTCAAATCAAGGAGTTGTAATGTGAATTTCTCGAAATTGACCTCAAATTTCGACTTATATTAAGAAAATGAGTGGAAAAAGATCGTTTGTTCGTAACTCATGAAGAAATTATTTTGGTCCCCTAATTAAGGCTTAAAACAACAATTTGTCTTTTGATTTGGTAATTCGCAAAGTTGAATGAACGCATGGACTTGAAATAGTCCCTATATCTAATGTTGTGAAAGGAACTGCACCTAATTGTGACTAATATAAAATTAATTTTATTTTTAGTCGATTTGTGACCTAATACCGAAAAATTCGAAAAACAATGTTCTTAATTGAATTTTGTGAAATTTTCGACAGACAAATCAAATTGACGCTAAAAAAAAGTGTTTTTATGGCTTTTTGATTTTTTTTCAATTTTTTGGTCAAAGATTTGACAAAAAGTCAATCATTTAGTTGATTTTGGGAAAATATCACAAATGGTCCCTAGACTTCTACTTAATGTGCAATCTCGTCCCTGAACTTTTGATTTGCTCAATTTGGTCCCTGAACTATACACAAATGTTCAATTTAGTCCTTCCGTTAAGTGATGACTATTTTTCCTTCTTCTTCTTCTTCTTTTCTTCTCTCTTCCCTTCGCTGGCCATGGTAGAAATGACCCTCACCCGACCCGGCCAAGGGCCTCCCTCGCCCGACGCCGCGAGGGCAACCCTAGCCGGGGCAACCCTAGCCGGCTTCCCTCCGCCATGGCTGGCGGAGGGAAGAGAGAAGAAGAAGAAAATAGAAAAAGAAAAAAAAAGAGACTAAAATGCCCAATTTCGTTAACTTTAACTAACGGAAGGACGAAATTGGTCAATTTTCAAATAGTCAGGGACTAGATCGGACATTTATCGATAGTTCAGGGACCAAATTGAGCAAATGGAAAGCTCCAGGACGAGATTGCACATTAAGTAAAAGTCCAGGGACCATTTGTGACATTTTCCCTTGATTTTTTTCTAAAAGGTTAATTTCTTAGTCAAATCTTTGAATTTTTGAGTAAGTGATTTGACAAAAGTGAAACTAAAGATAAATAGCATCATTTTGGATGAAAAGCTAATTTTTCACCTAAGGTGACTTTTGGTCAAAGGGTTGACTCAAAATTTAACTTGAAAGTCAATCAATTGACTTTTCGAGTTTTTCTCGCAAATGAATCGGAAATTGCTTAGGAGCAACAATGCAAAAGAAAGAAATGAAAAATGATATTTTTTTATTGAAAAATGGGCTTCATCGCAATTGGAAACATAAATCTCGATTTTTTTACCTTTTTGATGCATTGACTAAAAATCAGATGTCCATATCTTTTCACCATTGGGTCTCTTCCTATCTTTCTTAAGCCTCCCTAGAAGTTTTCTAAATGGCAGAGGCAATAAAGGTTCTTCACTTGTCTCTAGCCACATTTTCTTTCCATTCAAGGTAGGTAATGCAAAAAGATAGCAATGCTTATACGTAGTTTTCTTGAAACAATCAACTACGTAATCATTTAAGTTACACTTCATGAAGTTGATGCACGAGATAGCATAATTACATGGTATCCCTAATATATCTCATTGTCTGTAAGTACATGTCTTCTCATTAGATCAACCATAAAAGTGTTATCATTTACTTCAACTTCGAATGTGGAAGCTGTAAAAGGCCTTGGAATGCATAATATAGACTTCATATTTTCCTTCTCAATCTTCAATCTAATTCTTGGACAAATCTCATCTCTTAAACCAACTATTAATTGGCTTTTCTCATACATCCTTACCATAGTATACCCTCTAACATATCAACAATGGGATTTTCCCCTTCTCTACATATTTATGCATTGAACGTCTCACTCAAATTGTTTTAATAGAATTGCAATTTTGTGCACACTTGATGAATGCCTTGCCAAAGTGTCTTGGACCCTATCTCATGAAGTCTTCATTTGCATGAACATGATTTTCCTTTATTTCTTTTACTGCTAAGTTGAAATCGACCTCATATGTCAAATATATAGCTCTCCAAAAGCAATTCCTAAATGTTTCTCCCTCATATAGTTTTTTCAAGTTAGCATAAATGTGTCAAGCACAATTTATGTACTCTGCTTGTGAAGGGAGTTTAGAAAGTGCGTTGAGAAGGCCTTGCAACACATTATTTGACATGCAAATAAGTTAGTCCACAAACAATAAATACTTCTATTAATAAAGCTTGTGCATAATCTTATCTTCTATTGGTCACTCATGAAGGTCCAGCCAAGACCTTGTCCCCTCATTCAAGTCTTTCACTAGTAGCTTGAGAATCCAAGTCTAAGATTCTTTAGCTTCAATAATAGTCCATGCAATTGGAAACATTTGGTTGTTTCCATCTCTGCCAGTAGCACAAAGCAACATCCCTCTAATAAAAGTCTTCATAAAGCATCCATCTAGAAAACCCTCTTTCAATTGTTTGAAACCCACATAGAATCTCTTGAACGTATTCTAACTATATCAAATCAACTCAGCCTTATAAGCTTGTAGCTACTTGCATTGCTCAATAAATAAACCTCTAGTGATCTCAATAGCTCTGGTAATCATTCTATAATAAATCCTCTTATTCAGTATCAATGCCCACATCTCCATTGCATCTTCCTACATTTGTTATGTTGTATATTCAAGTCAGCTCTAGTTTTAGGCAAGAACTGCTCTGCAAGCCATATATACGATGTATTATTATTTCTCATGCTTCTAAAGCAAGTATGCTAATTTCCAACAATCTTGATGATGAAGGTCTTCTCATTCTTCATCCAACTAGCAAAAACTATCCTTTCGTGGCCACTCATACGCTTACCATCCATTTTTTCGCTTCACTTTTCTTCCATCCAATGTTAAATCCATTTATGATTGCATAAGTTTGCATAGCTTTCTTGAATTGAGCACGTGAGGCAAATCTCATTCCTACTTTAAATTATATTTTTTTATGATCCAATTTGGGTGTCATATCTTATGTTTTTCGGTCTTCTTTGGTTACAGATTTCTCCATCTCCATTAGAGTTAGGAGGGCTCAAATTTTCATCTCCTTTTTCTAGATTAGTGTTTCCATTATTTTCACCATTATCCTCATTTTCGAGAATGTTAACAATAATTATATCAATGATAACAGCAGCAGGAGCATCGGCCTCTCTTCTTATTTGCTTTGCAAGAAAGAAATCCCTATTAATCAAGAATGTAGTCATCATCACTTAAAGATAATGTACAAGGATCTTGCTTTAATTCATTGTCACTATTGCTATTATCACCACTATTAGAAGAATCACTACCATCACCAAGAGAAGCTCCTTCAATATATACTTCAATAACACCAACGCTTGATCTTAGACCCAGCAATTTTGGCACTTGATCATCACAACAAATCTACATAAGATCACCTCTCAAGGAATTCTCGAGGATTAGGTACCATAACTTTTCAACTGTGTATCCTAGACCAGTAATAGCCTCAATAATTGCATTATAGTTCAATAACATTGACTTACAACAATGGAGATATTCTATATGGTAGCCTGTGTACTTCATGATGTCTCGAAGTCCATAACTCTACCCAAGATTAGTGCAATTGTGAATTCGTTAGACATTTGCAAGAAAACAACAAACAAACTAATTAGTTTGTAAAAACCTCTCACAAATAACTAGTAAAGATGCGATGATCAAGTTTGACACAAGATGAGAAGATCGAGTTCAGCGAACAAGATGCTTGGTATTTTCGAGATGTACAAACAAGCTAAAAAAGTGAGCTCTCATAAGACACATAGAATCACACTCAAAATACACTCGAAATCAATGACAAACTTAAGTGTTTTTGGTTATGGCATTTCATCGGGTATGTAATGTACAAGTCAATCATACCATTCACATGCAAGTTTCACTTTAAAATTTCAATCCACGTACGATTCAAGATTGGAAAGACCACGTAATGCTAATGAGGACATGAACTAACACGGATGACCAACATAGCAAGAGCAATATGTAAGCGTACAAACATATTTGTGAACAAATAGTAAATCATGTAGGGCCGAGACATAGAAACATAAGACCAAGTTTGGCACAAACTGAAAACAAGCGAAGCCACTGGATGTGCGATTAGAGGATTTTGGCTAAGAGATCCAACAAAAATGAAAGAAAGGAGGTCCTTGGAAACATAGAGCCTTGAACGCCATGTGGAAAATAGCTCTCATTTTCCTACCTCGATAAGATGAAAACTATGACATAAACCATTTAAAAATTAGAAGTTTGACACGAGTTTCACTAATTCTTTAACTCTAGGATACCATTTGTATTTATAGGATTTATTTACTAGTTATCACAACAACTACAAGAGATATAAATGGAAATTTTGAATTAGTCCATTACAATAATAATTATAGTAATAACTACGTGAGATAAGAATAGACTAATTCCAATATTTGAATTAGTTCATTACAGTAAAAACTACATGAGATAAGAATAGACTAATTCAAAATATTTTGAATTTGAATCTTAATAGGCCCCCGCAAGCTGAAAGTGGTCTTTTGAATGACCTTATATTTGGATTTGAACATAACAAGGCTATACCATGTAAGAGGCTTGGTGCAGATATCCGTTATTTAGTCAAGTGTAGATATGAAGCGAATATCAAATTTGCGTTGTGACACTAAATGACGAACGAAGTGAAAGTCTACCTCGATATGCTTTGTTCTAGCATGAAAAAGTGGATTCATCGTAGGATATATTGCCCCTAGGTTGTTGCACCAAAGGATAAGGGCTTTTAATTGAGAGATGCCCAATTCCTTTAACAGTGATTGTAGCCTTACCACTTCTGCCGTGGCGTTTGCCAATGCTTAATACTCATATTCGGTTGAGGAACATGCAATGGTATGCCACTTTTTGGCTAACCAAAAAACCAAACTTTGACCCATATAAATTGCATAAGCTCCAATTGAGCATCTATTAATGGGGCAATCGGCTCAGTCTGCATCACTGTATGCATGAAGTTATGTGGTAAATTGGGAACTAAGGAGTAATTCATGCAAAACAGTTTTCTTTAAGTAGTGTAGGATTCATTTCACCGCACTTCAATGGTCTTCTGGTGATCTTTCATGAATTAGTAAACTTTGTTTACCATATAAGAGATACCTTGTTGAGTCAAGGTGGCAAATTGAAGAGCACATACAGTGCTCCTGTATAATTTAGCATCTTTAAGTGGATTACCCTAATTGATTAAATTGGTATTTGTAGCCGTAGACATCTGAACTAATTTAACACCGTCCATACTGATTCAGTAGAGGAGATCTATAACATACTTTTGTTGTAATAGGAGGAGTCCTAAAGGATGCTCGAGCACATAAATTCTTAGGAAGTAATTAAGTTCGCCCATGTCCCATATGAAGAACTCCTTGTTTAAGCAATTGATAGTGTTTTGAATAAATGTTGGATTGGACTCTGTAACAATAATGTCATCAAGAAAGATTAGCACGTAAATGGAGAAATTACGCCGATGTAGTAGAAAGAGGGAAATATCAATTTTTTATCTAGTAAATCGCAATAATTCTAAAAAGATTCTCAATCAGTGGAACCCAGCTCGCGGTGTTTGCTTTAATCCATATAATCCATATAAGGATTTTTGCAACTTGCATATATGGTTTGGCATTTCTTTATCAATGAAGCCCTAAGGTTAGGCCATGTAGACTTCTTTAATCAAGTTACCATTTAAAAATATGTTGCTAACATCCAACTGCCAAAGTTTCTAATTCTTTGTCATAATCAATGAAATAACTACACGAATGGTGGTTGCTTTAACAACAAGACTAAATATTTATGTGTAGTCGATATCTTCCTGCTAATTATAGCCCTTGGCCACTAGGCCAGTCTATCGAACCATTTGGATGTGTCTTGACTCCATAAACCTATTTGGAGCCCACGACATTTGCTTTGGGACTCAATGGAACCAAAACTCATATTCCATTACGCAACAAATCATTAAATTCTTGAAGCATCATGTCCCTCCATTTTTCATGTTTATAAGCTTCAACGAAGCACCATGACTCTTCCTTAGAGCTTATTTTGAGTCCATATTTGGCAGTGAATATTTAGTGTTGGGCTTTAGATTTTAATGCAGCTGCATTGAATGGGTTCTTAGTTTTTGATAAACTGGTTGTGGAGGTATCTTAACAGCTCGCTATAAGGAGGCATCTAAAAGAGCCTGAATATAACTTATACCAACATTAGACGAACTAGAAACAAAGGTGTTAGACGTTGAACCGGTATTAGTGTTAGTATTCAATAATGTCGATGATGATTTTTTAAAGGAGGGTGAGGAGGTGTTAAAAGGGTGGGGCAAAAATAGGATATTACCATTAACACTATGGTTTGCATGGAAGGACACACCAACCATGGAGATTGTCAGCCAAGGATGTGATGGTGAGGTATTTTATATAGGTTTGAACCAAGTGCAACAAATAGAAAAATATTTTCAATAAAATGAGCATGTCTTGCAATATACATGCATCCAATTTTGTAATCTAAACAATAGTAACCAACATGCAATGTACTATATCCTAAGACCACACATTGAGTAGAATGGATTGAAAATTTATACAAATTGTATGGCCTTAATAAAGGGAAAACAACATAACCAAATATTTTCAAAAAATTGTAATCCATTTGCTGATGGAAAAGCATTTGAAAATGTGAGATATTGTTAAAGAGTGGTGTGGGTAATCTGTTAATAAGATAAATTGTGGTTTTAAAAAATAAGACCAATACTTTGGAGGAAGAGATGCATGGGCAAATAATGTAAGGACGATGTCAACAATATGGCGAATTTTTTCGCTCAACTGCTATGTTCTACTCGTGAGTACATAGACATGTTACATGATAGAGAATTCGATATTTTGAAAAAAAAATTATTCAAGAATTCCATCTTATAAGAAAGTTTTATTCAGGGTCTGTATTCCCCACCCCAATCAAACATTACCACTTTGATGGATTTTTCAGATTGTTTCTCCACCATAGTCCTGAATTTTTGGAAAATGGAATGAACCGTAAACCGATTTTGAATAAGATAATACCAAGTAAATTTTGAAAAATTATCAACAAACAAAACAAAATACTCATAACTGATAGCATAATTAATTGGAGTGAGTTCCTATACATTAGTAAAAATTAAATCGAGATGTGTTTTACTAATGCTATGAGTGGGGATAAGGGTGTTTTATGAGTTTTCCTAACAAATGGGAAGCACATTTATTGAAATCAATTGTAGAACATGGCAATTATTTGAATGAATCACAAAGCAAATTTGCTCTATTGGTGATGACCCATTCAAGCATGCTAGGTGTAATAGTGGCGGAAGTATCAAATGAGATGGTGTTGGTGGATGGAGACGTGGCATAAGAACTCGGCAGCCGGTATAGTCCATCCTTAAATGAACCTTGGAGTAGTGGTATATTGATCTGCAAATCATTCACAACAAAGTGAAATGGATCAAAGAAGCAATTGTTATCACGTGTAAAATTGTATACGAAAAACAAATTTTGTTTAATGGTAAGAATGTGAAGGATATTTGAAAAACTAAAAGACTTGTTAATAGGAAGAACCGACATTAATAATGTTTAAACATGCTCCATTACCTACATGAAGAGATTTGTTACCGTTATGTGGTGTAGAAATCTGTAAATTGACAACGTCAGGCATCACATGGTGAGTAGCTGTAGAATTTGGAAACTAGTTGTCACGACCCCAACTCCATCCTCAAGGTCTTGAGCTACAAGGATTATATTTCGCGACGTGCCAAGCGTATCGCCATCCCATTTCTTTTTAATCTTCAATTTAAACATATGCAGAAGCGTATATACAGCACTCGGACAACAACAACTTGCAAACACACAATTACATCAGTTATATTTACAAGCCCTTTTGTCACGGGCCTTTATATTTACAACCATTACATGTTCTATGTTAAAAAAGGCCAGGGTAAACCTTAGCTCCTTTATCGAAACTGCAACTCCTCTATACCTACAATTCTGAAAAATAAAGGGGTGAGTCATAGACTCGGTAAGTAAAACCTTTAATTCTCTATTAGGATGACATCTCATCATCAAAATCTAGTAGGTACAACACGTGCAATACAATGTTTATGGCAAATCGATGACAAACTTATTGCTACACCTCGACTACATGTAGATGTCCATTATCGCATATTTCAATGCATGCTTACCTTCAGCATATCAATGAACACATCAATATATCATGCTTATGCATATATCAGCATTCATAACATGATTCTTTATCGTCGTCTTGGCTCGACCAGGCCCCTCTGCTCGACCAAGGCTTCTAGCTTCATGTTGGGCTTCTCGGCTCAACCGAGGTATCTTGACACTAGCTCACCAAGCCATCTGGGCTCAACCCAAGCATCCTAGCTTAGCCAAGGCATCCCGAGGCTAAGTTACCAGAGGCATCCAGGCTCAAATTGAGGCATCCTGGCTCAACCATGGCATCTCGTTCAATGAACGAGGCGTTGCCGCCAACATTATGTGGCGAAAGACGCTTTTTTCTCTTTAAGTGCATCATAAAAGTATATCACACAAGCTAGTTTTTACTTTTCTTCTTAGTCCACTAATACATGGCCCGAAAGCATGCTCATTCAAGAAAGTGTGCCATGACTCTTAACATTATACTATATGCCATGCTGGGCACGATCCTCGGTTTGTGACTTGAGCCACACGCCTAGACTATGTTTGCACCAAGCAAGACGTGGAACCAACACGCTTCAATGCTGATCTAAAGCCTTGTAGCTTAGGCCATCACGACTTGATGGCGATTTCAAGCCGAGTGAATCTTGACCTCATCCCGGAGTGTGAACACATTCAAGCATGCAAACATGAGCAAACCATATAAAAGGATATTACAATATACATACGGCTTACACGGGTTAGCACACCACTAAACTCAACGAAGTAGGCTATCACCCTAACCAAGAGTTAGAGATTCTACTTACCTTTGATGAACCTTGATAAACTATAGGTGGCTTCACTAAGAGAGAACCATCTTGCGAGGGGGTCAGCAATCAAGGCCGAGAGAGAGAGAGAGAGGGGTGACGGTAAGAGGGCGTGAGAGAAAAAAAGAGAATAAATGAGGGAGAAGAGATGGGGCGATGTATATGGTGTGAAATTGAGGGGGGCAATGCCTTTATTTATAGGGAAACCCCTCATAATTTCCCTTCCAAGTGGACCAATCACATTTCTCCAGTTGGACAAACTAGGATGAAGAAATGGCGAGCTAAAGAGATGGGTGGCAAGTCTAGTTCCTAGGGAGACACTTACTCCTCTTTCCATTGGTCCACTTAAGGGATTGAGTCATCATGGAATGATTTCATGTAATGATTGTAGGGACACCTAAACCATATGACACACCTCTCATTAATTGCCAAGATTTCATGCAATCATTAGGCTTAGATGACCCAACTTGCTCTCCAAGTTTCTTCTCTTTAACACATTAAGGTCCAAAAATATTTAATGCATTTTTATCTTCAAGCCAAGAAATCTCTAGATTTGCTTGCTCCTTAAGTTGGGCGTGCAACCCCCTTCCCTTCCAAGTTGGACACGTGACCTTCTTATCTTGGGGTAAAAAACATTTTCAAGCAATTCCCAAAATCGGCACCGGTACCATATCAAACGGGTTCGAAAAATTATAAAATTTTAGTATGTTATAAAGAAGACCTCAAAAATCATTTTTCATGAAAGAAACTTAACCAATTTTGTGCAATGGAAAGAGCAGCAATTCACTGAACACAATCCAAAAATTCATCCGTCAAGCAGATTCAACATTTAGAGAGAGAGACTCATTTTGAAATCCAAATCTTCACAAAACTCTTTGAATTTTTAATAAGTTGTAGATATGGATGTCATTTATTTTATGAAGGAAGCATGTGCCAAATTCATAATGGAAGATTTTATAAAAATTCGAGAAAGCAACTTGGTTATTGTTTCCACTATACTTGGCAGGTTTAATATGATAATTGATCGGGCCTTTGTCCCAATCATTTCACCTCAGAAAAATCTGAAATAAAAGTATGTTGTAGATCAAGATGTTTTGAACAACTCTTATTAAGAAAGTCTCTCCAAATTAGGACCATAAAAAGCTCTATAAAATTTGAAAACTGCGAGAGTGCAACAATTTCGAAAACAGAAATCAAAGTCAAAACTTAAGAAACCAAAGGTGGCAAGTCTATGAAGGAGGGGTGGTGCCCCTAACGATCTTCCAAGACCATCCCTCATTAATTCTTCTTGGCCAATGATTCATCAAGCATTTAAAGTTGGAAAGAACTTGTCTTCCAAGTCTCAAAGTAGAGGAAATGATAACCCTAATCTAATAGGGACACATGGACATGTAATTCACCTCATTCATTAATGGCTTGTCATGATGAATATACACCTAAGCTCATGAGTCATCTTCTTTCATTAATTACTTGAGACACCTAAGCATCCATACTCATTACTCTCATTCAATGCATTTGACTCTTGTTCTTCAAGAAAATTGGCCTATCTAGCTTAGCCTTCTAGTTTGGACCAAAAGAAGGGTCGAAATCGAGGATGTTACACTAGTTTTGCTACAATGGGGTAAGAAGAATCCTAACTATATTTGCAATAGGTTGATGTGCATTAGTGCTAGACTACGAATATTTGAAATAACATCTTATGGTCTTATGATTATAATTCTGACGAATTTGGCATTAGTTTTTCCATTTTTGGATCGATTGCCTGGGTTTCTATGATTACGCTGGTTGCCTTGTCGATGGTATTAAGGGTTTTTGGTTATAGATAGTTGGAAATTGAAATTTGGTTATGATTGAGTGGTAGATGTGGATAATAGAGGGGTCTAAGTGGTAACATTTGCTTTTATAGGCAACGTGGCAGACTTCATTCGAAGTTCATGATTAAGGAGCAATCAATGAAGTTTAGGAAAGGTTATCGAATCACATTTTATAGCAAAGGCAGTAATAATGTCAGAAAAAAAAACAAACAAAACCAAGAATACGGAAAACAATGGCATTTAATTCTTCATACCCTAGAGGGTGATTGGCAACAACTAATTGATTTGAAATGTACTTTAGCTCACGGAAATAAGTTGAGACAAATTTGTTACTTTTGGATGTATTTTGGAGTTGCATATGAAACTAAAGGACGCTTGTATGTGATAAAGATCCAAAAGTAGTTTGTAGAGCCTTTTAAACATCAACAACAATAGTTAATCCAACCACATAGGGTAGGACATCGGGTAAATAAGAAGATATCATTCAACTAAAAACAAGTTGGTTTTTCCAAATCCATTCATCATATGGAAGGTATGGTGCAGCAGTAGTGGAGCCCATGGGGGTAATCATTGGAGTGAGACAGATAATGGTACCATCAAGGTATCTCATTAAGGACTAGATGCAAAGCAACGGAAACAACTAGATTTTTTATAATAGAAAGTTATCGCTAGAAAATTTGAGGCTAAGGTGTTGTTGCATAGCTATAGTGGAAGTGAGAGATGACATCATGAATAGGAGAGGTTGAAAAATGGAAGAGAAAGAAGAAATAGCTGAGGTATATCCAAGGATCCTAATGGTGCTTTGATACCATTTAAAAAATAGACTATAAGTTTAAGTGTGAGTTTCACTTATTCTTTAAATCTAGGATAGCGTTTGTATTTATAAAGTTTATCTACTAACTATGATAGTAACCACATGAGATATAAATGAACTCATTCAAAATATTTTGAATTTTGAATTAATTCGTTACGGTAATAATTACAATAATTGCATGAGATGATAATAGATTAATTCAAAATATTTTAAATTTGAACAAGTCATGCGTTGTTATCCTTAACAAACGCAAGATCGTGACCAAGCAAGGTAGAAGTGGCAATACGAAGAAGGGAGTTTGTCAGAGAAGATGAACTTAACCGTATTTGTCGCTAGGGTTTTCTTTTCTTTTTTTCTATGTTATAATGAAGAGAGAACAGCAGGTAATTGAAGAAACAACATCTAAGTTATTATTATTTTGAAAAAAAATTAAGTTATTTCCACATGGCTTGCCATCTCACCATGCCTCATCCACATCGGCAAATTTAACGGTAAAATTCAATAGAAGTTGACAGATGATATATTTGTCACAAGTGTATCGGTTTAATGTTTCAGTAGTCAAAAAATTAATTTTGAATAAATTTACCACAGATGTACTAATTTGATATTTTTAGCATTATCAACCCCTTTTTTTAATTATTAGATTTAAAAAAAATAAGGAAAGCTTGTTTAAACATGCTAGCTTGTTGATAAGCTCAAGCTCAAGTTGACAAAATACTCAAGTAGCTCAAACTCAAATTTGACTCGACCAAATATTTGAGTAGCTCGAAATTAAGTAAGTTAATCTCAAGTGGTCATCGAGTCGGACAGAGCTGAGTTCGAGCTACTGGTGTATAGATTTGACCTGATTCCACCTCTAGGATTATCTTGAATCCGAAACATCTCCTTACATACCATTGCAAGTTTTTCACATGTGCACTTTGCAAGATGAATGAAATAACAGAGTTAAGGGTTTTTGAATAAACAGTTTCGACCTTTTATACAAAAAAAAAAAAAAAAAAGGGCATCTTATCAAGATTAACCATTCTCGCCAATTTACAACGCATCTATTTATGTTAGTTAATCATGTGAGCTAATATCAATTTACATAATGCACGTATGTTGTAAGATATTAAAGAGCATTTCTATATAACGAATTTTAATTGAAACGTCATCGAATCTGCCCAATCATGTATCACTTTCAACAAAAATGTCATAATCCCATCAGATGGAAATTTACTATAACACGCTTAAGAAACAAAAAAAAAAAATTGTAAAATTGACGATGCTATATCTTAATCAAGAACACCACCAATTTCTAATTCACGACATTCTAACAAGTTATCATAATATAATGAAATTTTAGAAAAATAAAAAATAAAAGAGGCAACAAATATTGGTCTATTGGGGATGGATGCTCAGTCTCTCTCTAGTTTGATAATTGGTATTCGAGAGGACCCCTTAATCTCTCACTTTTAGACAAATACATTTAACAGTCAGGTTTTTCCAGAAAGGCCTCGATGGCGGACCTGTTGTCACCAGAGGATCGCGAGGTCAAGTACATGATATAGGCATGGGAATTTCCCTTTCCCGTTCCTTCCCAGAATCCGGATCACTTCCGTTGGAGTGAGAGCAACTCGAGCACCTTCTCGGTTGCTTCTGTGTGGGAAACCATTCGGCCGAGAGCAGCATTTGTCCCTTGGTTCTCTCTTGTGTGGAATAGTTCGCTCACTCCGCGTTATCAATTCAACCTGTGGCTCATAGTGAAGAACCGGCTTCCCACACAGGTTCTTCTCTTGTCCTATGGGAGGATTGATGATGCTTTGTGTGTTTTTTGTAACTCCAGGCTGGATTCTAGAGATCATTTATTTTTTGGGTGTCGTATCATCGCCACGCTTGCTTCCTTTTGGGTGGGTGGGTGCAACCTCCCTTGGCGGAACGGTTCCTAGCAGGACAATCTTCGGTGGGCCCTAAAGTTTCTTTTTGGCAATGACTTCCATCGTTGCATTGCTCGTTTTCGTTTGGTGCCCTCGGCCATTTGATCTGGAAAGTGCGGAACAACATCCTGTTTAGGGATCAAACTCTGTCTATTCCAACTTTGAAGAATTAGCTTATCAAAGTCGTCAAGGATAAAGCCTTGACTTTTAATAATGTTGACGACACCTCGAGAAATAGGAGAATTCAACGCAGCTGGGGAATTGACTTGTCCATCTTCTCCTCTAAGTCATCTGACTTTGCCCTATATGGCTGACCTCCTATGTCTTTGTTCTGTTCCTATGCCATTGCTGCTCGGTCGCCTTGGTTTGGTGGTGCTCAAGTGTCTGCTTGCGATTGATGGAGTACGTGGCTGGTTGGTGCATCTTTGGTGCTGCTCCTGCTAGTTGTTATTGGGGTTCATCTCTGCAGTGTAGCTGTCTCTATTTCGCTAGCCGTGTAGCGTTTGTTGTGTAGCTATTGTTTAGGCTAGTTTCCGCCTCTTGTGGGTTCCCTGCTGCCTTGCTTGGCGGCTATTGTTTATTTTGTTGGCACCCTTCCACTCAATCCGACTTGTTTGTCAGTTTGAGTGAAAGTTTTGGTGCTCGGACTATTTTTATATAGTTTTGGTTAAGCTTAATATATTCTTACATTACAAAAAAAAAAAAAGCAACAAATATTTATCGGTTAGCAAATTTAGTACATGTTATGGCCGCCCAAATTAGGGGCATGCATGGAAATTGGACCAGATATCGAATCGATCGGACAGGATCCGACAGGAATGATGTTCTTTTTAATCTTTTGAAAATGAGGGAAATTGCCAAATCCTAAATTGGACCGATCCAACGGGTAATCGGACCAACCCTAGCCCAGAGTATAAGTGGGGACAGCAACAGCCTACCTAGAGGCTTGGTGAGAGGTCAATGTGATTCGACGTCAGGTGGGGCCCAAAGCTTTCCCCTCGAAATAAAGTCGAATTCTTGCAGCAAAATAAATCGTGTTTTTCACGTTGATTTCCCGCCCTTCACCTGCCTGGCCCCACCATAAGAAAATGCTTAACGGGGAGGGAGGGAGGGAGGGAGGGAGGGAGAGAGCGCCTAACTCAACTTCTCTTTCAGTGCTTAACTTCTTTCTTTAGTATAATAGTAAGCAGTTCGTTAACGTATGCCGACAAACCCTTTTTGTAATCCTAAAAAAAAAAAGTTGTGTAGTCATAATATTTGATATTTTCTTAAAAGATACATACATATATATATATATATATATATTTGAATTTCATTAGTGAATCCAATCTATATAAGGTAAGATCATCTAAAACTAGATGATTTTTCATTTTACTTTCACATTTTGGGCTTTCAGCTTTCAACTTTTTGGCTTTTGCTTTAATCTATATAAGTGGATGCTAAATTGGTCTACTTAAAAAAATGTAAATACTAACGTTTAACACTCCTTCTTGCCAAAGCCAAAGCCAATCCCAAACAGTAGGTTTGGGGGCTTGTCGAATGAAAGTGATCGACATGTGGGTTGTTAGATTGACAATCATCATCATTTGTTGGATTGAAAATGATTTTCATCGTGTTTTCTTGATCATTTCGCCGTGTTTCAACTCATGGCACGGTAAACAAGTCCTGGGTCTTCGTTTGGTTTTTGTTCCCCAGGACTGTTTGGAATCCCTCATGCTCATATTGCTCTAAGATGAAAATAGGATGAGAGAAGAAATGGAATAGCGCCACATAATTATTTTTTTTTTCCAATTATGTTTGAGAAATGGTATTGAAATAAAAAATAATGAATATCAAACGTAACTCTTGAAAATGATGCGTTAGGATGTTAGAAAAAGTTAAAAGTACACTAGGAATGGAAAAAGATGTAGCGAAAAAGACGGCCATCATCCTTTTGGATGCACATGGCACGTCAAAATTGAAATAGAAAGTCAGACACAATCAAAATTCATTGTCAACTAATGCGATAGATCTTTAATAGATATTGGATAGAACTTACTTTTTCCTTCTCTTAATAAAAAATAAGCAAGGGTTGGCTCTAGTAGCAACCCTTCCCATGTGGGAAGAGGAAGATGGAGAATTTGATTTCTCATCTTCTTAAAGGGATTGGGATGTGGATAATTAGCTTCGAATGTGGATTTCGACTATCATGCCTTATAAAGAGGTAAGACAAAAGTCTCGAAGTGATGTTAGAAAAAATTAAAAGCACACTAGGACTGGAAAATGAAGTAGAGAAAAAGACGGCCATCATCCTTTCGGATGCACGCGGCACGCCAAAATTGAAATAAAAAGTCAGAACAACAGTCCTTTCACACAATTAAAATTTATTGTCAAGTAATGTGATAGATCTTCAATAGACATTCGATAGCACTCACTTTCTCCTTCTCTTAATAAAAAATAAGCAGGTTTAAAGTCTACTAGTAAGTCGCCCTTTAGCACAATTTTGCATCATGTCGTTCGTATACCGGATATTAATTTTCGAAGAAGGTTTTCCTCAAGTGATATGGTGTGGAGAGGCGATTGATCTTAAGGACCTCGTAAGAAAATGCAATAGGAGTCCATACTAGACCTAATCAAGGGGATGACTCGAGCATACTGAGTTGGAGATCAAACCAAAGTGTTCGTCTCGACCCATTCATAGACCATGACCTACAAACACAAGATATCGAAATCTCTTCCATAAATAATCCATTCTTAACGTACCTGAGTGAGTATTACTAGAGGTATTGAAATTGAACTCAATTGAAAATTTTGGATATTTTTGGTTAAGCTCGAGTAATGGGAAAAATAAATTTTCTTTTTGCCGATTCTAACCTTGAACCATTGAAGCACGTTACCCTACTTGTTTTATGAATTGCCTACTTTGTTGTTGTCTCTTAAGGGCGTGAACGATAACCGTTTTGTTTCATAAATCAATTTATGTTCAAGAAATATATTTTTCTATTCCTATTTTTCGAACAAATTTTTAAACAAAAATACACGTTTGATAACGACATAAAAATTCTCTCTCTCAATTGTGGATGGCAGGCGGCGGCAACAAATAACGACTTTCGACCGGCAACAATGGCTTCAAGCGATAGCAAGTTAACGGCTAGCTAATAGCAAGAGCAACTAATAATAAAAGTTTTTATTTTTCATTTCTATTTCCGAAATAAAGAAGCATAAAAATTTTACTTTTGATTTTTGTTCTAAATCTATTTTTGAACTAAATATTTGTTCCAAAAATAGAAAAATAAAATTATGTTATCATTCTAAATATGTTTTCAAGAACAAAAAATAATTCTGAATCGACCATATATATATATATATATAGATAGATAATAGATATCGTACATATATATAATAGATATCGTACGCGCTCTAAGAAGCATGTACCCCGTCCTCTTTCTCCCTCTCTCCTTCTTCTCTTCGGTGGGGGTGGCGGTGGTGGGTGGCAACCACTTCTTGTCGATGATGATGGCGAGTGGATGGTTCTCACGCTGCACTGTCGAGTTCTTAAAAATAAATTAATGCCCCTTCCCAAGTTCTTTCTTTCATTTTTTTTATAATTATTTCTACCTTTTTTTTTTCCTTTTTTTTGTTCATCTCGGCGTGGGCTTACTTCCTGAGTGCAGGGTCTCTGGAATTCCATTTACGCAGACCTGAAGATTTTAGGCAGAGCAGAGGAACTTCATGCTCGAACGGGGGCGTACGTTCGAAATTACTGAAAAAGAAAACAAATGCAAATCCGAGAACGGAACTAAACTGAACCGAATCACATTTTCAATTGGATTCATATTTGGGTTTCGGTTCAATTCAGGCGTCTGGGATCCAGCAAACCTAGTACGACCCATCGTCGCTATTTCAATGCCCACCACACAATTTTCAGGTCAATCCTTGAAAACTTGGGCGAAAAAAAAAGAAAAAAAAAAAAAAACGACCCAGTCATGGAAAACCCACCCAACAATTTAAAATCACAGCCGTCGATCATACGATTCGGGTCCGGGCTAATGAACCTCTCGATGTCGGGCGATCCTCTCGGCAAGTGCGCGCTCAGGAGTGGGGTCGGCCGTGGGGCCCACCCCGCGGCGCGACATCCAGCCTGTCATCCTCCGACAAAGGCCCCGAGGGGGCCCCGGGTGGGCCCCACGTCCGATTCGGCGCCACCGTGGATTTCTGTATCTCCGAGTCGTGTCCCGATCGGATCCACGCCCGCCCGCACCAAAAAAAAAAAAAAAAAAAAAAAAAACCCAAAAGGCCCGCATCGGATTTTTCGCCCGCGCACCGCAACCCACATGTACGGACGCGATGACTCGTGACGGTCCCCGACCGGCCCCGCACGAATCACGAGGAATCTCGCCGATCCGAGCGAGTGGCAACCCCTCCGTAATTTCCTCCCAACTCCGGGCCCAGTTTCCGCCACCTCCGCCCCACCCCCGCGCTCCCAACGTCTCCCTCCCCCACTATAAAATCCCAAATCGTCTGCATCAGGACACTCCGCTCTCGACGCCTGCTCAAGGACAAATCGAGGAAAACGAGGAGAAGGGGAAGACGAAGAAGACGACGAATCGCCCCCCGAAAATCCGAGAGAAAATATCTATCTCGTCTCTCTCTCGCGCGCGCGGAAGGCATTTCTTCCCCCGGTCCGGATCGTCCGCTGCCGATCTCCCCCTCCCCCCCTTCCTCCGCCGCCAGGTGAGAGCTCGAATCTCCGCCCCTTCGCCCTCGGATTCCGGCCCCGATTCGGGTCCCTCCGATCGCGGTTCCTCCGATCGGGATCCGCATTGGGCGCGCCGCCGCGAGGCTTTCGTTCGTCGGCTCCGGGGAGACGCGGGCGATCGAATGCGGAGGCGGAGCGGATTCGTTTGGTTTGTTGTTCCGTCTCCGATACGAAACTCGGGCGTCTGACGTCGGTGGTGTAGCGGGAATCCTTTCCTTTTCTTTTCTTTTCTTATCTTTCTTTTCTTTATTCTCGGGTTGAAATGGTCGATGACTTCCTCACGTATCTACCTCCGCGGAGGCATCTGTGTACGTGTACAAGATTACTAGTTTTGGGACGGGGCGAGTTGGGATAGTGGGTCACCTCTTGGTGTGACTTGGGCGGGTGCTGTTTTCGTTTGACCTGTGTTGATCGCGGTGTCGTGGGCGTATTATAATGGGAATTAAGTACTATGTTTAAAAAAAGTGTTCCGGGATCGGACCTCGTTTTAATTAATGGGTCGATGGAGACGTTTGTGCAAATCTCGATTGCTTTATGCGATCTGAAAAAGTTAATCTTGGAAGCTGCAACCTTTGATTTTTCTTTTTCTTTTTTGATTCTGTCTGTATATAAAAAGAGAGAAGCAGGATGAGTAGTGACTGAGCGGTGCTGAGATTCGCACAGCTATTTTGATATCCGTACTCATGAGTCTCAAATTTCAGTTTTTTCAGTCCAGTTCTTTCCCTACATGGATTCCCCATCAGTTGTGGACATGATAGAGGCCTCCTCAGGGGCTCACTTTTCCGGATTTCACATGGATGGGCTGCAGACCAGACATGTGGTGGAGCCGCCGTCGACCTCTATGGCTGAGTCTGAAAACATCCACATGCAGCCATTTGTAATTGGTGCGCGTGTCTACTTGGGTCCTAGCCTAGGACACTCTCTTAAATGCATGCTTATAGAGTAGTTATGAAAAGTGCTTTAATAGATTGATTTCAGTTAAATGCACTGGCATGTTTAGTATTCCCCTCACTGAAATAATAAAGGGTAACTCATGACATGAAAGCTGAGGGAATATTTCCAGTTGAAATTTTCGAAATTTTCAAGTAGCACTTGCTGTATTACATCCTCTTATTGTCCACGGCCTTGATATCGTTGTTTCTGCACCTCTTGCTATCTATGAGTGTCAACATTTTGTGAAGTTAAATTTCAAGGGGGGCATTTATGTAATCAACTCCCACATTGCAAAGGTCTCATCAGTTTTAGAATTTCCACATCGCAAATTACAGTTTCCATTTCCGAAACGATCATGATAGTGGATCACTGTTGTTCCTGCATCTCCTGTGAGACTTTTTGACATTGAGGGCAAAAGCTCAGTAGCTCTTAAATGTTTGACTTGCAGGAGTTGCTGGAGGGGCTGCAGCTGGAAAAACTACAGTTTGTGACATGATCATTCAGCAGCTTCACGATCAACGTGTTGTTCTTGTTAACCAGGTATTTCTTCTTAGTTCGTTTTGTGGTTAAGTACGAGGATTTTTAACTGTGACACTTGTATTGCCTTCTGAGATCGAACGTGGGATTGTTTTGTAGAAATGACTAGTGTGAAGATAGGGACTTCTCTTCATTCTGCATGAATATGTGGCTATGTAATATTATTTCTTATTTTTTTAAGATGCTATTCCAACTTGCTGACTCTGCTTCCTTCCCCTTTCCGTTTTTTCTTTTCAGCCGAGTCATTACTTTCTATATGACCTTGTTTTTCTTTTAGTGAAGAGTCATCATATTAAATTGTCTCCATTCCTAAAACTCTAATTAGTAATTGCATTTCTTTGGAACTTGATAATACAATTAAAGAGGAAGCACGGCATCTTCTTTTCTGATAAAAGATTTTAATTTAGTAGTACTTGTAGTCAATAGAAGATGAATGATGAGGCCTTCACTTGTCTTTTACACTGAACCTGTTTGAATCGAAGGGTATTTGTATACAATACAAGGGCTGGCACCATCTTCAAGCTTTCTCTAGAAACTTGTGTTTCAAATTGTTGAAAGATGTAGTACTGAAGATCTTCATAATTGAAAACATAAAACATTTGCCTGTGGTTACATTTTATTTGGACCTATTAAATGGGTCACCAGAATCCTTGAGTTTCTCCATCTAGTTGCCACTATTTTTATTTTTATTTTTTGTGATCTAGTTTCTGACATTTCTTTTAGGACCTTTTAGTTGTCATTATCTTGTGCCCCTCAGTTTTGCAATACCAGACTGGTGAGCTTGGTTTGGTGTAGGTCACATTACTGTGGTCATTTCTCTTACTCTTTGCTGCTGAAAGAATATACATGATCACCTCCGTGCTGCATAACTTTGTACATTTTTATTTATTGTCCAAGAAATTTTATTGAGTGAACATATCTATATATGACTGGCAGGATTCTTTCTATCATAACTTAAGTGAAGAGGAACTTACACGAGTCCATGAGTATAACTTTGACCATCCAGGTGAGGATGCCATTAATGTATTATATACATCAGATATGCGAGATCAATCATATATCTATATCCGGGCACTTTATTGACAATTATCTTGCTGTTCAGATCCTTATTTGTTAATAATAACTGTGATTGTAAACTGTTATTTGTTTATTTGCTATTGTGATCCTTATTTGTGTGTAACTAGTTGGCTTTAGACTTTATGGGAGAGAGTCGCTAGTCTTGAAACTGTGCTACAGCCATGATACTTATTGATAGCAGGATGATGTCAATATTTCTATTTAAAGTTATCTCCCGTCTATTTTCAGATGCTTTTGACACTGAACAATTGCTATCTTCCATGGACAAGTTGAGGCATGGGCAGGCAGTAGATATACCAAATTATGACTTCAAGAGTTACAAGAACAATGTGTTTTCAGCAAGAAGGGTATGGCTATCTCATTCATGGACTTTGAAAGACATGCCATTAGCATATTACTTTCTTATAGGGGTGATTAATTTTGACCTTGAAACACATGGGGCATATGATACAACTCCTTTTGGGCCGATGCTCAAAGTTTGATTTCTTTGGGGTTATTTGTTTACCTCAATTCACATGCATTCTAGCATCACATGTCTAGCGTCTCTCCCCTATTAAAGCACATATGTTTCCAAGTTGAAAGAGCTATCTCATGAAGTAATTGGTATATTTCACGGAAAGATATTCAGAACTGGGCATTGGAAATGTTTATGTGAGTTTCCATTTCTCCTTCATAAATTTGCTTTTTGATGGAAACAAGTCCAAGCACAACCAAATGGTGAAGCTGAAGTGTCTTTGGATGCAAGAGTAGTTCCAATTGTCTTGTTGAATTCATTTACCTGCTATGTCTTGGGAGGTCTTTTGGCATGTTAACTTTCTCTTATGGGAAACTTTACAATTGGGTCAAGTGGCCTCTAGCACAATTGTCTGTCTTTTCTAATTAAAATAAAGGACATGTACTTTTATACTCTACAAACTCATTTCCCAGATTAAGAAGAATTGTAATTGCAATCGTACGGTCCTTTCAAATTAAGATAGTTTGTTCCCATCATTATATTCATCCTACATGCAGGTCAATCCGTCTGATGTTATAATTTTGGAAGGTATACTAATTTTTCATGATCCTCGTGTTCGGGAGTTGATGAATATGAAGATATTTGTTGATACAGGTTTGTTCCTTCTCTCTATGACCGGAAGGTCACATTTCACTAAATTTAAATCATACAGTATTTCCATGAAAGTGATCTCTTTGTTATGTTCTAAGGGCTCCTTCAATAAAACAGAAAATAAGTAGAGAAGTGTCAACTTTTAAAGTATCCCTCATCGAGGGGGGTCATTTTAGCATGGTATCTGAACCAAGTTTCACCCTGAGTTTGTTTCACATGTGGCTCCCTTTTGTTAATTCCTCGTGTCTTTTTTAGTGCAGTTTGCACATGAGATGGGGTGTTAAAGTACCACAAATTCCTTGTCCGTGGAGTCTCAACGTGCCTTATATGCATGTAGTCCTTACGATAATAGCTTAAGTTTTTTGGTCGAATATTCTAAGATTGACTATCTTAAATGTTGAAAGTAGAAAGAAAAAGTTATTCGACAATACTTGAAGAGTTAGTGTGTAATATCAGTAATCTCTCGCCAAATCTTATGGATAATAGTGGTAAGTTTTGTCACTAGTAATCGTAACATCCTAGGTTTCATTAGATCCCTCTCATTGAAGGAATTAATTAACCCTTCTTTACCTAACCCATCAGTGAGTTTTTGACTTAATTGGGTTATTTTTGAGTCAAAACTAGTTACGATTACCAAACAAGCCTGATCCTATTAAGTCCTGGGTGTTTTGATTTTCAGCACGAAGTGAGATTATCCAATAGGCTCTAAGGAATGAATGTGATCCTGTAGCTTGTGTTTTTTTTTTTTTTTTTTATTTGTAGATTTCACTGAAAGACTTTTTACAGATTGTCAATCTATAACATGCAACAAGCAGTGGGCATATTGGACTTGAACAAGTTACTGTTCTGTTGTGCTCAGAACATTCAGTTCAAATGTGGAAATTGGTGTATTTGGGTGCTGAAGGTTTAATTATTTGAAATCCTTATATAGTCAATTTGATTATTTAAAGGAATTGCTAATGCTTTCACAGATAGTATCTGAGTATTAGATGCTTGATGCTTGTCTTCTTGCTGTGTCATTGTCTCCCAACTTCATAAATAGATCTTCAAGATGGAAAATAAAAGGCTTTCAAATCATCCTGTGGGAAAGAGCACTAGAACCAGTGTGAAAACTGAACCAGCCCCTATTGCACAATTGTTGAGCGAAGATGAGGAAATGTCAACTAAGCGACTTATCTCTTTTTCATTCCTCAATATACCTTTTCTTATATGATTTTCCCAATATTTTTGGTAATCTTTAGCATGTAGAATTTCTAGTTCTCTTTCGTGTTACTAAGTTGAACTGTTATTTCACATTGCAAATTTCAGTGCAGATGCTGATGTGCGTCTAGCGAGGAGGATAAGACGTGATACTGTTGAGAAGGGAAGAGATATTGGTTCAGTTCTTGATCAGGTCAGATGCTCTTCCTTCTTCTTTTTCTTCTTCTTCCTCTTTCTCTTCCTCTTCCTCTTCTTCTTCTTCTTCTTCTTCTTCTTCTTCTTCTTCTTCTTCTTCTTGGGTTTATCATGTTAATTTGGTTCTACAAGTAATTTGTTACCTTGATGGAATGCTAGTATCGTTTGACATGTACATATTGAGTTGACTAAACATTTTACATCAATTAGCTAAATAACCCAAAAAAAATAAAATTGCCATTGTGAATTTTTTCCTTAGTAAAACTAGGTGCATTAAAAAGATCTTCTTGAACTTGCTTTTTGTGGTTCAGCATCCCTCTAGAGCAGGTAGATAAGAAATGTCGGTAGTTCTCAACAAGTTCTGGAAAACTTGATAGATCTTATGCAAGACCTGCTGCTAGAGGAAGAACTTCTCATTTCAAGTAGAACAAGACATATGCTGGCCACAGAAGAAAAAGGAAACTGACAAGTAAATTTTTTGCTATTTTCAAAATATAATTTGCCGCACACATTCTGTGTTGATAGTATAATTAAAAACTCCGTACGGCAAAATATTTAAATCTCTCAGCGACATCCCCAAAGTTCCAGTTATTCTTTTGCGCGTTGAAACATGCACAGACATCATGTTTAGGATGGTTATTGGGGGTTTCTTACATCAGTTTTTGATGTGTCTTCGAATTTGATGCAGTACTCAAAATTTGTGAAGCCTGCTTTTGATGATTTCATTCTTCCAACAAAGAAGTATGCCGATATTATTATACCCAGAGGAGGAGACAACCATGTAGCTGTTGATCTGATTGTACAACATATAAGGACGAAGCTTGGTCAGCATGACTTGTGTAAAATATACCCAAATTTGTATGTCATCCAATCAACTTTTCAGGTATCAACCTTCTATATTTTTTAATTTCATAAGTCTTGCTTCTGAGCTCTAAATGGCAAAATTATGCTATGTTCGTGTTCACTCTTTCATGTTCATTTACAATTTCAACATTCCAGTATCCACTCATGCCTTCAGTCTTTTGCAGATACGGGGTATGCATACTTTAATACGCGATTCTCAAACGACAAAGCATGACTTTGTATTTTATGCTGATAGATTGATCCGTTTGGTGAGCATATGTTTCTTCTATGACTTTGATGATTTATTCACTTTTGTGTTTAAAATGTGATTTTTGGTTCTTTGAATCTAAATATTCCGTCTTCTGTGTGTCAATTAGGTGGTGGAACATGGCTTGGGGCATCTACCATTTACGGAGAAACAGATCATCACTCCAACTGGTGAGCCAATACCTTCCTGATCTTTTTTATTTAGCCAAACAATTACTTCCGGAATGGTTGGTGCTATGTAACTTTTCATTTCTTTTCTGGCAATATACATCAAATGGTTACTGGATGCTTGTGCACCATCACATGAAGGACAACATGTTTGCAGCCACTTTTTTCTGTTAAGAGTATTTGTGCTTGTTACGTAAGCTAGTTGGTATCTAATGGCTATGAAATTATTTCTTCCTTTGCTACATATTTAGCTATTACTGTGGAAGAGTTCATTGTAGAGAATAATGTCCTTATGTTTTGAGAAACTGTATGACATTTCATTTCAATATCTATTCACATATAAAGTGCAGGTTTCTTATTCTTAAAAGAGATGTATATTTACACAGTAGGTATTCATTCTGTGTATTTCTGGCCAATATTGATAACAGGGGTGTGGGACGAAGAGAACATATTTGATTTGGGAGCTCTTTGCTTGCGTGACTTTGTGGTGTTTTTCTTTTCTTTTTATTTTTTATTTTTTATTTTTTTTATCTATTTACCCAAGTGCTAGCATGTCTTGTAGATTGATTTCCATGTTTGTGTCATTGCAGATTCAGTATATACTGGTGTAGACTTCTGTAAGAGATTATGTGGTGTCTCCGTCATCAGGAGGTAATTTTTTTTGCTACATGGTTCTAAACTTTTGGATCTAATCTATTGTTGCCTGCTTGCAAATTTACAATTCTATGCAAGTAAAGGTAATGGTATACGATATTGTTGTGATTAGTTATCCATCTTTGGCTGCCACTGGTCATGTAGACGTTTATCACTATAAGGACTAACTAGGTCGTTGTCACGTACATTTATAGGCACTTACAGTGTTTGTTTATCATACCAAAAGAAAAAAGAAAAGAAGTTGTACTTGCATCAATCTGTGTATGCACATCTATCTTATATATTAGAATAAGCAGAAACTAACTCACTGCTTGTTGCAGAGTTATTCTGCACTTACTTTTTTGAACATATGTGTCTCTTCATTTGTGTCAAGCTTGTCATTTCCTGAATTAAAGCTCTACATTTAATTTTTGTCGCAAAGCCTTCAAGTTCTTAAGGTTCTAGCTTTGTCCACAATGCTTTGTATAATAATACTTGCAATTTAATTGGTTTGCTGGTCTTGCAAATCTTTTGGAGTTGGGTACAAGTATACATATCAGTTGTATCTTTTGTTAAAGAGAAACTCAAGGTAGCACCATATAAATTATTTATTGTCTTTTTGAATCGATGGTAGTGGTGAAAGTATGGAGAATGCTCTCCGAGCGTGTTGTAAAGGGATCAAAATAGGGAAGATTCTCATCCACAGGGAAGGTGACAATGGCCAGCAGGTGTCTCTCTCTTTCTCCTCCCTCCCTGTGCACATGTTTACTCAGGCATGATTTCAGATTTTTGTGATGTACTTTGTCTTGCATCTTAATTTCTTTGCTTTTGTGATTCCCAGCTAATATATGAGAAATTGCCAAAAGACATTGCGGAGAGGCATGTCCTGTTGCTGGATCCAATTCTTGGAACAGGTTTGTGTTTTCACAAAGAAAAATCAGTGTAAACTTTGCTGAAGTTATGATATTGGCAAGCGTTGTTTACTTTCAATCCACAAGAACCCGAAATGGTTTGTGAAAGTTCTAGAATCTCAATGTAGTCTGTATTATCCATTGTGCGTGCACCCAATCAAGTGTGATATATGCAGGCGCACAACAATCGTGATATATGCAGGGGGTAGAAACTTGCAGTTCCAAGGATCCTAGTCCGTGCTATCAGCCCTCTCTCTTTGTTATTTTTCTCTGGATAATATGTTACACTTCTGTTCTATAAAAGTCAGCCTGTCAGGCTTCCAGAATACTTGCCCTTTTCCTGTCCTTTGCATTAGAATATGCTGTGTTATCAATCGACTTCCGTGGTAAATATCCGTAATGATATTCTCCTCTCTCTACTCTGCAGGCAATTCAGCCGTTCAAGCTATTTCTTTGCTTGTACGGAAGGGTGTTCCAGAGCCAAACATCATATTTCTCAACCTCATCTCTGTGAGTTAGATAACGCTGGTCCCCTCCCCAATTCAGCCCTGAACTTTGTGATACCGTTACTTAACTAGGGCACTTCCTCAACCCTGTTCATTTTCATTTCTCTTACCAGGCACCTCAGGGGGTGCATGTGGTCTGCAAAACCTTCCCAAGGATCAAGATTGTCACATCTGAGATCGACACCGGTTTGAATGAAGATTTCCGTGTCGTCCCTGGCATGGGTGAATTTGGAGACCGATACTTTGGCACTGATGAGGATGACCAACAGGCGGTGGACCCTGCACTATAGTTCAGCTCAGAGCTGCTGCTCGTGCAGTTCGGTTCGGTTGGTGGCCCATATTCATGTTTTACCCCATTTACATGGGAGATAAGCATAATTTTTTGATAAAATGATGTATTTGTGTTTGTATTTTCACTTGCGAAACAATTTTGTCTCCATGGACTTCATAATTTCTATTTAATCCTCGAGAAACCTCCCAATTTTCTTCTCTCTCTCTCTCTCTCTCTCTCTCTCTCTCTCTCTCTGTTTTTATAGAAAGGCTTGTGGGTCCCCATGAAGTACCCGTTACTTAATTTCAAATATGCTGATAGAAAGGCCTGCAAGGAGTGAGGCAGGTGCACAAAATCAACTGTCACTACATCTTTGTCTCCTGTTCCTTTTTCCCCTTTGGGCAGAAACCCACCATTCTCAAAAGCATCCCGAATTTAAACCGACCGTCGTTTTGGCAAAAGATGTTGACCGTAAACGCAATATCATCATGCACAGCTTCTTTTATTCCCTGTGTTTTTGTGGGCAAAAAGTCATGCCTATTCTCGAATGCAGAGAGAGAGAGAGATCAAAGGTGTACTTTGTTTTTAGTCGGAGTAGAAGCCAAATAAGTACATTTGGTGCCTGAGCAGCCCATAGGACGGTCGAAGAGAGACCGGATTATGAAGTAGAGCTATTCCACACAAATTTGCTTCGAGCTCATTCGGAGTGGGTGAATCTGCTGGACGAGCGACACGTGGCGGGGGGAGGGATCACTCGTTGCTTTATCCAAGGATGATAACCTTCGCAGGGATAATAGCTCGACACGTGTCGGGGGTGACACGGTGGATTCTGCTAGTATATTCCCTCCCCCAAGCGCCGACTTCCCTCTGTATAAGATTTGTAGGGCAATGAGAGTTTGCTTCAGCCTTTTGGACCTGTACCTTTCTCCCTCTATCCGCTTCTTCCTCGAAGCTAACAAACCATGTCTGCCTTCGTGGGAAAGTATGCAGGTACTCTCTCTCTCTCTCTCTCTCTCTCTCTCTAATCTTCCAAATAAAGACGGGAGTTATTGAATATAACATAAGGGTCTACTAAAGGTGGCAAAAGTTACCTTATCATCATGGAATTATCACTCAAACTTCCATACAATTAACTTTTTTTGAGTTCTAGCTTCGCTCCTCGAGTAGTCTACTGTGTTTAGCATGTTACTTATGATGAACCAATCTCGATGTATCTGCATCAAGATCCATTCTTAACCAGAAAATGTTCTTTCCTCAGATGAGCTCATCAAGACCGCCAAGTACATCGCCACCCCTGGCAAGGGAATTCTGGCTGCGGATGAGAGCACTGGCACCATTGGCAAGCGCCTAGCCAGCATCAACGTTGAGAACATCGAGTCGAACCGCCAGGCTCTCCGTGAGCTCCTCTTCACCTCCCCCAATGCCCTGCCCTACCTCTCCGGTGTCATCCTCTTTGAGGAGACTCTCTACCAGAAGACGTCCGAGGGGAAGCCGTTCGTCGAGGTCCTCCAAGAAAACAATGTCATCCCCGGCATCAAAGTGGACAAGGGTACTGTCGAATTGGCCGGGACGAATGGCGAGACCACCACCCAGGGATTTGATTCGCTCGGCGCTCGGTGCCAGCAGTACTATAAGGCAGGTGCGAGGTTCGCCAAGTGGCGTGCGGTCCTCAAGATTGGGCCTAGCGAGCCTTCGGAACTGTCCATCCAGCAGAATGCGCAGGGTCTGGCCCGTTATGCCATAATTTGCCAGGAGAATGGGCTCGTGCCAATTGTGGAGCCGGAGATACTTACCGACGGGAGTCACGACATCAAGAAATGTGCCGCCGCTACCGAAACCGTGCTCGCAGCTGTTTACAAGGCGTTGAATGATCAGCATGTTCTTCTTGAAGGCACACTTCTGAAGCCCAACATGGTCACTCCAGGTTCTGACAGCCCCAAGGTAATCTTTTCTTGAATATGCATAGTCCAAAATTAGCCACCACCCTAGTAACCACATGTTACCCGGTTCCAACCCAAGCATGAAGAACAATTTGCATAACCATTTGCTCAGGTGCCGCCTGAGGTGATAGCCGAGTACACAGTGAAGGCGCTCCGCCGGACTGTGCCACCAGCGGTCCCTGGGATCGTGTTCCTGTCCGGGGGGCAGAGCGAGGAAGAGGCGACCCTGAACCTGAATGCGATGAACAAGCTGGACGTGCTGAAACCATGGACGCTCTCCTTCTCATTCGGGCGGGCGCTCCAATCGAGCACCCTCAAGACATGGGGAGGGAAGAAGGAGAACATTGGCAAGGCCCAGGAGGGGTTCCTGGCAAGGTGCTTGGCCAACTCCGAGGCCACTCTGGGCAAGTACACCGGAGGGACCGCTGGCGGGTTGGCCTCTGAGAGCTTGTTTGTGAAGGGATACAAGTACTAGAAGGAGAGAGAGAGAGTCACGCTGGGTGGTTCACTGATTAATCAAAATCAAATTAATTGTGTATTGCAATACGTTATATCTTTTTCTTTTATTATTTCCTCCCTTTCTATGCTTACTTTCGGTACATATTCTGAACCCAAAGCACTGTTCACCCTCTCCAGTCTCAACCAATTATATTATAACTTGTTCTAAGTACTTTGAACTTTTAGAGGAGTTTTAACTATGGATATGCAGTGTCTTGTCTGGATAATCCATCTGTGTGAATGCCCTTCTGTTGTTTAATCTCTTGGATCTGAGTTATGGTGTGTATTCACTAGATTTTGGGCATTGGCCGATCGGGGTTGGACTATGAGCTTCCAACCATTGCAATTCGTTAACGTTCATTGGTTGGGTGAAAACTCGGAGGAATGCAGATAATGCAGACTAGTTCGTTGGACAGAAGCTAATTTTATTTGTGTCGATGAGCAGATAAGATCGAAACTATCAACATTCCTAGAGCATCTGCCATGCTCGTTTTTTCTTCGTCTACTCCGGGCTACTACACTTAATCGTGCGTCAAAAGGGCAATCACCCTCAATCACGGATCACTCCTTTGGCTTGGCTTTCACAAGGTACACCCGTGATTACTCTAAAGCTATTAATCATCTTGATGTGGAGTCAGACCATTTAAAAGTTGTTCTTCACATGAATATTGAAAGGAAACGAGGAAAACAAAAAAGGAGCAAGAAGAACAGATTTTAGGGGAAGATTTTCTGTATTTCTTTTCATTGATTGTGAAAGTGTACAGAGCTCTGTAATTATAGTACTGATGTATACAAACGAAGGGAAATAAAATATCCCAAGAGTCAAATCCAATCCTTGATTGATATAATAAATCAATCTAAATTTGAATGGATATTGCACATCTCAAGCATATTTTCTAACACTTCCCCTCAAGCCGGTGGCTTGTAGATGTCCAAGACACCTAGCTTGCTCAATAGATATGCGTGTTGTTTCTGACGTGGGAGTTGGTGAAAACATTTGCTGGTTGTTATGTGGTTTCAATTCCCTTTGTTTCAATTATTCCTTCTTGAATCTTGTCTCGAGTAAAATGACAATCCACTTCTATATGCTTTGTTTTTTCATACACTATAAAGTTTGATGCAAGCTTGATAGTTGCATCATTGTCACAGAATAACTTGGTTGATCCCTTTACTTTCACCCCAAGATCTTGAAGCAAACCTCGTATCCATACTATCTTGCAAGTAGTCTTTGCGATGGCTCAATATTTTGCTTCGGCTAAAGATAGTAGATAGTTGGTTGCTTCTTTGTCTTCCACGAAAGTAGAGATTTCCCTAGTTTAAGGCAGAAACCGACGATAGACCTTCGGCTCATGGGACAAGTCGCATAATCTGCGTCACAATAAGCCGTCATTTTCATGTTGCATTTATTGGAAAGAAGTATCCCAAGTCCTGGGCATTTCTTCAAGTACCTTACAACCTTAAGAATGGCATTCATATGGGATTGCTTTGGATTGTGCATGAGTTGACTGAGAGTTTGAATTGCGTAACATATATCAGGTCTGGTCATGGTCAAATATATAAGTTTTCCAACAAGCTTCTGATGACTCGACGGATCTCGAAGCATAGGATCATCATCTTGAGATATACCCGCATCATAATCTGTCGTAGTCAACTTGGTGTTTTGCTCAATTGGAATAACAGCTGGTTTGCATCCTGATAGACCTACTTTTGATATAATTTCCAGTACAAACTTTCATTGGCTGAGAGAAATCCCTTGATTGGATCGAGCAATCTCAATGCCAAAAAAGTATTTGGGTGATCCCAGATCTTCTATATGAAAAGTGGAATGCAAATACTCCTTAAAGTTCTTTATGGCAATCATGTCATTTTACATAATAAGTATATCATCTACGTATATCATCAAGTAGATGGATGACATACATTTTGTCCATGTGAACAGAGCATAATCGTATCTGGATTGCTTGAAACTTGCAGCTATGAGAGCATTGGTGAATTTGGCATATCATTGCCTAGAGGCCTGTTTGAGGCCATAAAGGGATTTCCGAAAACAACATACCCTATTCTTCTCGTCTCCGTAATCCCTGATGAAGCTCCATATAAATTTCTTCATCCAAATCACCATGAAAAAAGACATTGTGGACATCCATTTGGTGTAACTCCCAATCATGAAGAGCTGCAACGGATAAGAAAGAGCGGACTGTGGCATCCTTGGCCACTGGAGAAAAGGTCTCATGATAGTCAAAACCTTCTCGTTGTATGAAACCTTTGGCCACCTATCGTGCTTTGTAATGTTCAACAGAGCCATCTGCTCGATTTTTGATTTTGTACACCCATTTGCATCCAATTGGCTTTTGGTGAGAAGGTAGTGTCACAAGGTCCCATGTCTGATTTTCAAACTAAGGCCTGTAATTCTGCTTCCATAGCTTTTTGCCATTGTGATCAGTGGATGCCTCATCATAGGTAGAGGGCTCTCATTCTTCTGATATACGGCCGATGCAACACTTATGTTCTGGAGAAAGTTGATAGAAAGAAACATAGGATGAGATTGGCTAATGAATACCTGGTGAGTTGAATGCAGCATAGACATAGTTTTTAGTCCACATTAGTGGACGTGTGAGGCGGTTGGAACGTCGTGGAGGATCCTACATCGATGGAGAGGATGATGGTTCATCATTGGAAGATCTTGGTGAAGATTTGGAAGCTTCTTCAATGGCCACATCAGTCGTTGCTTCTTCTAATGTTGGAACTGGAATAATATTCTCATATGGAATTGGACCAAGTGTTGAAGATATATTCAAAATATACTCTGGATCTGGAGATAGTGCTTCCTCAAATAAAAATTGACGAGAGTTCCCTTGATCGTCTGAAACTTCACTTGAGAGCAGATTTTCACGAAACGGAAAAATATCCTCAAGGAAGGAAACGTCCTTGCTTACAAAGAATTCACCTGTGGAAGGTTCAAAGACACGGTATCCTTTCTTTAAATTTGGATATCCCATAAATATACAACTCCGGGCGTGGGGACTCATTTTGTCCCAAGGGCCCACTGTAGTGACATAGCATAAACACCCAAAAATCTTCAAGTGACTCAGCTCTGCTTCTTTCTAAAAAGCATCTTGAAAGGGGTTCGTCCATCAAGGACTTGAGTGAGCATGTGATTGATCAGGTAAGCAGCCGTGACCACATAGTCTCCCCAAAAGGTTTTTGGAATTGAGGCTTGAAATTTTAGTGCACGTGCAACTTCCAAAGATGGAGATGCTTGCGTTCCACTACCCCATTTTGCTGTGGGTGTGTAGGTGCAGGAACCTTCATGTAGAATGCCATGAGGTGAGAAGAGGGAAGCACAATCCTTGTTGAAAAATTCTTTCCCATTATTAGTGCGAATGCGCTTAATAGATTTCCCAAAGTGGTTCTTTAATAAGGAAATGAGATGAGAAAAAACTTGATGTTTGGACTGCATCAGGAAAACCCATGTGGCACGAGAGTAATCGTCCATAATTGTCAAGAAGAAACGAGACCCATCTCAATGTGGTGTATGATAAGGTCCCCAAACATCAGCATGAATTAATGAAAAAAATCACCGGCACGAGTCTTACTAAGAGGAAAGGGAACGCGTGACTGTTTTGCAAGCGGACAAATATGACACTAAGTATAAGGAAATGAAGCACTATGGCCCATTCTAGGATGTATAAGAAATTTTTTATCATTGGTAGTCATGTTACACAATGATTGTTTATTCAAGGAAATGCAAGAGAAATCTAAAATGCTTGGAAAGCTGGTCCAAAAAAATAGTCATTCAGAGAGACTACCCAAGCCCATTAGTTTGCCAGTCGAAAGGGCCTGAAACAAACAAGTATCAGAATCAAAGAGGACTTGACATGTGTTTTCTTTGCAAACTTTAGAGATGAAAATGAGGTTAAACTGGAATTCAGGAACATAAAGGACATTTTGCAGAGTGATTTGGGGACTGAGGTTTACTGTGCCTGTCATTGTGACATGAATAACATTTCCATTTGGCAGTCGCACATAAATAGGCAAATGTAATTTTTTATGGATAACATATTAGAAACTTTTATCACAAATAATGTGGTCACTAGCTCCTGAATAAACTATCCATATATTTTTCGAAATAAAATTAATCAGGCAATGAGAAATACTCGAGAAATTCCCCCCTTTGCTAGAAGTGTCCAACTTTTGTAATGCCTTGCATAAGTTGCTGATATTGTCCATATGTGATGGGTTGATTAGCATTGGGATCGGTTGGTCTGGTGACCTGGTAAGCAGCTAAAATTTCTTTTTCCTTCTTTTCCTTTTCTCCGGGTTTACCGTGCAATTTCCAGCAACTATCGATAGTGTGATGCGGACGTTTGCAATATTCACAAAATAATTTACCTTTTTCCCTCTGAGTGCTACCCAAAATTCTTGGATGATGTGGCAAAAATTTGGCCATTGGATCCCTTAATTCAACTGCCATATCCACCGTTCGATTCTGCTGTAAGATTAGCCAGCCATAAGCCGTCCGATCGCTGGGCACAATCTGAGCCGTCCGTCACTTGCCTTTTAAAGGGTCTTGCTTCAGCAAACCCTAATGCTATAGCTTTCCCTTTGCTTAGGGTTTTGTCTACGGCTTCTCTTCGTTCACGATGAGCTGCGAGCGCGATCCTATCGATCGCTTTTCCGACAAAGCAAGCCATTGGCTTTCTTCCTGAATGGCCAACTTGTATATCCTTCCGAGCGGTGGTACCGGATCCATCGCCAAGATTTGAGAACGAAACGCCAGGTAAGATTCATTCAAAATCAGTTGGAATCTCCTTGCTTTCTCTCTTTCCTTCATCGATTTGTATTGCTGCAACACTGTCTCGGGTCCCTCGAGCTTCTCCTCCGTTGCCTCCAGCTCATTCCAAAGAGCTAACAGCTTGTTGAAGCATGTCGCAATAGACATGTTTCCTTGCTTCAAATTTGAGAGTGCCTGGGTAAGCGAGAAGATTTTCGCTCGATCTAACTTCCTGTACATCTCCTTAATGTTGTCCCACATGTTTTTCGCGTCCTCTTTGGGAGGTAAGCCGACTGCAACTTCAGGGGAAATACAATTTCCGATCCACATTCTCATTAGTTGATTGCATTTTTTCCATTGCCCTATCATCCTTTTGTCTGTCGAGATTGGAATGGACCCATTGATAAAATCGTCTTTATCCTTCATGACGAGAGCTTGCTGAAGTTTTCGTGCCCAAGTAGAGTAGTTTTCCGATTCGGTCAACTGGAGAGTGATTAGATGAAATTTGGTCCATCGGCTATGGAGACGAATAGAGGGTCGCCGGGCTCCAAGCGACCAGTCATGGCCGAGATCGACTACGGGAAGAAACTAGGTGACAGAAACGGGTAGGGATTTCCACCCATACCCGGATTACTCAACTCGGTTGTTTGCCCCGCATTGTGAAAACCCACACCCGCATCTCTCGACTCGGTTGGTTGCCTCGCAAGGAAGGTTCCCCTCCCAGTGGTTGGGCTTGCCTTGTTCATGGCTGGTGGGTCACCACTAGACCGGTCGCTGTATTCGTGGGTTTTATTTCCTAACCACGAGGTGTTTGGGCTTGGCCCATAATTCCAAGGATTGGGCTGCATCTGAACGGGTAGGCACTGGGATGGCTGGCCCATAAAGGGTTGCCCCAGATTCAGCTGGGCTTGTGATGGCGGCCATTGCATATGTTGGTCTTAAATGGGCTGCTCTCAGCTTCCAATGACTCTAGCAGGTGGGTTCAAGAACTGTCTTGAACATTCGAGACCTCTGGCGTTATCTCTTCTAAGATATGTTCTTCAAAAGCCAATGGTTGATTCTGAGTCATATTAATGGTAAAAAAATTTCTTGCTCACTTTTGTGGTTTCAGGAGACAAATTCCTAGCTAGAGTGCTAACGCCGTTTTGCAGGTTAGTGTGCCCTTTGTTGCAAGAATAGGGAAGACGGTAGGCAATCAATCGATGAAGAGGCGGAAGCTAAATCAGGAGCACAACTGCTCTAATACCATGAAAGGAAACGAGGAAGACAAAAAAGGAGCAAGAAGAATAGATTTTAGGGGAAGATTTTTTGTATTTCTTTTCATTGATTGTGAAAGTGTACAGAGCTCTGTAATTATAGTACATGATATATACAAACGAAGGGAACGGAAATATCCCAAGAATCAAATCTGATCTTTGATTGATATAATAAATCTATCTAAATCTGAATGGATATCGCGCATCTCGAGCATATCTTCCAAAAAATATAAAGCACTAACAGTACTTACCATCAGCAAGAAACAACATAAGAAGATCTTGCCTTACCAATGAATCAATAAACTCTTTTCAACTGAGCTATTCTTGAATCTTGGGACGCTTTGCTTGCTAATTTATACCATTGGTTTGACATTGTCTAGCGTTTAGGATATGTATCTAGGTTTAATTGTCTTGGACAAGGACTTGATTTTTCAAAGCTGTCTGTTTTGGGGTTTCTTCTCCTTCGTTTGACTGGCGTTTCTCTCTTTTCCCCCTAGCTTTCTCTACTTGTCTTGCCGTTTCTTGCTATCTTGTTTGTCTCCCTCTCTACTATTTCTCTACTTGTCTTGCCGTTTCTTGCTATCTTGTTTGTCTCCCTCTCTACTATCCCGAAGCCCATCTTGCCATGTGCTTCCGTTATTCGTCAATTGGGATTAGAGGAATACCAAGTTTTAGATAGTATAGACGGATAGACGTATATGTCTGATTATAATTATAATTATCAGGATTTCTAGAGGTTCATCGAGATTATTATTATACTTACAATTGAATTATTAAGATTATTAGGGCCATTATGATTGTCTTATTTATCGAGATAATTATAGTAATTTTGATTGTCAGCATTTGCAGTGGAACATTTGATGATCCGTTTAGAAACATTCGTCCATGAGAATAGCTAAATGATTGGGGTTTTTCAACCAACTAGATTAGATAATTTATAGCTAACTGCTCATTTTGGGACTAAGAATATCGTCGTCCTTAGTTTCGTTGTTAATATTTTAGGGTTGAGAATAAAGAAAATAATTCGACTAACATCAAAAGAAGACTAACACCCATAGGGGGTTTTATTCGACTAACATCAAAAGAAGACTAACACGCGTAGGGGGTTTTCAGCAGAGAAATTGTCTAATCGGTTATAAATCTATTATTCGGTTATAAATCTATTATTCGATATATTATTCGAATATTAATTCAAATCGTAAATTTTTCAACATTATCAGTTTAATGCTAAATCTTTTCGTGAAATTTCAATATAATCCTTTCGACCATTTTTTTTTTTTTTTTTTGGTTGAAGATCATTGACTAGGAGATACACCCACATATGATGGCCAATGATGATTAGATCATCACGTTAATGGTGAAAATTGACTGAAAGGAATACTTTGAAATTTTGGGTAAAAGTTTAGGATTAAATAAAAAATAAAATAATTTATGACTAAATTGACATCCATACAATAAGTTTTGAGCTCGTTAGACAATTTTCCTAGGTTTTAGCTATGTAATTGTTCTAATTTTTGGAGCATTGATAGCCATTAGTGAAGTTACTTTAGTTATAAGGACATGTTTACTATAAATCTTAAAATTTGTCACAAAAATACAATTGAATCTTAAAACTTGCAAAAAGCATAATCAAGTCGTAAAATTTGTCAAATTGATGCAATCGAGTTCTTTCTTTAACTTTGTCTAACTTGGCTAATTGAAAAATGTTGACGTAACTTTTTAAAATATTTTTTCTTTATCATGTGGCTTAAACATGATATATGACGCTTAAATGATGTCATTTTGGTATTCAATTTTTTTTTGAAAAGCTAAATTGAAAAAAAAAAAAAAGGTAGGGAGATTTGTGGTGAGGGTTGCAGCCCTTGTCATTACCATCCCACCCACGCTAGGGTAGGGGATGGCCGATGGGGTTGCCAGGCCTCGGCCAAGGGCCGATGACCCTCGTTGATAAGTGATAACTGGTAAAGGTTGTGGCCCTCCCTAGATTGGACAAGGGTCAGTGCCTCTTGGCTACACCTAGGGTGACCAACCTCACTAGGGTGACCCTTGGCCACATTTGGGCAAGGGCCAACGTCCCTTACCCTATCTAGTAAGCCCACAACCCTCGGTTGGGTCTAGGCAAGGGTCTCAGCCCCATCATCGCCAACCTCTTTGGCCTTCTTGGTGAGGAAGCTTCAATAATTCACTCAAAACACCATTTAAAGGGATACTAGTCATCAAAAAATAGAAAAAAGTAATAAATAGAATTGAATAATGGGTTATATATATTACAATTAGCTTATCTTTTAAATTGAATTTCAATAAAATATATATCAAAAATCAGATTTTGGCCAAATTGGACACAATTAATATAAAGACTCAATCGAACAAATATAACAAGTTTTATGATTTAATTGTATTTTCACCAATTTTAGTTTGCAATTGCACTTTCATAACAAGTTTTATGATTTCCAGTGTATATGTTCCTTAGTTTTATTAATTGTTTTTAAAATTTTGCAACATACAACTTTTTTTCAAAACGGAGCACTAAATACATTTTTAATTTTTTTTATTATCGATATATAAATGCACATATACTTTTCTTTTAAAGTTCGGATGACATTTTTAGTGGCGGAAAAATCAGAGAGTAAGTACCTTATTATTTGAAAACGATTTTGCCAACAAAAATGTCCAAATAATTTAATTTGTAAAATAATAAATACACGCTAAATGAATAATACGTTGAATGTTGTATCATTTCCTTTTATTTGTATTATTTTCGCCATCCTTTTTCTTTTTTTTCCTTCTTCTACTTTTGTCTTTTCTTCAATGTTACTCCCATTAATTTAAAAAATTAACATCACAAAAAAATTATAATTAATACATTTATGATAAATTTGCCCCAAATTAATTTTTCACTACCAAAACATTTGTAATAAATTTATTTTTAATTGGTTTCTATTAAATTGAATTAATGCCATAAAAAATATAGACGATACATCAATGATAAATTTACATTCTATTAATTTTTCATGTATCATTCAATTCAGCAATTTAACGGTAGAATTTAATAAAAATTAATGAAGAGTAATTTTTCATAGATATATTAGTTTAATTTTTTTTATGATAAAAAAATTAGTTTTTGGTAATCTTATAAGAGAAATTTCTAAATAAAGGCCCAAATTGCCCTCATTTTCTCAAATAAGACATGAAATGAACTTTGTTTTAAATAAGAACCTAAAGTGATTATGGCTATCTCAAATAAGTGTCTAACCTCGTTGGCTGGCCATCGAAAAACATTCGATCGATTAGGGATATTTTTGTCCAAACACAATTTAAATTTAAATTTAATTATAATTATATTAAAACTTAAAATTAAAAAAATAGAAAAGAAAGGAAACACATAGGTGGCTGCCGCCCCATCGTCGGTGGGGCGGCGACGATGGTTGGCGGGGTCACCGTCACCTAGGCGAGGGCTGATGACTCCCTGACTAGATGCGAGGGCCCACTAGCCCTCAATAGGGATAGGAAAAGGCAGCGCCCTCTCCTCTAGATATGGGTGAGGGCCGTCGCCCCTCACCCCTGTCTAAGAAAGGGTCATCGATCCTCATCGAATGCCCCCAGACTAGGGTGGTGAGGTCCGGGGGCCTTGGGCGACCCTCCCCTAGAGGGGAGCGAGGGTGGGTAACCCTCCCCTTTGGTCGGCGGAGGTTGCCGACCCTCGTCTAGGTGCCGACAACCCTACCGACCATCGTCGCTACCCCACCATTGATGGAGGAGGATGGCTCCCTCTCGCCTCTATTTTCCCCATTTTTTTTTATTTTGAGCTTTATTTATTTTTTTAATGAAAAATAGAAAAAAATAAAGAAAAAAGAAAAAATACTAAATTATCCATCATAACTGATGAGTTTATTTCCTTATTTGAGATTGATATGGTTACGTTAAGTTCTTATTTGAAATAATATCCACTTAAGAGAAAATGATCTCTATTTAAAATAATATTTACTCCGGTCCTTATTTGAAAAAATGAAGGCATTTTAAGTATTTATTTGGAATTTTTCCAATTTATAATGTAGGGAAAATCTCAAATAAGGGCCTGAAGTGGGTCCATTTTCTCAAAAAAGGACCCAAAGTAGACAATATATCAAATAAGGACCCAAAATGGCTAATTTTGTCTCAAATAAGGATCCGAATTTTGAATCTTATTTACAGCTTGGGGTGGTTTTGTCCAAGAACATTTTTTCTTTAATTTTTTTTTTCTTTCTTCATCTTCCTCACACCTCCTCCTTCGCTCTACATTGCCTCCTTCTTCAACACCATAATCAGGGCCCTTACCAAAGACCTCGTGAGCTTCATGGCATCACGTAATTGGTCTTAGTAACAAGAAGTCGAATTGGAGTTATTTGCTACTGGCCACCTTCTTGGATACTAAAATCCTCAATTCCTCAAGATGCATCAAATCTCGGCTCGCTTGTGCTCAGCCTAAAGCTCAGATTGACCTCCATCTGACGACGACGATGCTGGATTTTCTATCAGGGGCAGCAGTTGATGAGGTCGAGAGCTCAAATAGGACTTGTCAATGGCGGCAATGGGGCAACGAAGTACAACAATTTCTACAGTTAATGATGTCAATACGACTAATGATCAATCTCAAGATGAGGTATCGATTGAGGAGAAGAGCTGTGTCGATGAGAATGGCAAGAGTGTGAGTGGGTGTCTCTAGACTAGGGATTATTGAAAGGAGCCATTGGCATTGCAAAGGGGAAGGGGGATCTTTGAAAGATTGAATTTACGCAAGAGAGGCAAACCCAAATTTGAAATTGATGAGGCAAACTCTTGCCGAGGTTGAAATAGTCGCCGGCTACAACAAAATTGTTCTTTGGCGTGAAATTGTTGATCACCAAGTGTTAATTGAATATAGGCATAAGTTAGTCAAACAAGACGATCTAGCAATGCTTGGATATTTCTACTCTGTTGTTGGCAAGCAGGATTGAAAATAGCACAAAAAATTGCAATTGCTAGGTTAGCGAAAGGTCCGGAATAAGTGGAGTTTGATGCACTCTTGAGGTGAGAGAAATACGTCCCCAAAGGGATTAGTTGCATAGCTTGGGAGTTGGACAAGAAGTTGAGTCTCAACAAAAGCATATTCATATTATGGCTTTGAGATCAGAATTTGCGATGAATGTTGGAATAAAAAGAACTTATTTTTGAAAGCTCATTTTGGCTTTGTGGAATTGTCTACAAATCATTTTGAGGAGCGAAATTTGAAATTTTCAACGAGTTAAACTACGTTGTAATGGCTGGTGTTAAAGAAAACCCGATTTTGGTCATACAACGAGATGACACAAAGACCGATGGAGGGGCTGATAATGGAGGTGATGTAGAGAGTGAGAAAAATAAAGAAAGAAAAAAGAAGAAAGAGAGAGTCAAAAAATAAACAACAATGTTCGTGGACAAAAGTACCTCTGGCTGTGAATAAAATTAGAAGTTTAGGTCCTTAATCGAGAGTTAGCAACTCCAGGTCCTTATTTAAGACAGTGTCCACTTTAGGTCCTTTTTTGAGAAAATGACTCATTTCAATCTTTATTTGAGATTTTCCCTATAATGTATATATTTATTTGAAGTTTTTCGTGGCATTTATCTTAATTTAAATTAAAAAGAAAAAAAAAGCTCCGATCACTTCGATCGTCTTGGGAGTTCTCTAGAACCAGAAGGGGAAACCGTCCCGCACCCACCAACCAGCCGTTCGCCGCTCTCTCTCTCTCTATACCCTCCGATGGCCTCTACCGCCACGGCCGCCCTCTCTCTCCGCCTCTTCGCCGCCAAGCTCCCCTTCCCTCGCCGCCCATCGAGGCCTCCTCCCCCTCCTCCTCTCCCCTCCCTCCTCCGCCAAACCCATCTCCTTCCAACGGATCGCCACCGCCCAACCGCCGCCGCCACCGCCGCCGCCGCGCGTCGTCCTCGCCCTCGCCGGCGCAGCTCCAGCCCATCGAAGACCTCCCGCCGAACCTCCGGTCCATCGTCGCCCTCTTCCAGTCCGTGCCCGACCCCAAGTCCAAGTACCAGCAGCTCCTCTTCTACGGCAAGAACCTCAAGCCCCTCGACCCGGCGTTCAAGACCCGGGACAACAAGGTCGAGGGCTGCGTCTCCCAGGTCTGGGTGAGGGCCTTCTTGGATTCGGATCGCAACGTCGCCTTCGAGGCCGATTCCGACTCGGTCCTCACCAAGGGCCTCGCCGCTCTGCTCGTCCAGGGATTGTCCGGGAGCCCGGCGGACGAGATTGTCCGGGTCTCCCCCGAATTCGTGACGCTCCTCGGGCTGCAGCAGAGCCTGACGCCGTCGCGGAACAATGGGTTCCTGAACATGTTGAAGTTGATGCAGAAGAAGGCGCTGATGTTGGCTGCCGGGGCGGAGAGTAATGGAAATGGAGTGTTTCCGGCGGGGGAGGCGAAAGATGTGGTAATTGGAATGAATTCTGATACGGGTGTTAATAGGAGTTCGGTCTCGGAGTCGGATGTGGATGGTGGCAGGGAAGTTTCGGTGGAAAAATCGAATCTTGAGGTGGACGAGGCAGATGGTGAATCGAGTTTGGGGAGTAGAGGGAAGAGAATCAGGGAGAGATTGGAGAAAGAGCTGAGTCCTATCGAGTTGCGAGTGGAGGATGTCTCATATCAGCACGCAGGGCATGCCGGTGTGAGAGGGAGTAATGGCGAGACGCATTTTAATCTGAGAGTGGTGTCGAAGGAGTTTGAAGGAAAGAGCTTGGTGAAGAGGCACCGGCTTATTTATGATCTGTTGCAAGAGGAGCTGCAGAGCGGGCTACATGCCCTGTCGATTGTGGCGAAAACGCCTGCTGAAAGTTGATGCGAGATGAAGAGGGGAGTTGTATGTTGACGAAATGTGGTCATTTCATCCCCGAATCATGTTTTCCCAAGAGGTCAAATAATTTTGTTTTGCTTGATAGAGTGAGGGATATTTCTTGTATAGTTGTTTTGTAATCTATTGAATTGGGAATGATTTGAATTTCGAATGATCAACTGCAAAAGTTGTAGGAATAATTGCAGAAAATCACATTAGTTCCTTTTGAGCTCCCGTAGTGCCTTTTTATTTACTTTCCGGTTGCTTGCCTTAGTGGGTGAGTGTACCATCCAAATGAAATATACTGATGATCGGAATGACAATTTTGCAGTATCAAAAAGTTTGTCTTGGACATTCCCGCTGTATGTGCATGATCATAGTTTACTCCTTGTTTTTTGTCAAGTCTTCCTTATGCACTCGGTCTGTCCGCTATTAATAAATTGGATGCTTTCTGTCAAGGTTACTTTTCCAAATGTCCAGGGCAGCTGAACTAACTCTGTCACTGAGATGCAGTGTGCGCATTGACGAGGAATGTATCCTAATGCACCATCGTTAAATAATGCATGGTCTATTATACCTGGGGTCAAAGATTTTGGAAAGCAAATATAATCGCCATAGGATTCACATGTATGTTGATCGTAGCAATTTTACTTTACCAAGTTTTGTCGGTTTTAGAGTGGGTAATTTGGAGATGCTAGTGCAGATGTTGCACATATGGAAAGTTATAGCCAAACTGCTTTTGAGAATAAAATAGTTCTCATGAACTTAATCTGTATGAGGAAAGTGAAATATATCATCATTGAAATTGATTTAATCCCATGATAAGGCTACAATCGATTCAAGTTTGATCAGAAAGATGAAAGCAAAGACATACGAGGAAAAAGGGGCCTCTGGATAGTCACCTCTTCGCCTTGCAGATGCGGCCTAGTAGTATCCCAGTTGGAGGACTAGTCATTTCCAACTGGCATCGACCGTGCAGCCAATAAGAGAAATGAACCAAACCCAGAGTTGCTCTGACCTTGAAGGTGCCTCTCACATAGTAGCTGACTTTGTTGCTCTGTACCTCCTTCTGAAGTTGTACGCCAAGGTTCGGCGGCATGTAGACCAAACTTGATATCAAGTGAACTGATTCCAACCTCTTTTCTCCTTGTCTCAGAGTGAAAGGTTGAAGTGCCTGAGTAGCTATGAACCTGTCAGAGAAATACAGCTCTACATCCAGATACTCGAATCTTACATCCAGCTTCTTATTTGGATTGGAGAAATTCACAAGAAGGATCAAGTCGCCGTTGAAATTGTCTGGTGAATCAAAGTAGATGCTGTTGAGATTGGCTGCAGATATGTCAAAAAGTGGATACCTTGGTTTGATTTCCTCGAAAATTATCAAAGTTGCGATTCCAAAGAAGATGAGAATGAGGCTAAAGAGCAGACAGAGTATGGCGCTGCACCACACAAACAGATTAGTTCTGCGAGGTTGAGTTTGCTGAAGTACTAATTCAGATCTCAACTTTTGCGTGCCCAGATCAAGCCTGTCGTGCTTTCTAGTAAGTGGACTAATACCTCGCCTTGATTTTACGACTTGGATTGGTGAGATTGGAGTAGGTTGTTTTTTGGAGGGAGTTGCGCCCTGTGAACTTGGTGGTGATGCTGGTAAGGGTAGTGGTGGTAATGGAGGAGGAGGAAGCGGAGACGGGGGTGGAGGTGGGAGATTGAGCTTTTTCATTTGCTAGAATGGTGTTACTGGTATCAAGTAAAGAAAATTAAGGGGAAGGGATGAAGATAGGTGTTGCTTTTCGATCTCTAAATAAGAAGGGAGTTATAGTAAAGCAAAGGGAAAAGAGGCTTTTGAATGAGCTTAGTGGGACCATCATGTTCTTGAAGTATGCAAAAGGGAAGATAAGTGGCTCCAAAGCGAAAAAGAGGATTCAAGAGTGTAGGTTTGAATTAGCTTTTCAAGATCTGCTGTATCTGCAGCACTCTTTGTGCCACTATCGTAGATAAAACTACCAAAAGTTCTTTTGGCTTCTCTTATTGTTCTGATGCACAGAATATACTAGCATGTTGTCATTTAAACCAATCTGTGAAGTGGCATTGTTTCTGTTATGTTCCATGAGCATGTGGACAGCAATCTGTGAAATGGCAGCCGAAGACATATCATTTGAATTAAAGGGAGAAAGTTCCTTCTACAGACGAAGCCCTAGCAGGTGTATGCAGGTGCGTATATCATGATTAGACTAAATAAAGACGTCATAACTGGATTTTTGTACCCTCAGATATCGACATTCTTTAACTATTCCTTATGCAATTGGGGTTCAAAGAAAGTGAAGGTGGCAAATAATACCACTGTTCGATGGCGATTAACAGTGACCATTCTTGTGTAAAAGTTTTAAGGCTTGTGCTAACAATGCCGAGATCAACAGAGCCAACAGTGATTATTTAAAATTTCAGCATTGGGTTAATTGATACGAGTAGACTATCTGGGCACGAGAACACAGCAAATGGGACCACCGAAAGAATCTGCTCTTCGTGAATGATCGGCATCTTGGTCGTCCTGATCGCCATAATAGCCGCTGTCCGCAAATAATTTTTGAATCCAAGAAATTGGTATTATGTGGGATAGGAGAGACGGAATAGCTAGGATGCAGATAGGGTTTCTTGGCTCTTGCCAAACTGTGAAGAAAGAATCTTTCCCAACTTCTAGAACTCTGACCAGCGCAAATAAATTTCAAATAAGGGCATGAAGTATCCTTATTTTCTCGAATAAAAGTCTAAAGTGAGTTTTGTTTCAAATAAAGATTTGAAGTGTCATCATATTCTCAAATAAGAATTTGAAATGAATCTTATTTAAAATAAAGGTCTAAAGTGATTATGTATAGTTTAAATAAGGAACTAAATTTCCTGCTGAATAAGGACATTTTAGTCATTTATGTTTTTTTAATTGATTTTTTCCTTTTTTCTTTCTTTTTTCCTTTTTCCAGTTTTTCTTTCTTCTTTGCTGGGTGTTGATCGGCGACCGACGAGGTGACCCTCGCCTTGGGGGAGGCTGCCCTCGTGGCCATCGACGAGGTCGGCTCTCACTAGATTTGGGTAAGGCTTGCCTCACCATAGATCTAGGTTGTTGGTGAGGGTTGTCAAGCCCTCGTCAACCCTAGGCAAGGTCGATCCTGAGGGTGGTCTTGACTGCGAGGGCTTGTAAGCCTTGCTCGGCCCTTACCAGCGATCGGCAAGGGTGGCCAAGCTTTCGCTGGCCCTCGCTACAAAGGGAATAAAAGAACAAAAAACTTGTAAAATGGGTGAGTTGGGTCAGTCAAGTAAATTTCCCTCGTCGGCCTATATCTCAATGAAGTAATCAGCCAAGTAAATATCCCCATAAGTGTTTGTTGTCACCGTAAGACTTTTCAATAGGTCAAAACTAGATCTATCAAATGAGTGAGTCAAGTCAAGTTTGAATTATGTCATAAATGATCCAATCCAAATAGACTAATTTAACCCATTTCAACCAATTTTTCATAATGCAAAATTCTTAACCCATATCTGACTCAACTCATTCTCAATCTATAATTGATCCATTTAACTAAACTTTATTTCTCATGATTTTTTTAAATGGTATTGTTAAAACACTTTTATGCCATACAAATTTAGCGGACAATTTTTATAATTTTTTTTAAATAATAAGCTTACATTTATTTCTTGGATAATATTCTTCAAGAAGTATTTTTTTGAGGAAAATTACAATATTTTCTAGTTTTTGCTTGAAATCTGAAAATAAATTACAAAATATTTTTTCCCATTTGTTATGAAAAATATTATTAAATTTTTCTCTGTGCATTCTTTTTAATATTTTAATATTTTTGTTTTTTAAAACCGACATTATAATTATTTTTGTTTTTTTAAAATATAATTTTATTTTTCCTTCTTCTTCATTGATCGCGAGCCACAATAGTCAACGATCGATTACATGTGAAATGACTTTTACATTAGAGAAAAAAAAAAAGGACTTCTACATTATTCACAAAACACAATCAAAAATAGGAAAAAGTATTCCTCGAAAGTAAGTTTTTTTTTTTTTTTTTTTTTTGAGCCATATGGAGTCTAAAAGAAAGTTCCGTCGAAATGACTTTCGACGAAGCTAATGTGCTCCGCGAAAAATCTAGAGGCTTCCCCGCCCCTTGGAGCGGGTCCCACTATCGGGCCCCACGTACCCTGCCATCTCTCCCTCTCGTACCATGTAAGGAATTTATGACACAATTTAACAAAATCAAATACTCTCTACTGGCGCACATAAACTTTGCTTCTCCTGGCTGCGCTCTTAATTAAATTGCAATAACCGCATTCGACATTGACAATAGAATGATTGTTGGCCTTCGTCATGCCAATCACCAAATGAGGAAGATGGGAGAAGAAAGAAAGAAGAAAAGAAAAGGGAATATTAAAAATAATCCTAATTTCAATTTTTGTAATGCTAAAGAGGGAAAGAGTGTGTGGTCCTTGGGTTCCAAGTTCCAACCCATTTAGATTCATTTATATTAGACTTTTAATTTTTAAACCCATTTACATAGACTACACAAGATTTAAGTGACCCAAAAGAACTAAATTTATTTTTGCTTGGGCTCTTCCAATCCGTATATGTTATTCCTGATGCAAATTGCAAGATGCATATTGTTTCCAAAAGCTAGTTTGGAATCCGCTTCCCGTAAATCCTAAAATACGGATCAATACCAGCACATCAACCATCTAATACACCGGAGGCTACCAGTTCGTATACTTAAAAAGGCTTCCTTTTCTCCTTCATGGTGTTAGCGAGCAAAAATGGCTAGCCTAGCTGTTGAAGCAGCACTGGGATTGGTGGAGATATTCTCCTCCTTAATCCTCAAAGAGATCAACCAGAAAAAAAGATGTGAAGGATGATATTGATAGCATCACGAGCTCGTTGACCATGATGCGAGCTTTCCTGAACGACGAAGGAGGAACTCGAGGTAACCAGCGTCATGAGCGAAAGGTACGCCAGATTCGAGATTTTGCATTTGCTACCGAGGACGCTCTCGATGAGTTCATGTTCCACGTCTCGCACCATGTTCATACGCACAAGATCACGAAATTTGCACACGTGGTTGCTCATTCCGTTCCAGAAAAGTTAGCCTTTGATAAACTGTCCTCCGAGATCAAAAGAATTAGATTTCAAATCCGAAATTTTATAGAATCTAATCAACTGTGCGCTGGAAATACTAGCTCTGGAGAAGGCGGGAGCTCTGGTGTGTGGTCTGAAGATCATTTGTGCCACCAATTAATTGAAGAAGATGATATCGTGGGTTTCGAAGAACATGTGAAAAGCATTTGTGATCAGTTGCTATCCAGAGAACCCTGGCTTTCCACGATTTCCATAGTGGGTCCTCCTGGTTCGGGTAAAACTGTTCTTGCTACGCAGGCTTTCGAGTGCAAGAGAGTTCGGGAGCATTTGGAGTTCCATACTTGGGCACATGTCTCTCGTTCCTTAAAGCTCGATGAGGTTTTAAGGAGCATATTAATGCAATTTTTTTCCAGGGATCGATAGGTCAGTTCTCACAAATGGAGTTGATGTTAGAAAAATTTGCAGTAATTATATGCAGCAGAAACGGTTTGTTGTTGTTCTGGACGATGTATGGAGAATGCGAGATTGGGAAACGATTGTAAATGTAATTCAGAATGGTTCCAGTGGTAGTAGAATATTGTTCACTTCTCGCGACATCAATGTTGGCATGTCTTGTGTCAAACACCGCAAGTAGGTCCACGAACTGAATCATTTACCATTCGACAAAGCGTTAAGCCTATTCTGGAAGACGGCTTTCCAGAGCTGCAATGGGATTTGCCCCCCTGAGCTGCAGGATTGGTCCGAGAAAATAATTGAGAAGTGTGAAAAGCTTCCCTTGGCAGTAATAGCAGCAGGCAACCTCCTATCAAGGAAGCAGCAAATTCCAGGTGAATGGAAGAAATTTCATGACAGCCTTGGAGACAATCTTCCTGTTATGCGGAGAATTCTATCCCTAAGTTACGAGGACCTCCCGAGTGATCTAAGAAGCTGCTTTTTGTACTTCAGCAATTTTCCAGAGTACTATTCTATTCAGCGGCAAATATTGATTCGCCTATGGATAGCTGAAGGATTCGTGAAGGAAGGGAGGAACACATCGCTGGAGGAAGTTGGAGAGAATTATCTTAATAAGCTCGTTCAGAGGAATCTGGTTCGTGTGACAGCGAGGGATATCGATGGACGGGTGAGAAGTTGCCGTGTCCTGAATCTTGCTCATGACTTCATCATTGCCAAGGCTGCGGAAGAGAACTTTGTTGTGTGTGCATCAGAAAGAAGCTCATTGTCACAGGAAAGAATCCGGCGCCTCTCTGCTCAAACAGAAATTTGCAAAAATGTTGAACTTAGTGAAACATTAGGTCATGTTCGGTCCGCTTTTATGTTTGGGAGACCAGAGTTTTCAAACTTGCAGTTTTTCCTGTTGTTGAAGATTTTAGATATGCGAGGAGCTCCGCTGGAGGATTTCCCCGAAGATATTTTCAAACTTGTGCTTCTAAAGTACCTGAGTTTGCGAGAGACAAATATCAAGACAGTTCCAAGTCCATAAAGAAGCTTTCCCTCCTCGAAACCTTGGACCTCAAGCAAACTAGAGTCACATGGCTTCCGGGGAGCACTTTTCAGCTGCACCGTTTGCGTGATCTGCTTGTTTATGGATATGACGTGAAGAATGACTTTGACTTTTGGTGGTGCAGAGGGCGTGGAGATGCTCAGTGGAAGCGGGGGGTTATCTGACATACAAAAGTTGTCACTCATGAAGGCTACACAGAGCTTATTCAGAAATTGGATGGAATGATCTGTTTGAGGAAGCTCGGACTTGTAAATTTGAAGAGCAAGGATGGGAGAAAAGTCTGTGAATCCATCCAGAAAATGGAGCATCTCTCAACACTTGATCTAAGCGCGAAATCAGGAGATTATCTTGAATTGGATTATATCCAGGACAAGCCCAGGTTTGAGTTTCTTTGACACCTTTAATTAAAAGGGCAACTGCAGAATTTACCCAGGTGGGTTTCTTCACTGCACAGTCTCATCAAAGTCGGGTCTGGATTAAACATCAACCCGCTTCAAGCTCTTCAGCATTAGCCTAATCTGATGGAGCTCCATATGGTCAACGCTTTTACGGGGCAAACACTGGAGTTTGAGATGAACACGTTCAAGAAACTGAAGATACTTCGGATTGAACAATTCAGTGAGCTGAGCATGGTGGCTGTGCAGGTTGGCGCAATGCCTGCTCTCAAAAAGTTGACGTTTTCCAAGTGCAATAAATTGAATATGCTTCCCTTGGGCATAGTCATGCTCACTGGTCTCCAAGAACTGCTTCTCTACAACATGAACAGGGAGTTCATCAGTCAGCTCCAGAAGAACAGTGAAGATCGCAATTTGGTCGGCTACATCAGGGTCATCCATTCTTACACTCCAGGCCAGGGTCAGTTGTGGGTGTGCCAGAATCTTTCTTGAAACTACAGCCTCGTGCCTTGTGGTGCCTCTCTTCAAATTTGGCTAATTGATCTGTGCAATCACACGAGCACAGAGTCTGTGTGTCAGTGTCCTTTGTTGCTGTTTTATAGTTTTATATTTTTTACCACGGTTATGGGTCATGAGCTCTGATCTGAAACTCTGTGATTTGAGTCAGTGTCCATAGAGGGGCTCGCGCTCCTTGAAACCTTGGACCTCAAACAAACGAGAGTCACGCGGTTTCCAGGGAGCATTTTTTGGCTGCACCATTTGCGTCATCCGCTTCTTTATAGATATGACGTGAAGAACGACATGATTTTTGGTGGTGCAAAGGGCGTACAGATGCTCAGTGGAAGAAGGGCCTTATATAACACACGGAAGTTGTCACTCGTAATGGCTACAACTGAGCTTACTAAAAAATTGGATGGGATGATCCATCTGGGGAAGCTCGAACTCATACATTTGAAGAGCCAGGATGGGAGAAAAGTCTGCGAGTCCATCCTGAAAATGGAGCATCTCTCAACACTTGGTCTAAGGGCAAATTCAGGGGAGTATCTTGAATTGGATCATGTCCAAGACAAGCCCAGAGCTACAAAAGTTTCCCAGGTGGGTTTCTTTGCTGCAGAGTCTCGTCAAAGTTGGCCTAAAGTGGTCGGGATTAAACATCAACCGGCTTCAATCCCTTCAGGGTTTGCCCAATCTGATGGAGCTCTAGATGTTTGACGCTTTAATGGGGCAAACACTGGAATTCAACGCGAACACGCTCGAGAAACTGAAGATACTTTGGATTGAACAATTCAGGGGGCTGAGGGTTGCGGATGTGCAGGTCAATGCAATGCCTGCTCTCGAAAAGTTGACATTTTGCAAGTGCGAGAAATTGAATATGCTTCCCTGGGCATAAACATGCTCCTCCATCTCCAAGAACTGCTTCCGTACGACATGAACGGGAGTTCATCTCTCGGCTCTGGAAGAACAGTGAAGATCGCAATTTGGTCAGCGACATCAGGGTCATCCATTCTTACACTCTAGGCTGGGATTGGTTATGGTTGCGCCAGAATCTTTCTTGAAACTACAGCCTCGTGCCTTGTGGTGTCTCTCTTCAGAATTCCGACGTCGGCTAATTGATCTGTGCAATCACACGAGCACAGAGTCTGTGTGTCAGTGTCCTTTGTTCCTGCTCTTTAGTTTTTTCCATAGTCATGGGTCATGAGCTTCGATCTGAAACTCTGTGATTTCAGTTTCGTTTGGCTTTCTCTGCTGTCGATAAATTGGACTTCAAATGTCAATCTCGATTCTTCCCTGTTGGAGTTGCTTACTGGTTCATATATTTGTTTTCCTACATTATGAGACGATGAAAGATCCCCACCAGAACACGGGGATCTTCAAGAAGTAATCTTTGGTCTTTAACCCAATAAGACCGTGTTCTAATCGGCATTCAAATTGCCATGTAGTTCGTGGAATTGTCAAACAACTTGGTACTCAAGTTGGCTCTACAGAAAGCAACTCGTACGCGCATCGAACTGAATAATGTCTGATTCATGAAGTTGGAAGGCTTAAGCAGCCGGTGCCGTGGAGTTCGGCATCAGTGGTCTGTCGTGCCATATCCAACCGTTGACACAGATTTTTATTTGATTTTACGACAGAGATGTTTTGTCATGGATGTCGACATCAATTATTTTTGTCACAGCCCCAACTTGGCAAGAACAAAGGCAATAAAACAGCTACCCTCTTTTTTTTTTCCCAAAAGATCGTAACCTCAAACATAACCATATCCATATATATTTCATAAAAATTATTGAGTTACAATATCAGAGTTTTCTACAATCCATAAAAGAAGATATATACACATCTCCAACAAATAACTAGCTCAGGAGCTCATTATAGCCATACACAACTCATACCCAAAAATCCTCTCTCACATAGATGATGGTTTCATCCTATATGCAGTTCCTAAAGTACTTGAAAAGCAAATAACGTGAATGAAATAAGAGCTCACAATCGAGTGAGCAAAATATCTCTTCTAAGCAGATCGAGTATCCACTAAGTACATTTAAGACACGGAAAAAAAGATAACTCATTTACATCCAATTTAGAACATAACAAACTTACAAGATCAAAATGAGTTATTTATTATTTTAACATAACTATAGTCGTAACAAAAATATTCTTTTTGTCACGCCTCGATCCTCAAGCGCATGCCCATCCCACTCTGGTCGATCAAATTTGCAACTTCCTAGGATCAGTCGCCGACCCTTTCATTTTTATATGCACATGCGGAAGCGAATAATAACCCCTGACAACAAACAACACGGGATAGGAAAGCAGGGCAACATTTCACAAAGCACACTTTTATAACCAACTAGGTTCATCTACAAAAAGAATCTAGATAGAAGCCTACAAAATGATCGACTCTCAAAAGAAGCTATCCTCCAACATACTAGTAGGACACATACGCCGATCTTTCAAACTCCACCTCTACAGGACTCCGGGGCTTCAGTCCTCCACGACCACCAACTAAGGACTTGAAAATGGTTATACAATAACCAGTGAGACAATGTCTCAGCAAGTCCACCCTCTAAACCCCTATTAGGAATGAAATATGCCTCAGAGCGTTCTAGCCACACAATCACCCAATGAGAACATGGAACTCACCTTACATCAGTTCCTTCCTACATGTCAACACAGTTTATATCCCAAATGCATAATATTAATGCACACAACAATTGAAACGTCTCATCAATTCAATCAATCACAAGCGTCCCGATTATAAGACCAAACCGTTATGACACGTCTCATACCATGTCACACAGTTTTGTCTCATAATCAAGGACATCTAATACAATCACCCATGTGTTCTAATTGTTAATTTCACCCCTCAATGGTACCACCTACTCTAAAGTTCGGTGTCTTCTAGTGTAGCCAGGCTTCGTCTCACCCCCATTAAACACGGCGACGACTCTCAATTAGACGGCTTCCCCGAAGGGATGTAGGTCCAGAATCTACTGTGACCCGCGATCCAAAGAATGGATATCCCATATAGGGTAACGTCCGGGTTAAAAGCTCAATATGGGTTCTCATTAACCAACACACGACCAATCAATCTCGGCCCAAGATACCGTGTATTGCACTCAAATGTCTCCATTAAAATAGTGATCCTGGCCTATTTTCTTCATATTAAAAACACTTGATGAAAATAGTCATATGTGGGTATACAGTTAGATCAGACTCGAAAAATTGATATCCTCCAATTTAAAATCCCACTGTTTTATATAGTATATAAAATTATTTTGGGTCTTGAAACCCGACACCCGGGATTTTCTGAATAAATATTGGAATTTCCCAAATTTTGGAATAAATTACCAAAAATCCAATTACACTCAATTTGCACAAATTAATATCTAATTGCATAAACTAAACACACCATCGCAATCAAGCACAAAATTTCAGTCACCAAATATCCCTTCCTAATTTTCGGAAAATATTTAATAATTAAATAATTATCAAAATTAATTAAATAAATCAAATTAAATACTAAAAATTGCTAACCTAGGCCAGAATTGTCAAATTAAATACCGAGACGGGCCCAAAAAATTCCCGAACCAATCTAAATAATTAATACAACCTATCTAGGCATTAATTAACCCAATATAACAACCTAACATGCAAAATTGGATATTTAAATAACTAATCTAATCTAACTAACCACCTCAACCTTAATTAACTTAATCTAATTACCATATAAGCATAATTAACTTACTAATCGAGATTTAGTGAGATAACTCACTTGATTTATGATCCGCTTGGACCAAAACGACGGGTACACGACGGCGAGCGACACTCTCCGAAGCGCCGACGTCAACGGGGCACGGATCGGGCCCGAAAAATGGCCCAAGGAAGCCCACGGTTTCTGCTCGGATTTCCTCGGCTGATGGGCTCGAGGGGCTGCGCTTGCGGAGATGCTGGGCTCAAGGGGCTGCGCTGCTTCGTGCGAGGATGGGCTTCTCGCAGACGGGGCTTCTCGCGGACGAAGACGCAGCTGCAGCTTGCTTCGGTTGCTGCTCGTGGTCAACGAGGGAGAAGGAAACGTTCAATTGTTGACCGAAGGGGACAAAGATCGGTGGAGGAACTTCGGTGGCAAAAGGGTGTCAACGGCCGGTGTCTTTGAGAGAGAGAGAGAGAGAGAGAGAGAGAGAGAGAACGTGGAATGATGGTGCTGCAGAGATCGGTGGAATGAATTGATAGGAGGAGCTGCAGATTCCAAAGAAGAAATGAAAGCGAAGCAAGAGCAAAAGACCAAGACGCGAAGGAAGAGAGAGAGAGATGACGTGGAGGAGGCTGCACCGAGGAAATGAAAGAAAAGCAGCGACCGGGGGAGGCTGCTGAATGTGCGACGAAGAAGGCAGCGGTTTTTGGGAGGGGAAAAAGAAAGAAGTCAACAAAGCATATCCATGCAATTAAATGCATGGTCCCCCTATTAGCCCTCAAACTTATCCCAAGGTTCCCCATTACTTTCTTATATAAAATCCACCAATTAATCCAATTCTTGAAGCCCAAAAATGCCCCCCCTACAAGCTCCGAATTCAGATTCTGGTCTTCAATTACCTCAACAAATTCCCAAATTTGATGTTCAATTTTGATGTAGAAAAAGTCCATATAATTTCTGCAAGTCCCTTTCGCCAAGTAGCTCGGTTTGCAAGTCAAAAATCCCTTCAATTCGGCCAATCCGAATTTCCGTTCGTTTTTCGAAATGTCCGAATCGAATTTCCGTAAAAATCCCAGAATCACCGAAGATTCTTCGAATGATGAGTAGAAGTTCCTAAAATAAATCATGGTGTGACAGAACTTTCAATTTCTGAAATCGGGTTCAAATTTGCGGTTAATTTCAATTTGACGCGATTTTAGCGTGACTTAACCTACCGGGTAGCTTTTAGGAATTTTTAGTGCAATTGACCCTTGGTTGATTATTTTCGAGCCACAATGTACATCTTCGACACATTGGCAACTCTCGGTTGTCGTGAAAATCTCGAGATTTCAGTTACGGACACAGGGTACCCAAAACGACAGAAAATCGGTCTAGTGCCGATTGACGAGAATTTTGCAATTAGGTGGAATCACCCATACTCAATCATACACCTCCGTCAAATCGACCTATCTCCGGTCTCTGATCGATTTTTAATTGTGCCATAATGACCCTTACAAATTAGCACGGTCGAGCAGTCGATTCCTGGTCGAATTCTCAAGTTTATTGCGTTAAAATGACTTAATGACTTCCCTAGATGGTCTAGTTATCTCATGAATGATCGGCTCAGAGTATAGCACTATCAACGCGTCGATGAAATGCCCGATTTATTCAATTGAAAACATGATTGAAATTTCAAGATGTCACACTTTTCATTACTAATATCAAAACAAATAATTAATGATTTAGTTTATTGATCAATCTGATCGAATCATAAGTCAATGATCTATTCCATTAATCAATTTCGTGCTCAAGTATTTAACCATGATCGCACACACCACCTTGTGAAAAGGAGACCAAGATTTCTCTCTTGACTAGGTCTTCTCCTATATTGCTAATAGCTAGCCCACAAGTATATTCTAAAGCTAGAATGCATACCTTCAAACTCCTCAATTGGTTGGTAGAAACAATCCATCAACCTCAATCTCCAACTCTGACCCCCCTAAAGCTAGAATGCAATTGACGCCCCTTTCCCGGCAAGTGTCTGTTGTTGCCATAGAATTTTCAGTAAGTTAGACCCGAATTTAGTTTTGCTTGAACTCTCCAACCAATATTTGTTAATTACAAGTTTAAGTCTTCGAAAGATTCCTGCATAAGACAAGTGCCTTACGGAGGCTGCCAGTTTGTACATTGAAAGGTTTCCTTTTCTCCGTCATGGTGTTAGCAAGTGAAAATGGCTTGCCTAGCTGTTGAAGCATCACTGAGATTGGTGGAGATAGTAGGCCCCTTTGCTCTTGCTAAGTTGTCTGGAGTACGATGCAACTTGAGGAAAGAATCTTCCACAACTTCTAGGACTCTGACCAGTTCATTACCACAATGAAGCAGTCAGCGAATGAATTTCCTTGGAAGTGTCCGTTGTCACCGTAGAATTTTCAATAAGTTAGAACTGAACTTAATTTTGCTTCAACTCTTCCGGCGCGTATTTGTTATAAGTCGAAGTCTTCGAAAGATTCCTGCCCAAGACAGGCGCCTTACGGGGGCTAACATTGTGTACCATCGAAAGTTTTCCTTTTCTCCTTCATGGTGTTAGCGAGTGAAAATGGCTTACTTAGCTGTTGAAGGAACAGTGAGATTGGTGGAGATAGTCTCCTCCTTAATTCTCAAAGGGATCAACCAGAAGACAGATGTGAAGGCGGAGATCGATGGCATCATGAACACGTTGCAGACAATGCAAGCTTTCCTGAGCGACCGAGGAGGAGCTCAAGGGAACCAGCTTCTTCAAGACCAGGTACGCCAAATTCGAGATTTTGCGTATGATGTTGAGGATGCTTTGGATGAGTACATGTTTGAAATACCATACCATGAGCATACGCACAAGATCACGAAATTTGCTCACGGGGTTGCTCAATTTGCCCCACGATGGAAAGCTCTTCATCGAATATCTTCCAGGTTCAGAGGAATTAGAAACAATATTAAAAATCATGTAGATCTTGATAGTCTGCGTGCTGGAAATACTAGCTCTGGAGAAGGTGGGAGCTCTGGGTTGTGGTCTGAAGATCATTTGGCCCACAATTTCAATAGTGATATCGAGGGTTTCGAAGGCCATGTGGAACGCATCCGTGATCAGTTGTTATCTGGAGAACCCAGGCTTTCCACAATTTCAATAGTGGGTCTTCCTGGTTCGGGTAAAACGGTTCTCGCCAAGCAGGTTTATGAGTGCAAGAGAGTTCAGGGGCATTTCGAGTTCCGTGCTTGGGCACATGTCTCTCGCTCCTTAAAGCTCGATGAGGTTTTAAGGAGCATATTAACGCAATTTTTTCCTGGGATTGATGGGTCAGTTCTCATAAATGAAGTTGCCATGAGAGAATTTTTAAGTAAATATGTGCAGCAGCAACGGTTCCTTGTTGTTCTGGACGATATATGGAGAATGCAAGATTGGGAACTGATTGTAAATGTATTTCAGAATGGTTCCGGTGGTAGTAGAATATTGTCCACTTCTCGCGACAGCAATGTCGGCGCGTCTTGTGTCGAATACCCCAATTATGTCCATGAACTTAATGGTTTACCATGGAAAAAAGCATCAAGCCTATTCTGTAAGAAGGCTTTCCGGAGCTGCAACGGGATTTGCCCCCCTGAGTTGGAGGTTTGGTCCGAGAAAATAATTAAGAAGTGTGAAGGGCTTCCCTTAGCAGTAATAGCAGCGGGCAACCTCCTATCAGGGAAGCGGCAAATTCCATATGAATGGAAGAAATTGCACGATAGCCTTGGAGACAATCTTCCTGTTATGGGGATTATTCTATTGCCAAGTTACAAGGACCTCCCGAGCGATCTAAGAAGCTGCTTTTTGTACTTCAGCATTTTTCCTGAGGACTATTCTATTCAGCGGCAAAGATTGATCCGCCTATGGATAGCTGAAGGATTCGTGAAGGAAGTGAGGAACACATCGCTGGAGGAAGTTGCAGAGAATTATCTTAATAAGCTCGTTCAGAGGAATCTGGTTCATGTGACAGCGAGGGATATAGATGGACGGGTGAGAAGTTGCCGTGTCCTGAATCTTGTTCATGACTTCATCATTGCCAGGGCTGCGGAAGAGAACTTTGTTGTATCTGCATCTGAAAGAAGCTCATTGTCACAGGGAAGAATCCGGCGCCTATCTGCTCAAACAGAAATTCGCACAAATGTTGAACTTAGTGAAACATCGGGTCATGTTCGGTCCGCTTTTATATTTGGGAGAGGAAAGTTTTCGAACTTGAAGTTTTTCCGGTTGTTGAAGGTTTTAGATATGCAAGGCGCTCCGCTGGAGGATTTCCCCATCTATATTTTCAAACTTGTGCTTCTAAAGTACCTGAGTTTGCGAGAGACAAATGTCAAGACAGTTCCCAAGTCCATAAAGAAGCTTGCCCTCCTCGAAACCTTGGACCTCAAACAAACTAGTGTCACGTGGCTTCCAGGGAGCATTTTTCGGCTGCACCTTTTGCGTCATCTGCTTGTTTATAAATATGACGTGAAGAACTACGTGACTTTTGATGGTGCAAAGGGCGTAGAGATGCACATTGGAAGGGGGGCCTTATCTAACATACAGAAGTTGTCACTCGTGAAGGCTACAACGGAGCTTATTCAGAAATTGGATGCTATGATCCATTTGAGGAAGCTTGGACTCATAAATTTGAAGAGCAAGGACGGGAGAAAAGTCTGTGGATCCATCCAGAAAATGGAGCATCTCTCAACACTTGATCTACGAGCAGATTCAGAGGACTATCTAGAATTGGATTATATCCAGATCAAGCCAGGGTTTGAGGTTCTTCAACACCTTTACTTAAAAGGGAAACTGCAAAGGTTACCCAGGTGGGTTTCTTCCCTGCAGAGTCTCATCAAAGTCGGCCTAAAGTGGTCGATATCACACATCAACCCGCTTCCAGCTCTTCAGGCTTTGCCTAATCTGATGGAACTCGATATGGTCGATGCTTTTACGGGGCAAAAACTGGAGTTCTTGATGAACACATTCAGGAGACTGAAGATACTTCAGATTGAAAAATTCCGTGAGCTGAGCATGGTGGTTGTGGAGGTCGGTGCAATGCCTGCTCTCGAAAAGTTGACGTTCTGTAAGTGCGATAAATTGAATATGCTTCCCTTGGGCATAGACATGCTCACTCGTCTCCAAGAACTGCTTCTGTACGACATGAATGGGGAATTCATCGATCGGCTCCGCAAGAACAGTGAGGATCGCAATTTGGTCAGCCATGTCAGGGTCATTCGTTCTTACACTCTAGGCCAGGGTGAGTTATGGTTCCCCCAGAATCTTTCTTGAAACAACGGCCTCATGCCTTGTGGTGTCTCCCTTCGAATTTCAGCACCGGCTAATTGATCTGTGCAATCACGCGAGCACGGAGCTTGTGTGTGGTGTCGTTTCTTGCTGCTTTTTACCTCAGTTACGGGTCATGAGTTCTGATCTGAAACTCCATGATTTCAGTTCCGTTTGTCTGTCTTTGCAATCAATAAAAAGGACTTCGAATGTCGATCTTGAGTCTTACTTACTGGAGTTGAGTGTTGCTTCATATGTAAGTTTTTTTTCTACATTTTGAGATGATAAAAGATCCCCCACCAGATCATGGAAATCTTTAAGTTGGTCTTTAACACAATATGACCATGAACTTGGCATTCATTGGATTACTGCCTTTATTCATTAATCGAAGCTCTAGACCGCGTACAGATAAATGTCAAATTGCCATGTGGTTCCAGAAATTGTCAAACAACTTGGTACCCAAGTTGGCTCTAAACAAAGCAACCTAGTGCGTGCATTTAATTGAACTAGTAATTCGTCCCATTCTCATATTCTTGACTGGAGGCAAATCTTCAATTTGATTAAGAAAGATAGAGACGGAGAGGCTCTAAGGTTCTGTTTATTTCATGAAAAATAACTTTCAAGAAAATGTTTTTCAAAATTTCCGGTATTTGATCTAGGAAAATATTTTCAGTCAATGGAAAAAAAAAAAAAACCTTCAAAGGTGCGCCCTCCTTTCACCCAAACCAAGCGTGTTCTCTTCCGTGCACTCCCTTTACTTTTTTTTTTCTTTTGTAATTCAAATTTTAAATTATTTATTTCTTTTCTTTTTTCCTCTTCTTCAATGGCCATAGGTGAGGTACGAGCTCGCCCAAGGCCAACTAGGCATGAGCTTGTCAGAATCAAATTAGATTTTCCATTGTAAATGACAGAGAATATTTTTAGTTGTTTTCATGGTTTAGGCAAATATCGAAAAATATTGCCATTTTCCTTAAAAATAACTTCTGGGAAAATATTTTCCCAAACTCTTTTTCTTGGGCTGATTTTTGGGCTTCTTTGTGAGATATAATTGGAACTTCAGGTAAAATTATTAATATTATTTAGGTATTATCTTTTAATATGCTAATTTTTGTTTTAAGATGAAGTAGGTAAATTAATTTATAATTAAATCATATTTATATAATATATAATGCAATTAATGCAAGTGTGTTGCAAATTAACTTTGTTAGAAATTTGCCATTACAACCCATTCCTTTCCCCACGACCCCAAAAAAAAAAAAAAAATTCATTCCCTTCCACCAAACTTGTTTTTTACAGTCAAACATAAGAACATTAATTCCATTCAATTCCCACACGGAAAAGACGATATTGGCATCAGTATTTCATTCCATTCAGTTCTTTATCCATTCCATTTTTAGAAATTATTCCATTTCGTCATACCAAAGCAAGACTATATGCATTTATAAGATGATATATCCTCTTCATCGTATAATTCCAATTCTAGGAGATCAGATATGTACGCGTCCCGTGAACAAAGATTTTCTTATGCTTAGGGCTAATCTGCATATTGTTACAAAACCAAAAAAAATAAAAATTTCTCACTGAACTTTTTAGATTTCATGGGGAGCTCAGTTTGAGCTTTGACTGTGATGTATGAATCTTCTTGTTTTAAACGAAAATCCGTCGCTTGTATTCGTCTTAGGGGTCATCAAGGTAATGTTAGTCAGTCCTCTTGACATTTATTCTTCTCAAGATCCTGAGAACATGAAAGGTCGTTCATGCATGGATGTATCAAGCTTCTTGGAAAATGAAGCTTTCAAACCCTAATTTCTTGGAAGAATAAAAAGAGGAGACATCGCTGTTTCCATTGAGCCGAGCACTTGCATTTACTGTTCTGATCACGCGCAGTGACCTCTGGTATTCAATATATATATATGAGGATCGATGGAAGCTGTAACGATTTAGCTCCAAGCTGATGAGGTTTGGATTGATGGCAGAGAAGAACTGGGATCGGAATGGACGTGTCCGACGACAGAAACGCATCGAGCGCTACAGTGGGGATGAGCATGTCCGACGACGGGAACACATCAAGCACTCCAGTGGGGATGGGCATGTCCGACGACGGAAACGCATCAAGCACTCCAGTGGGGATGGGCATGTCGGCCGAGAGAAACACATCAAGCATTACAGGAATTTCCATAGGATACTGCATGTGGGCGAGGGTGATTTTTCCTTTGCAGCGGAGCTTGCTTTTAGGCTCCGCTGCTAACATGGTTGCCACCTCGCTCGACTCGAGAGGTACCCGTGCAAAATCACATGCCTCGGCTACTTTTTTGGAATTCGGTCAATCGTGTGGTAGAGAAAATAGACATAATTTTACACCAGAGCTCGCTAAAAAGTCCGACGATATTCTCAATGTCTGTCTCTGGCAATATCAACATCGACAAACCTAAAGCATTGTCTATCTTTACCATTTCCCTAGCTCTCATTTTAGTAAATTTTCATTTCACATTTTATTCTTAGACATGATAAAGATGAATTATTCAAGATCAGCGGTTGACAACTTGGAAAAGATCGAGGGCTTTGGGGGCACGGTTTTACATGAAGTGAACGCCCGTACCATGTGCAAACACCCCATTCTCAGGCGTAAATCCTTCGATCGAATCGTCTACAATTTTCCTCATGCTAGCTTCTACGGCCCCGAGGAATCCTTACTCCAGATAGAGTTAGTCTCCAACTCTCGAGAATTTCTTTCATTTAAAAGCTAACATCCATATTGTCCCATAAACGCGTGCCTTGATCTTTCCTTCTATCTGTAATGATCTATCCCACATTGCAAATTTAGCTATATCGAAGGCAATAAAAGGAAAGTATGATTTTCAGGCTTCACCGAGATCTGGTGAGAGGCTTGAAGAACGCGAAAACGATGCTCACTGAGGATGGAGTGATTCATGTGACGCACAAGACGGCTCATCCGTACAGCAAGTGGGAGATCGAGAAGCTGGCCGAGGAACAAGGCCTGTTTTTGGTTGAGAAAGTGCGGTTCTCGGTGCGGGATTATAAAGGGTATGTCAATCGGAGAGGCAAAGCCCCAATTGTTATAGTACTTTCCCAATCGGAGAAGCCTCTACTTACAAGTTTAGCAAAAATGATCACGGAATACATCGCGATAATGCTCTGCTTAACTTGAGTTCAGCCGATCTTGTTGAGCATGCTCGAGCGAAATGAAAAGGCTTTAATTTCGCAGTCCAGCGAGGAATGGAGTACTTCATTTTTGTGCATGTTTTGGCAATGAAACTAGATGTACGTAATTTCCATGAAATTTCTCCAAAATTGATTATACATGACTTTTGCCCCGCTATAATTTATTTTCCCCTTCAATAAAAATAGTCAATTTTTGTTTTCTTTAATTTAGCGTTCAAAATTCTGTGAACATTTCATCAGAAACTACTAACTTTTTATCCTTAATATCAACACCATGACCCAACGCCCCGCTCTCAAAGACAAATCTTTCGACCGAATCATCTCCAATTTCCCTTAGGATGAATTTTGCGGTCAGGAGCATTCAAGTTCCAAATTGAGTAAGCATGCATGTTCTGTGTCCGATTATGAAGTTAATCAAACAGGACGATTTGGACCAGCCTACATTGGTCTATACTAAGTTGTAGATCATATAAATAAATTAATGCAAGTGCGCCAAGCCGATGCTAATTGAGGACGATGAGGTTCATGCGTAAAACGGCTCATCCGTTTGACAAGTGGGAAATAGAAAAGCTGGCTGAGGAGCCAGAATTGCGCTTGGTTGAGAAGGCACGGTTCACAGAGTAGGACTACTCAGGGTATTGCAATGACGGAGGTGGGGGGAGGAGGTGCGACGAGAGCCTCCCTGTCGGGCAATGCTTGACTTACAAGTTTGCCCTTCCTACTCATGGCGCTTCACCAAATCAATAATTTACACCATCAGTTATCCCTCCAAGAATACGAACGGTTCTGGTGTTTTGGGATTGCTCATCGGTTGGTAATTGCTGTGTTACCATCCACGGTTATTATTATTATTATTATTATTATTATTTTGTCAGAAGGAAAATTTCATTTCACGTGAAGGAGATGTACATAACTTCAAGATAAAGATGCAAATCCCACAAAACAAGTAAATCTGAAAGATAAATCAACGTGATACACCTTGTAAAGATTCGCTCATTCCACAAATTTGAGTCTATCATAACATCAAAGTACAATTGACGGCGATCACTGAATCTCATATCAACATCGGTGATAAACACATGTCAAGATTTCCCTTTCTAGTAGTTACGTTTTTGCCAAAAAGTGGTGTGCACCTAGATTCATGCATCCCTAGCATCATCAATGTATAAAGACAATAACAATAGTAACAAGTTGAAAGAGCATAGAAAATACCTCGTAAATTCCAGATTTTTGGACAAAAAAAATTACAAATTTATATTCCATCAGAATGGAGGAGCACCCAAATCTAAATCTAGCTTCAGATGAGGAAAGAAAACCTGTAAAAGAGATACCAGTTAATCACAAAATCACTTTCAGAGAAGTCAACTGCTGAAGGCAATAACAGAGGAGCCTTAGAGACTTGCGGAGCGCTCGACTATGTTATAGTCCATGGCCGAGTGGTTCTATATTGGTGGCGTATGTGTTATGTAAATAAAGCTTCAAACTATTGGTTGCTTCTTGTGAATAGTAATTTGCATGAGTCTTAAGATGAATCCATTGCGTTGACTAGAAAAGGAATGGAGGGAAAGAAAGCAGTTTTCATGGAAGGTGAGAGAGACTTCTCTTTTGGATCGGGGAGAGAGACTAGATGACGAAATATTGGGAAGAAAGAATGGAGAGAGTTGACGTTCAAGATATTTCAGTAGATTAAGATGTTGCCGGGTAAGTACCAAACTAACTTCTAAACCAAGAGACGTACGTAGTTTTTGTTCAAAATATATGACGAACAATTAGGAAGAACAATGAAGTTCGATTTTGAAATGTGACACGCTTTCTTTAAGGATTTGCCCTACAACATTGCTAATGGTCACTGGTAAATTTCTTTCAACAAACAACAAAATCTCAATTGAGAATATTATATAGCAATTATAGTATATCTCCAGAGTCTCTCAAAAGATAACAATTGAAAATTATGGTTGTATGTCTTTTGAAAGAAAATGAAATTAGACGAAGAAGATCATTACTAAACAAACACGTTCAGTAATTAATAGTGAAAATGAGAAATTATATCCGAACATACATAAACTTCCAAAGATTAAGAAGTGACATTTGAACAGTTATGAACTCTAGGATAACTGTTAGAAGAAATAATAAAAATAAATAATAAAAATTCAGAATTAAAATCATTCCTTCATAAGCAGTCGCATTGTTTTGATAGGACACTATGATTAATTTTTTATAATTATGAATTTGAATTTTTATATATTAAAAAAATGATCGTTGATTAATGTCAAATCTTGTCCATGTGCGCACTTACATTCTTTCACCGTGGAACAAGGTAAGGATTTTGTTTTACAAATAAGCTAGTAGTGTTTGTATTATTATAATAAGATTGACTTTGTCACTAAAACCGCGATTTAAACCCTAAAATAATAGCTAATCAGTTCTGGCAAATGTGTCAATGATTTATGTCGGGTAAAGGAGCGCATATATCATGTCTGGAAAGAAAAGTTTTTAAGTTACTTGGGCCTAACCGATGTGGTGCTTTCATGGTACAGAAAGAGATAACTATACAGATGGCAATGCACTGCAACAAATGCAGATCAAAGGCCATGAGGATTCTACCGAAGCAAATGGTTAGTAATTACTGATTTTATTTTCTTTCGAAAGAAAGAAAAAATATAAATATATATACGATTGGTTCTTAATCTCTTTGTAATTATTTCATTTTCTGAGATTTCATTCCTGTTCTTTACTTGTTAATTTGAACTGCCCACACGTCGCATATTATTTCAATTTGATGTGTTTTCTCAAATTTCGAATGTGGTGGATGTTGGTTGCTTGTTTATACAAACACATGAAATAGTGTTTTTTCTTTTGGTCCCACATAAGAAGGTTGAAGAAGTGGGCCATTATATATTGTGGGTGTCTTCTAGCTTGTTCTAAAGAATAAAATGGTTTGTGGGCTAGACTCCACAATATCCCCGTGCGGGTACGCGATTTTGGCGTGATTAGTAGATGTACTTAGCACTAATACTTTTTTTATCTCGTACGATTATCTTGTTAATCTTTATTAGTCGAAAGGTTGTATTTGTTCAATTGGTATCTTCACAAGTTATGAAATTCGGAACTATAAAAAAAGTTAATTAATATTTTTTATTATCATTTTATTCAAAATTTTATGTCTTTTTATGTAACATTTGAAAACATGCATATTCACTTTGCAACATTTCCCAAAGGGTTGCCTCTATTTATTAAGACTGAGACAAGTACGTTGGTTTTGGAAAAAATGAAAATTAACTTCGAGTTATCTTTCCAAATACTAGAATTGTTATCTTATATACTCATTGAGACTTTACTGTATCCTGGAGAATTTTTACTGGTAACTATTAGCAATGTTGTGGGGGCAAATAATTCATTAAAGAGAGCATTATCACGTCTCAAAGTCTGACTACATTGTTCTTCCCGGTCGTTCGTCATATTTTCTTACCGATGGATATATAGGAAATGTCATTTCCGTGGTGATAAGAAGGTCGGAATGGGACTGGCTAGAAGTGATCGGAGAAGGTGTCAACCCAGCCGAGCTGACTTGCTCGCTTAGAAGAAAATTTTGTACTGCCGCCATAGTGAGCGTGTAGGGAGTGAGCAATGCAGGAAACACTCGCCGAGGGACCGGCTATTATTCATACGATGATCATGAGCAAGGGCACCATGAAGGGGCCCGGCAGTACTCATCGCCGTCCAGTTATGTTCCGTACCACAATATCCGGTCTACGAGGCGGTCCATCATGCGCCGAACCCGCCAAGTGTTTGCACCATCATGTCAAGAGAGCTTTTTTTCTAGTTCAAATTGCTTCTAAAAAGTGTCAAAGGGTTGTGGTCCTTCGCAAGTAAATTGCGAAGTTCATGAGCATTTTCTATAATTTACTCGTGGGTGTACACGGTGTTAATGCTCTGTTGTGTTTTTTCTTTCTCGGCTACTTCATATATGAAAGAAGGATCGAAGCAAATCCTGGAGCGTCTTCTTAGCATGGCATAATAGTAAAGCTCACCAAAAACCTCTTTGGAATGGAGACTGATGGGCAATTTGGGGACACGATGATGGGAAATGCCGTAAAACAATTGACTCATAGAGTCGAACGTGAGCTACAGTACCTTACTTAAGACTCTGATCATAGACCTTTGCGTCTTCAGTCCGTTTTCATTTGATCGTCTCCATTAATTCAACTCGGATACGTATTTCAAAGTCTGCGAGAGGATGATGACGAGAGGAACGTGAAAGGTCGTTCTTGGATAATGTCTAATCCTCATTTTGTTACAAAACCACAAAAAAACAAAATGTTTTTGCTGAACTTTTTAGGTTTCAATGCGAGCTCCATTCGAACTTAGACTGTTTTAAGCGAATATCTGTCGCTTGTATCAGTCTTAGGGTCGTCGAAGTAATGTTATTCAGTCCTCTTGCCGTTACTCTTCTCAAGATCCTGAGGACATGAAAGGTCGTTCATTCATGGATGTACCAAACTTCTTGGTAAATGAAGCTTTCAAAACTTAATTTCTTGGAAGAATAAAACTAGGGGACATAACTGCTTCTTCCATTGAGCCGAGCACCTGCTCTTGCTGTTCTGATCACCGCAGTGACCTTGGGTATTCTGTTGGATTTTGCGGAAGCGAGTGTGTGCAAGTGTATGTGAAATATGGCAAGGGAGTGAGAAATAAATGAAAGCACAAACTAAATTTTATTCAAGGACTTTTGAGGTACAAAAGATGATGGAGGGACTCTCTCTTAGTTTCTAGTTTTTGGTTCTCTCCATTTGTTCTAGTTTTCTGCTACTTAGAACAACAACTGCTAACTCCTATTTATAGTCGTGAATTCACCGCCTTCTCTACCGACTTTGAACACAAGAATCAATATACAATTCTGCTTGCGTTCTTTAGCTTCTGCTTGTTGCGGCTTCTTCCAGATTTTGTGGTTGCTTCTCCATTATTCTCCATTTTTCTATTCTTTGCAACTCCCAGCCACTTTTGTTCACTTTTCAACCAACTTCCAGCTGGCTTTCTTCCTTCATACGTACACTTGCTGCCCACATATCAAAAAGTTCTCCAACATATGAGTCTTCTTTAACTTTAACTTGGACAAATTGTTGACGCCACTTTTTCCTTCTCTATTAAGTATGCTTAACTCTTAAGCATGAGTAGTCTAGTGAGTTCTAGTGCTTTCCAAAAATGGATCACATTTTAACACTCCTCCTTGATCCATTTTTGTGATACTCTGAGCATGCTTCTCAATGTCTCGAATTTTGTTGTTGGTAGTGCTTTAGTGAATATGTCTACAATTTGGTCTTCAATCTTACAATACTTCAACTCGATCTCTCCTTTGTTTTGCACTTCACGAATGAAGTGATATTTTATATCAATATGTTTCGTTCTTCCATGAAAGACTGGATTTTTTTATATTGCTATCGCGGACTTGTTGTCACAAAATATTGGCGTTGATTCCATTTGTGGTTCTCCAATGTCTTCCAGAATTCTTCGAAGCCATATTACATGACTAGTAGTTGTAGCAACTGCAACATATTATGCTTCTGCAGTGGATTGTGCTACTAAGTCTTGTTTTTTAGATGTTCATGAAAATATTCCAGAACCTAATGTGGATGCATAACCAGTGGTGCTCCTCCTGTCATTAGATGATCCTACCCAATCACTATCAGTATAACCGATCAGCTTAGCTATTGCACTAGGTCGGTACCAAATAACATAATCAGTGGTTCCTCGTAAGTATCTTAGAATTCTGTTGGCTGCTCCAAAATGAATTTGGCTTGGACTCTACATGAACCGTGATAGTAAACTTGTCGCGTACATAATATCTGGCCGTGTAGCAGTAAGATATAGTAAACTTCCAATTAGGCTCCTGTAGAGTGAAGCGTATGCTTTTTCAGCTCCATCTTCTTTCAATAGTTTCTCATTCATCACAAGTGGTGTTGGCACTGTTTTGCAATTATTCATCTTGAATTTTTCAAGGAGCTTTTCTGCATATTTATTTTGTGAAATGAAAATTCCTTCATCTTAATTGACTTACAATACCGAGGAAATAGTTCATCAAGCCCAAGTCCGTCATCTCGAATGTCTTCATCATTTCTTCTTTAAATTCTTGTATCATTGTCTCATTATTCCCTGTATATATGAGATCATCCACATATAGAGAGACAATAAGTGTGTCAGAATTACCTTGGGTCTTGATGTAAAGCGTTGGCTCACTCATGCTCCTCCTAAATCCTTGCTTGGTGAAGTATTCATCAATTCTACTATACCATGCTCGTGGTGATTGTTTTAACCCGTATAGGGTCTTCTTAAGCTTTAAGACCTTTTCTTCATTGCCTTTGACATTAAAGCCTTCTGGTTGAGCTACATAAATTTCTTCTTGAAGATATCCATTTAGGAATGCTGACTTTACATCAAGTTGATGGATCTTCCATTCTTTTTGTGCTGCTAGAGCTATAAGTGCTCGAATAGTATCAAGGCGAGCAACAGGAGCGAAAGTTTCAGTATAGTCAATACTTGGTTGTTGCAAATATCCTTTCGCCACAAGCCTTGCTTTATGCTTCTGGATTGATCCATCCGCGTTGAGCTTTGTCTTGTAGACCCACTTTACGCCTATGATTTCTTTGTCTTCGGGATGATCAACGAGCTCCCAAGTTTCATTTTTCTCGATCATTTTAATTTCTTCCTCCATGGCTTTAATCCAAACTTCTTCTTTGGAAGCGTCTTCATAGTTTCCTGGTTCTAAGGACATAAAATTGCATGTTTCATAGACTTTCCTAAGAAACTTTACCCTTAGTATAGGAGACTCTGGAGTAGATTCTTCTTGTGCTGGGCTTGGAGAGGATGGTGGTGTTATGTCTTGAGTGGAGGAATCCGTTGTTCCACCTTCTTCTTGTGATGTTGATTCCTCACGTGCAGGAGGTATGTCTAGTAAGTTGACATACTTCTTCTCAATCTTCTCTTCATCCCAATTCCAAGCGGCATTTTCATCGAACTCAACATCTCGACTGATCATGAGCTTCTTAGTTTTTAGGTTGTAAACCCGATAGCCTTTTGATTGATCGCTATAGCCGATGAATATTCCTTTTTCCGTCTTCTCATCAAGCTTGCTCCTTTTTTGATCAGGGATGTGAACGTAGCAAATACAGCCAAACACTTTGAGATGCTTTACTGAAGGTTTCCGTCCACTCCATACTTCGACCAGTGTTTTATTTTGAACAGCTTTATTTGGACACCTGTTTAACAGGTATACTGCAGTATAAACTGCTTCTGCCCAGCTTCTGCCCAGAAAGTGTTATGAAGGCCTTTCTCTTTTAGCATGGATCTTGCCATCTCCATGACGGTTCTATTCTTCCTTTCTGCTACTCCATTTTGCTCTGGAGCGTAGCCAACAGTCAGTTGATGATGGACTCCTTCATCTTCACAAAATTTATTGAACTTTCTTGAATTATATTCCGTGCCTCTGTCACTTCTTAGAACTTTGATTCTGCGGCCACTTTGATTCTCGACACGGCTCTTGAATTTCTTGAAAATAGAGAAAACCTCCGATCTTTCTTGAAGAAAGTAGACCCATGTCATTCTAGTGTAGCTATCAATGAATAGAATGAAATATTTATTTTGGCTAGGTGTAGGTGTCCTCATCGGACCGCACACGTCTGTATGGACAAGTTCTAATGGCTTCTTAGCTCTCCATGTGCCTCCAGACGGGAAGGACTTCCTCTGCTGCTTTCCAAGAAGACAGCCTTCACAAACGTCTGAAATTTCCATAATGACTGGAAAATCTCTCATCATATTTTTCTGATGGAGAATTTTTAGTCCATAAAAGTTGAGGTGGCCAAATCTCCGATGCCATAGCCATGAATCATCAAGTTGAGCTTTCATAGCTATATCTTTGACATATTTCCATCGAATAGGAAAATTCTTGTTCTCCATTTTCATAGAGGCAATAACATTATTCCTATATTTATCATAGATAGTGCATGTGTCTCCTTTAAAGTACAAAGAATAACCATTCTGAATCATTTGGCCTACACTGAGTAGATTTTGTGCAAGACTGGGAACCAGATATACTTCATGAATGTATTTTGGGCCTTTCTTAGTTGCAACAGCTATAGTCCCTTTTCCTTTCACATCAACCGATTCACCATTACCCAATCTCACTTGTGTTTTTACCGATGTATCAATATTGGAGAATATAGATTTATATCCAGTCATGTGATTGCTACACCCACTATCAATATACCATGGATCATTCTTCTCACCTTTTTCCACTTGGCCTGTATAGAATAAATTATCTAAATTTTCTTCTTCCTTTTCTTTTCCTTTTTCTTCTTCAACATAATTCGCTCTATAATCTATTTTAGAGCGACAAAATTTTTCTATGTGGCCATATCTTTTACAAGAGCGGCATTGTGGTTTATTTTTAAACCAGCAATCCTTCTACAAATGATTATTTCTCTTGCAAATACCACAAACTGGATATTTTTCCTTATGTGTAGCTTCTCCTCCTCTTCTATTTTTCCATGAGGTTCTTCCACTACTTTTAGAATTATGAGACCGTATGTTTATTTTGGGAAAATCTCAAATAAGGACCTGAAATGGAGCCATTTTCTCAAAAAAGATCCAAAGTGGACAATATCTCAAATAAGGACCTGGAGTGGCTAACTTACTCTCAATTAAGGACCTGAACTTCTAATTTTATTCACAGCCAGGGGTACTTTTGTCCAAGAACATTGTTGTTTATTTTTTGTCTCTCTCTTTCTTCTTTTTTCTTTCTTCATCTTTCTCACTCTTTACATCACCTCCATTTTCAGCCCCTCCATGGCTCTTTGTGTCATCTTGTTGTATGACCAAGATTAGGTTTTCTTTAACACGAGCCATTACAACGTAATCTAACTCGTTGAAAATTTTAAATTTCGCTCCTCAAAATGGTTTGTAGACAATTCCATGAAGCCGAAATGAGCTTTCAAAAATAAGTTCTTTTTATTTCAACATTCATTGCAAATTCTGATCTCAAAGCCATAGTATGAATCTGCTTTTGCTGAGACTCAACTTCTTGTCCAACTCCCAAGCTATGCAACTAATCCCTATGGCGACGTATTTCTCTCACCTCGAGAGTGCATCAAACTCCACTTATTCCGGGCCTTCCGCTAACCCAGCAACTGCAATTTCTTGTGTTGTTTTTGGTCCTGCTTGCCAACAACAAAGTAGCAATATCCAAGCATCGCTAGATCGTTTTGTTTGACTAACTTATGCCTCTATTCATTTAACACTTGGTGATCAACAATTTCATGCCAAATAACAATTTTGTTGCAGCTGGCGACTATTTCAACCTCGGCAAGAGTTTGCCTCATCAATTTCAAATTTGGGTTTACCTCTCTTGCGTAAATTCAATCTTTCAAAGATCCCCCTTCCCCTTTGCAATGCCAATGGCTCCTTTCAATAATCCCTAGTCTGGAGACACCCACTCACACTCTTGCCATTCTCATCAACACAGCTTTTCTCCTCAATCGATACCCCATCTTGAGATTGATCATTAGTCGTATTTGACATCATTAACTATAGAAAATGTTGTACTTCGTTGCCCCCATTGCCACCATTGACAAGTCCTATTCGAGCTCTCGACCTCATCGACCACTGCCCCTGATAGAAAATCCAGCATCGTCGTTGTTAGATTGAGGTCGATCCAAGCTTTAGGTTGAGCACAAGCAAGTCGAGATTTGATGCATCTTGAGGAAGTGAGGATTTTAGCATCCGAGAAGGTGACCAGTAGCAAATAACTCCAATCCGACTTCTTGTCACTAGGACCAACTACGTGATGACATGAAGCTCACGAGGTCGCTGGTAGGGGCCCTGATTATGGTGTTGAAGAAGGAGGCAATATAGAGCGAAGGAGGAGGTGTGAGGAAGATGATGAGAAAAAAAGAAAAAAGAAAAAGTGTTCTTGGACAAAACTACCCCAAGCTGTAAATAAGATTGAAAGTTTGGGTCCTTATTTGAGACAAAATTAGCCACTTTGGGTCCTTATTTAATACAGTGTCCACTTTGGATCCTTTTTTGAGAAAATGAACACACTCCAGGCCCTTATTTGAGATTTTCCCATTTATTTTTGACTGAAAAGCACTTTCAACTGTATCTTCTTCCTGTACTTGCAATCTTTTTTCATATGCTTCTAAAGAGCCAATTAACTCACTCACTGATAAGGTTTTTAAATCCTTCGATGATTCTATAGTAGTAACAATAGAATTGTATTTTCTAGTGAGTGTTACCAATATTTTTTCAACAACCCTTTGATCAGTGATATCATCTCCATAAGATCTCATCTGATTTACTAGTTGTTTCAATCTACCACAATATTCTTGAATAGTCTCATAATTTTTCATCTTAGAATTCTCAAATTCCCTTCTCAAAGTCTGAAGTTGAATAGTTCGTACCTGTTCAGTGCCTTGAAATTCTTCTTGTAATGTCTCCCAAGCCTTCTTCGCAGTCTTCACTCCAATTATTCTCGGAAATACTGTTTCCGAGAGTGCTTGCTGAATAAAGTATAGAGCCCTTGCATCCTTTTGTAGTTGATCCTTTGGAACACTTGCACCTTCTTGCGAAGCCTCATAACCACTTTCGACGATGTCCCATAAGTCTTGGGCCATCAAGAACGTGGTCATTTTAATGCTCCAGTAATCATAGTTATTCCCATCAAAGATAGGAATTGGAAATGAGGATGAGGTAGAGTTGGCCATAGTTTAGTTGTTGGAAATTTGGATGGATAATTTTGGGAATGGGTGGTTAGGACAAACGCCCTATACCAACCAAAAACGTGGCTCCGATACCACTGTTGGATTTTGCGGAAGCGAGTGTGTGCAAGTGTATGTGAAATATAGAGTGAGAAATAAATGAAAGCACAAACTAAATTTTATTCAAGGACTTTTGAGGTACAAAAGATAATGGAGGGACTCTCTCTTAGTTTCTAGTTTTTGGTTCTCTCCATTTGTTCTAGTTTTCTGCTACTTAGAACAACAACTGCTAACTCCTATTTATAGTCGTGAATTCACCGCCTTCTCTACCGACTTTGAACACAAGAATCAATATAAAATTCTGCTTGCGTTCTTTAGCTTCTGCTTGTTGCGACTTCTTCCGGATTTTGTGGTTGCTTCTCCATTATTCTCGATTTTTCTATTCTTTGCAACTCCCAGCCACTTTTGTTCACTTTTCAACCAACTTCCAGCTGGCTTTCTTCCTTCATACGTACACTTGCTGCCCACATATCAGAAAGTTCTCCAACATATGAGTCTTCTTTAACTTTAACTTGGACAAATTGTTGCCGCCACTTTTTCCTTCTCTATTAAGTATGCTTAACTCTTAAGCATGAGTAGTCTAGTGAGTTCTAGTGCTTTCCAAAAATGGATCACATTTTAACATATTCAAGACACTCGAAAATGCTGTATATATATATATATACCCACCAGCATGCACGCACCAGGACACAGGATAGATGGAAGCTGTAATGATTTAGCCCCAAACTGATGAGGATTGAATTGATGGCAGAGGAGAACTTAAATGGGAATGCACATGTCGGAGAGAAACGCATCAAGCACTACAGCAATTTCCACAGTATACTGCTTGTGGGCGAGGGTGATTTTTCCTTTGCAGCTTGCTTGGCCTGGACATTCGGCTCCGCTGCTAACATGGTCGCCACCTCCCTCGACTCGAGAGGTACCCGTGCAAAATCACATGTCACGTCTATTTTCCGGTACATTCGGTCAATCATATGTTAGAGAAAATAGACATCAACTTACACCAGAGCTCGCTAAAAAGACCGAGGATATTCTGAATGCTGTCGCCAACAATATCGACATCAACAAACCTAAAGCATTGTCTATCCTTACCATTTCTAATGCTGTCCATCAGTTTTTATCCTAGTTCTCATTTTAATAAATTTTCGTGTTCCTTGTTCACCTTAGCTACGTTGAGGGTGAATTATGCAACATCAGCGATTGACAACTTGGAAACGATCGAGTGTTTGGGGGGTACCGTTTTGCATGAAGTGGACGCTCATACCATGAGCGAGCACCCCATTCTCAAGCACAAATCCTTCGATCGAATCGTCTACAATTTTCCTCATGCTGGCTTCAGCAGCCCCGAGAAAACCTTAGTCCAGATTAAGTTAGTCTCCGACTGTCAAGCATTTCGTTCATTTAAAAGCTGACATCCATATTGTCCCATAACGTGTGCCTCGATCTTTGTTTTTCTCTGTAATGATCTATACCACATTGCAAATTTAGCTATATCGAAGGCAATAAAAGGAAAATCTGATTTTCAGGCTTCACCGAAATCTGGTGAGAGGCTTTCTGAAGAATGCGAAAAAGATGCTCACCGAGGATGGAGAGATTCATGTGACGCACAAGAAAGCTCATCCATACAGCGAGTGGGAAATCAAGAAGCTGGCCGAGGAACAAGGCCTGTTTTCGGTCGAGGAAGTGCCGTTCTCCATGTGGGATTATGAAGGGTATGTCAATCGGAGAGGCTCAGGCTTCAAGTGTCATGGTACTTTCCCAGTCGGAGTAGCCTCCACTTACAAGTTTAGCAAACATAATCATGGAATGCATTGCGCTAATGCTCTGCTTAACTTGAGCCTGGCCGATCATGTTGAGTCTGTTTGACCGAAATGATGACTTATATACGATGCATGGTGATGCCGTTCTAGGCAGTCATCTCCAGCTGTGCTTGAAAGAAAGCTTTAATTTTGCGATCTAGCTAGGAATGGAGTTCTTCATTTTTATGCGTGTTTCGACAGTGAAACTAGACGTACGTAGTTTCTATGGAATTTTCCCCCGAAAAAGCGTTTGTTGTATGAGCCAGCCGCTTCAAAATTCTGTGAAAATTTCCATCAGAAACTAACTTTTTTATCCATAATAGCTACACTTACATAATTTTCAATATTTAAGATAAATGTCAAAACATGCACAAAACTCTCTTATCAATCATATAATTGTTGGTGTTTGCGGAAGCGTGTGTTAATGTGTGTGTAAGGGAGTGTTTTGTGTGTGAACTATCAAGGGAGCAAACTAAGAACAATGGGGCCAAGAAATGGTTGGACAAAGCAATTATAAGGATATATAAAAAAGAGTGGCAGCAAGGGAACAACAAAAGAAAGCTTCTTTTTATTTAGTTGTAGTACAAAGTACAAAGGAAGGGAGGAGCTTACCTTTTTGCTCTACTTCTCTGCTACGCTTCCCCCCTTCCCTATTTATAGGACTACTCCACCGACTTATGGCCATCTTCTAGGAGTTTCTTTTACAATTTTTTCTTGAACAATAGACTTTTTTAAGGCAAATATCTCTGCCATTTGCAGAGATAATTCCATAGATTCTTCTAGAATTTTTCTTGAATTTTCTAGCTCACATTTATCTTGAAGTTTCTAGAATTGGATCAATAATTTAACACTCCTCCTTGATCCAATTTCGTGTTACTCCAAGCATTTCTCGCAATGTCTCGAACTTGGCTTGTGATAGTACTTTAGTGAAGATGTCTGCTACTTGTTCCTCGGTTTTGCAATATTTGAGCTCGATCTCTTTGTTATTTTGCGCCTCTCGTATAAAGTGATATTTGATGTCGATAAGTTTAGTTCTTCCATGGAATACTGGATTCTTGGATATAGCGATTGCGGACTTATTGTCGCAAAGTATCGGAGTTGATTCCATTTGTGCTTCTCCAATGTCTTCTAGAATTCTTCGAAGCCATATTACTTGACTGGCGATCGTAGCAGCTGCAATGTATTCGGCTTCTGCAGTAGATTGTGCCACTGAGTCTTGTTTTTTGGATGCCCATGAGAATATTCCAGAACCCAGTGTGAATGCATAGCCAGTAGTACTTCTCCTATCATCAGCTGAACCTGCCCAATCGCTATCAGTGTAGCCAATGAGCTTGGCGTCTGCACTTGGGCGATACCGAATGCCGTAATCTATAGTACCTCATAAATATCTGAGAATTCTCTTGGCAGCTCCAAAGTGAATTTGACTCGGACTTTGCATGAATCGTGATAGTAGACTTGTCGCATACATAATATCCGGTCATGTAGCAGTGAGATATAGTAGACTGCCAATCAAACTTCTGTAGAGGGAGGCATCAGCTTTTTCTGCTCCATCTTCCTTCAATAGTTTCTCATTTGCCATGAGCGGAGTTGAAATTGCTTTGCAATAGTTCATCTTGAATTTCTTCAAGAGGTTCTCGATATATTTCTTTTGCGAGATAAACACTCCTTTGTTTTGGTCGATCTCGATGCCAAGGAAGTAATGCATCAAGCCCAAGTCCGTCATCTCAAATGTCTTCATCATTTCTTCTTTGAATTCTTGGATCATTGTCTCATTGTTTCCTGTATATATGAGATCATCTACATATAGAGAGACAATGAGAGTGTCGAACTTACCTTGGGTCTTGATGTAGAGTGTCGGCTCACTCATACTCCTCCTGAATCCTTGCTTGATGAAGTACTCATCGATTCTACTATACCACGCTTGTGGTGCTTGCTTTAACCCGTATAGGGCCTTCTTAAGCTTGAAGACCTTTCCTTCATTGCCTTTGACAGTAAAGCCTTCTGGTTGAGCTACATAAATTTCTTCTTGAAGATATCCATTTAGGAATGCTGATTTTACATCTAGTTGATGGATCTTCCATTCTTGATAGAGCTATGAGTGTCCGAATAGTATCAAGGCAAGCAACAGGAGCGAAAATTTCAGTATAGTCAATAGCTGGTTGTTGCAAGTATCCTTTCGCCACAAGCCTTGCTTTATGCTTCTGGATTGATCCATCCGCATTGAGCTTCGTCTTGTAGACCCACTTGATGCCAATGATCTCTTTGTCTTCTGGTCGATCGACAAGCTCCCAAGTTTCATTTTTCTCGATCATCTTGATCTCTTCCTCCATGGCTTTTATCCAGACTTCATCTTTGGATGCTTGTTCGTAGTTTTCTGGTTCCAAAATAGCAAAGTTGCATGTGTCGTAAATTCTTCTAAGGTCTTTTACCCTTAATACTGGAGACTCTGGAGTAGATTCTTCTTGCGTTACTCTTGGAGAGCTTGGTGGAGTTATGTCATGAGTGATGGAATCCGGTATGTCACGCCCTGAACCCCGAGACACGTGAACAACCCACCATGGTCATAAAAATGCAACATTCCCAAGTAGTGTCGCCGACCCAATCAATTTATTATGCACATGCGGAACGTGTTATAAAACCCCCGACAAAACTCTCACGGGAGAGGAAAGCAGGAAATCAATACATTCATAAATAAACATACTTTCATAAATAAATAACATTCCACGGTTTACAAACAAGCCAAAAAGGGGCAGCTTACAAAAAAGGGGATCAGTCCACCAAAAAGAATGAACGGTCCTAAGACTACTAGTCGGACTCGCTCTTCAATCCCACTTCAGACTGAGTAACCTCCGGAGACGATGGGTCCTCCACTCTACCATCAGGAGGGTCATCTACTCCTTCTCCTACGATGGCTTCCATTACAGCAGATGGAATATCAAAACTACTAAGGGGACCAATCCTGAAACCATTGGGCCCAAAACAGAACCAAGCCCTATATCTATGAGGCACCCTAACAGCCAAGCCCTCCTGGACCCAAACAGTGGTCCTAACAAGCTCATAGATCCAATGGCCATCGGGATCGGGACAACTGAACTTCTGCTTCGTACTATGCACGAGAAGACCATAATGCTCCGGGGGTTCTGCCATCTACGGTCCTGAAATTTTGGCCCACAACGGGGTGAGACATTGTTTCAGCAAGTTCAACCCCCTAAACCCCTATTAGAAAGAAAATACACCCCAGGTGGCCTAGCCACATCACACAGAAGACTTACCTCGTCTTAATTCATTTTCTGCAGGTTAGCACAATTTGTATCATATAATCTCAAGTAGTAATAAGAATTCAAACAATTGGAACACCATCGCTTTCATATAAACCACAATCGCACTCGGCACGCATTCCAATTATTATTCACTGCCACACAAGGGCATAGCCTACTCGCAATTCGGCTATCTACTAACAGTAATGCCAGGCATTACCTCCCCCCTTGGAGCGCGGCTTCGTCATTACGTCGACGGCATTTCCGAAAGAGCATGGGCCCAGAATCTACTGCGACCCGCATCCGTTGCTAGGGGCATCCCATATAGGGGCAAGTCCAGCTCAACAGCCCTGGACGATTTCCTCTTAATTATCACACGACAATTTCACAATTGGCCCCAGGACACTTTGCATTTCATTTAATGCTCCCAATTAAAAATAGTGATCCCAGCCATTTTTTTTCATATTAAAAATATCCCAGAAATTAACCACGTGTGTGGAGACACGTTAATTTCGATCCAGAAAGTCAATATCTCCATTTTTCAAACCCCACTATTTAATATAATTCTTAAAATTCAATTTTTTTGCATCAAAACCCGACACTTGGATTTTTATGAATAAAATCTCTATTTATCACAATCAACACTCAATTTGCCACATTCATTCATCAAATTCAAATTCTAAATACACAGCAGCGATCAGCACGAAATTCTAAGCAATTGAGGTCATAAATAATTTTTTTGAATTTTTATTTTTTTATTATTTTAATAATTTCGGAATATAATATATTATTAAACATTCTAGAATTTCGAAACATTTAAATAAATCAAAAATAAAACCTATTTTGTCACATCAAGGCTTATATTAAAATAAACCTATTTAACTTTAAACTAAACACACCTTTAACTTAATTAAACACCCTAATCTAATCCTCAATCAAATAAACTAATATAACCACCTAAACTTACTTAACTTAGACTAAGCACACTTAGGGCATCATTAACCGTCTAATCAAGATTTAGTGAGCTAAACTCACCCGATTAGCGAGCCGAGCGGACCAAAACGACGTGGGCATCAAGGGGATCGACTTTCCCAAAGGCGAACCTAACCTTCGGGGCCGGGAAGCCGGCCAAAACGGGCCAAACGTCTGCTGCCATACCCATAAAATTAGCTGTTGGTCGGTCTTGGTAGAGGGCGGATCCGGGGTCGGGTTGAGCCGGACAGGGTCGGTGGTGGTCCGACGGAGCTTCAACGGTCCGGGCGGTGGCGTACGGCGGCGGGGGAGGTCCGGCGGTGGCCCACGTCTTTGGGCCGGACAGCAGCCACGGACGTCGGCCAAACCCGGGGACAACGCGGCTGGACCGTAGACACGCGAGGACAAAGCAAAGACGACAACGAATGGCGAAGGGCGGTCCGGCGCGACGGCAAGGGAGTGCAACGGCAAGAGGGGCTGATCCGGCTTCTCCTCTGCGGTTTCTGGGTTTGAAGAACACAAACAGGAGGAAGAAAGGGCTGGTCGACCGGCAGCAGGAGAGAAGAGAAGGAGGCGAAGTTGTGCGCGGTGAGGGGCGGCTGCGATGGCGAGCGTGGACGACAAACGGCGACGGACGGAGCTGTGGGCTGCCGCATCCGGCTTCTTCTGGTTGCTGGGCGTGCGAAGAAGTAGGGGTGAGCGCGGTTCCGGGTAGAACCGGAACCGGAGAACCGAACCGGAGGTTCCGGTTCGGTTCCCTGGTTCTTAAAGGACCGGTTCCGGTTCCGGTTCCATTTTTCCGGAACCGGGGAACCGGAACCGGAACCGGAACCGGTCGCGGAACCGGAACCGGAACCGGTCGCAGAACCGGTTTCGGAACCGGTTAGGGTTCCAAAAGGAACCCCCTCCCCGCCCCCCGCGCTTCGGACTTTCAGATTCAGAATTTCAGACTTCGATGCTCGCTCTTGAGTCCCCTCACCCGCTCGCCTCGGTTTCAAAGTCTCGCCGCTCGCCGCCGGACGCCGCTCGCCGCCGGACGCCGCCGCTGGGACGCCCGCCGCTCGACGCGGAACCGAACCGGTTCCGAAAGGAACCCCTCCCCGCTCGCCTCAATGCTCGCTCTTGAGTCCCCCCCCCGCTCGCCTCGGTTTGAGTCTCGCCGGACGCCGCTCGCCGCCGGACGCCGCCGCCGGACGCCCGGTCGCTCGACGCGGAACCAAACCGGTTCCGAAAGGAACCCCCCCCCGCTCGCCTCGCTCGCTCTTGAGTCTCCTCCCGCTCGCCTCAATGCTCTGCTCTTGAGTCCCTCCCCCGCTCGCCTCGGTTTGAGTCTCGCCGCTCGCCGCCGGACGCCGCCGCCGGACGCCGGTCGCCGCGTCGCTCGACGCTGAACCGAACCGGTTCCGAAAGGAACCCCTCCCCGCTTGCCTCGGTGCTCGTTCTTGAGTCCCCTCCCCTGCTCGCCTCAGTTTCAGAGTCTCGCCGGACGCCACTCGCCGCCGGACGCCGCTCACCCTCAAGGCCACCGCCGCCGGACGCGAGTCGCCGACGTCGCTCGACGCCTGCATTCGCTCGCGATTCCGTCCTCAGGCCGTCCGATCGGAGCTGTTGGTCTCCGATTCTGACCCACGACGCCGCTACCCCGATCTCCGCCTCTGCTCCCTCCGACGAACCGACGCCAGCAGTCGTGACCTGACGCCGTTGCCCCGAAGACCAGTGACTGAGCGACGTCGCGGCTCTTCTTCACTCAGTGCGGCGTCGCGACGTCACTTCCGCTCCTTTCTCTGCCTACAGATCCGTAAGTCACTCTCCTCTTCCTTTTTTCTTTTCTTTTTTGCTTTCTTGTCAATTTCGTGTGCTTGAATTTGATTTGAATTCGATTTCGGGTGAGGAGTTTTTGAGCTGAGATCAAAAGCATATGCATTTCTGCCTTGTTTTTTTTCCTTCAATGTCGAGGTGACTAATCAGTCCGAGGCTTTCTGGGGATAGTTCTTTGATCTTGCTATGGTTATATGATTATATCTCTGCATCAGCTCTTTCTTTTTTTTTTTCCTTTTTACTTTCTGTTTTCCTGATGGAGATGCATGGAGATTTTTTGTGAGATGATCTTTGTCTATGGCGTTTTTCATCTGTGAATACGGTAACAATTTTTGACTAAAAGATGATGGTTTAATCGGATTGCGATTGCATGAATAAATCCTTATGTGCTTGCATAGTGTGCACTTCATATATATTGACATGAATAAGGGCATTCTCCAATGCATATTGTTTTCTACAACTGTTGCCTTTGAACACTTGGAATTTCATATGTTGGAGAGCACTGTTTTATTGCTCTTTTGCATCGGCGAAACAGTAAGATACCATAGAAAAGCGAACAACTTGATTTGAGGGGAAAGTTGTGTATTGATTTGTTTTTTAGCAACCGCTTGCACATTATTCTATAACTCAATTCACATTTTGTTTTGAAATTTCTAATTATATTCTATTATTGTTGTGTAGTGCGAAGTTAATGTATCAAGATAATACGTCAATGGAGGTGGAGGGATGTGAGGAGATGACTCCAATTACGGAATTGGAGTTTTCCGACAATGAAATTGAAGAAGAGGCACCCCCTACCTCGAGTGCCACAAATAAGGTACCCGGTTTTCCTCTTCCCCATGATAAGAAATATACATCCGAATGCTGGAATCATTATTCGAAAATTAGTGATAAGGATGGAAAAATATATCAAGTGAAGTGCATTCATTGTGGGTCAATGCTTAAATACCGTGTTGCTAACGGTACTTCTGCAATGAGGAAGCACTTGACCACATGCAAGAGGTTTCCCCGTAATCTAGATAAGAGGCAGAAATTCTTTACACCACGTAATGTCAACATGGCTGGTAAGGCAGGAGGAGATTCTAGTACTGGTAGCGTCTTATCGACATGGTCATTTAATCAAGAACGTTGTAGGCTCATGCTTGCTCGGTTCATCATCCATGATGAGCAACCTTTTTCCTTGGTTGAGCGTGTTGGATTTCGTGAATATGTTACTGAGTTACAACCTCTCTTTAAACATGTATCACGTTTCACAAAGTGGCAAAAGATTGCATGAAGTTGTTTTTATGTGAGAGAACTTCTTTGAAGAATTATTTTGGAAAGATTAATTCTAGGATCGCACTCACGACGATACATGGAGTTCCAATCAAAATCTGAATTATTTGTGTCTCACTGCACATTTTATTGATGAAAATTGGAAGTTGCATAAAAGAATCATCAACTTTGTGGTGATGCATAGTCACAGGGGTAGGGAGATTGGGAAAATGGTGGAGACATGCATTGAGGAGTGGGGAATAGAAAAAAAGGTGTCCACAATTACCGTGGATAATGCTAACTCGAATGATGTTGCAATTGGCTATTTGAGGGATAAACTTTCCAAACAAAGGTCGTTGATATTAGATGGTAGTGTTTTGCACATGAGGTGTATAGCTCATATATTAAATTTGATTGTGAGAGATGGCTTGACTACGGTACGTGACTCCATTGCACGTATCCGAAATGTGGTTAGGTATGTAAGGAGTTCTCCCACAAGAGCTCAAGGATTTCAATCTTGCATTGAGAGAGAAAAGATCACTTATAAGGGTTCGGTAGTTCTTGATGTCGCCACTAGATGGAACTCCACTTACCTCATGTTAGACACCGCCATAAAGTTCAGAAAAGCTTTCGAAAGGATGGAAGATCACGATCCATCTTTTGTAAGTGAGCTTAATCATGAAACTCCTATGGATGATGATTGGGAAAATGCTAATATTCTTTCGAATTTTCTAAAAGTATTCCATGATGCCACCAAGAAGATGTCTGGGACTTCATATGTTACTTCAAATGATTATTTTGAAGGAATAGCTCTTTTGTATAGATATTTGAAAGATGCGGTCAATGCTTCGGATCCTAAGCTTCAAGCTATGGGTGTGAAAATGAAAGAAAAGTTTGACAAATATTATGGAAGCTTGGATAAAGTGAATATGATGGTGTTGATTGCGGTTGTGTTAGATCCTAGAGCCAAGTTAAATTATGTGAGTTTCTTGTATAGACAAATTTATGATGATGAATCGAAGATTGAAGAGATGCATTGCAAGGTGAAGGATACATTGGAGCATTTGTATGAATTTTATGAGCAATCTTCTCTTATTTCAAGTGATCAAGATGTTGGTGGCCATAATTTGGGTGCAAGTAGTAGTAGTTCCAATTCCCAACCCGATACGGGTGGTAGTGAAGAACTAAAAATGTATGACGCCCAAGATTGGAAGAAAATGTTTTTACAATCGAATGAACAAGGGTGCGATGACAACAAGTCCGAGCTTGATGAGTATCTTCAAGAAAAAATGAAAAGAATCTTGGTCTTGACATTTTGATTTGGTGGAAGACTAATGGCTCAAAATATAAGATCCTTTCTTTGATGGCTCGAGATATTTTGTCCATTCCTGTAACTACCGTTGCTTCAGAATCAACTTTTAGTACATCGGGTCGTGTGCTTGATGGTTTTCGAAGTTCTTTAACTCCAAAAGTAGTGGAAGCTTTGATTTGCACTCAAGATTGGTTGAGAGCCGTTCATGTACCACTTGATGTTGAAGAGTGCATTGAGAACGCAGAACAATTTGAGTTGGGTAAGTAATGTTTATATCTTTATATATTGTAATTCTGTTTGTATATCTGATAAGTGAATATTTTATTTAATCTCTTCTTCTTTTTTTTAGATATGGTTGGTCTTAATGCGGAGATTATCGTTGATAAATAAAGTTGGTGGTGTCGCATCTGCAATGGGTCCAGCGGTTGAGAAGTCGAGCAAGGTTTTTTGTTGGCATGCTTCATGGAGTATTATCGATATTGGTTTTTTTTTTCTGTTGTTTTACTTAGGATTTTGAGTGATTTTCATCCATGTCTTTGCAAGGTTTTGATGTGCCAAAGGAATCACAGGGAAAGGTTGCGAGTTCACACTATGGAGTAGATGAATATTTGAGATCTTGTTGGCACTTCTGGTTTTTCATCTCCTTAGTGTATTTTGCTTTATCATTTTGCATTTGACTCAGCTGAGAAGGTATATGACATATGGCAAATGTGACAATTTAAGCTTTAGTGCACATATATTGACATATGTGGGCACAATAATTATAGTTAATCAAGCATCTCCTTTCATCTTGGAAACTTCTTATTGGTTTTGATTATGTATGTCTAAATTCTTGGTTGTCGGCATTGGTATGTTTGCTAAGATGTAGGAAGTTACCGTAAAATATGCGCGTACGTTATAATTCAAATCTGAAAATGGCAAAAAAAAAAAAAAAAAAAAAAAAAAAGAACCCGTTGGAACCTGGAACCGCCCACAGGAACCCTATGACAGGGGGTAGGTTCCGTGTTCTTGGTTTTGACGGGTAGGTTCCAGGTTCCAAAAAATGAGGAACCTGTACCCGAGGGTAGGTTCCAGGTTCCAGACGGAACCGAACCGGAACCTGGAACCGCTCACCCCTACGAAGAAGGAGAAGAAGATGGAGAGGGGGGTGCCAACGGGAGAGAGAGAGGGAGGAGAGAGAAGGAAGGGCCACCTCTTTTCTTTTCTTTTTTTTTCTTTTTCTTTAATCCAACAAAAATGGCCCACTATGACATAAGATGACATCACTTCCCACTCACCCCAAATCTTCCACCACAATCTTCCCAATAGGTCCAATTTATTTTTCCGCCGGGGCATAAAATCTTGTGCAACAAATTCTTCAATTTCAATCAATTCTCTTCCAATTGAGTCCAATTGAAGTCCATAAAATTAATCCAATGTCACCACACTTCAATTCACATATTTACTTGACCATAGAACCATTTTAGATCTCAAAAGTACAACCAAAAACGGGCCTACCAATTTTCCGAACCAAATTAGCCATAATTTGATTATTTTGCTAAAAAAAACCCAGTTTATAAGAAAAATCTTCTGAAGATGAGCCAATGTTCCTAAAATGATTTGTCACACGCCAGGACTTCCAATTTCTAAATTCGATCTCAATTTCACGATTAATTTCACTCTGGCACGATACTAGCGCGTCCTGATCTACCGGGTAGCTTTTAGAAATTTTCGTGCATTTGACCTGTGGTTGATCAATTCAAGCCACAATGTACATCTTTGACACATTGGTGACTCTCCGTTGTCGGGATAATCTCAAGGTTTCAAACACGGACACAGGGTACCCAAATGACAGAAAAGCCGGTCCAGTGCCGATCGACAAGAATTGTGTGATCTGGTGGAATCACCCACACTCAATCACATGCCTCTGTCGAGTCGACCTATCTCCGGTCTCTAGTCGATTTTTAATTGTGCCGTAATGACCCTTGCAGATTAACTCGGTTGAAAGGTCGTTTCCTGGTCAAATTCTCGAGTCCGATATATTAGAATTTCTTAACGGCTTCACCTAATAGACTACTTATCCCATGAGTGATTAGTTCAGGGAAAAGAACTATATGCGTGTAGATGAAATGCCCGTATCAATTTATTGAAAATAGAATTGGAAATTCGGGATGTCACACGGTACTTCTCCTTCTTCTTGTGACGTTGACTCTTCTTGAGCTGGTGGTATGTTTGGCAAGGTGATATACTTCTTCTCGGTCTTCTCTTCTTCCCAATTCCAGGCAGCATTCTCGTCGAACTCGACGTCTCGACTAATCATAAGCTTCTTGGTTCTTAGGTTGTAAACTCGATATCCTTTTGATTGGTCACTGTAGCCAAGGAATATTCCTTTTTCTGTCTTTTCATCTAGCTTACTCCTTTTCTGAGCAGGGATGTGGACGTAGCATATGCATCCAAATACTTTGAGATGCTTTGCTGAAGGCTTCCGTCCACTCCATGCTTCGACTGGTGTTTTATTTTGAACAGCTTTAGTTGGACACCTGTTTAACAGGTATACTGCAGTATAAACTGCTTCTGCCCAAAAAGTGTTGGGAAGACCTTTCTCCTTTAGCATTGACCTTGCCATCTCCATGACGGTTCTATTTTTTCTTTCGGCTACTCCATTTTGCTCTGGGGCATAGCCAACAGTTAGTTGATGATGGACTCCTTCATCATCACAGAATTTATTAAACTCCTTTGAATTGTATTCTGTGCCTCTATCACTTCTTAGGACTTTGATTCTTTGGCCACTTTGATTCTCGACGTGGTTCTTGAATTTTCTGAAGATAGAGAAAACCTCATATCTTTCTCGAAGAAAGTATACCCACGTCATTCTTGTGTAATCGTCAATGAATAGGATGAAATATTTATTTTGACTAGGTGTAAGTGTCCTCATTGGACCGCACACGTCTGTGTGGACAAGTTCTAATGGCTTCTTAGCTTTCCATGCACCTCCAGATGGGAAGGACTGTCTCTGTTGTTTTCCAAGAAGACAGCCTTCACAAACATCTGAAATTTCTGTGATGGCTGGAAAATCTCTCATCATATTTTTCTGATGGAGAATTTTTAGCCCAGCAAAATTGAAGTGGCCAAATCTTCAATGCCATAGCCGTGAATCATCAAGTTGAGCTTTCATGGCTATATCTTTGACATATTTCCATTGAATAGGAAAATTGTTATTTTTCATCTTAACAGAGGCAATGATATTTTTATATTTATCATAGATAATGCAGGCATCTCTATTAAAATATAGAGAATACCCACTTTGTATCATTTGGCCCACACTTAAGAGATTTTGTGCAAGACGAGGGACTAGATATACATTATGTATATATTTTTTGCCTTTATTCGTTTCCACGGCAATGGTGCCTTTTCCTTTGACATCTACTAACGCACCATTGCCCAACTTTACTTGGGATTTCACCGACTTATCAATATCAGTGAATATAGATTCGTCCCCCATCATGTGATTGCTACACCCACTATCAATGTACCATGTTTCACTTTTATTGTCATTTGCCGCTTGGTCTGCGTAGAATGTATTCTCTTCACTTTCTTTTTTTTCTACATAGTTTGCTCGATTATTTGTTTTCGAGTGACAATCTTTTTCTACGTGGCCATTTCTTTTACAAAAGCGGCATTGTTTTTTATTTTTAAACCAACAATCCTTCTCCAAATGATTTGTTTTTTTGCAAATACCACAAGGTGGATAATTTTCCTTTTGTGTAGTTTCTCCTCCTTTTTTATTTTTCCATGAGCTCCTTCCACCATTTTTAGTTTGATGAGACCATATATTTACTTTAGACTGAAAGGCACTTTCAACTGAATCTTCATCTTGTGCCATTAGTCTTTTCTCATGTGCTTTTAGAGAGCCAATTAATTCACTTATTGATAGGGTCATCAAGTCCTTAGTTCCTTCTATAGTTGTAACTATGGAGTTGTATTTTTTGGTAAGTGACACCAATATTTTCTCAACAACCCTTTGATCAGTTATCCCATCTCCATAGGCTCTCATTTGATTAACTAGTTCCTTTAATTTTCCACAATATTCTTGTACGGTCTCGTAATTTTTCACTTTAGAATTCTCAAAATCTCTTCTCAATGTTTGAAGACGAATAGTGCGTACCTTTTCCGATCCTTGAAATTCTTCTCGAAGTATATCCCAAGCCCCTTTTGCAGTCCTTGCTCTAATAATTCTTGGAAATACCGTTTTCGAGAGTGCTTGCTGGATAAAATATAGCGCCATTGCATCCTTTTGTAGTTGATCCTTCGAAACACTTGCACCTTCTTGCGGAGCTTCACAACCTTTTTTCACGATGTCCCATAAGTCTTGGGCCATCAAGAATGTACTCATTTTTATGCTCCAAAAGTCATAGTTGTTCCCATCAAAAATGGGAATGGGAAATGAGGATGAGGTAGAGTTGGCCATGGTTTAGTTAGTGGGTATTTGGAAATGGTAGTTTTAGGAATGGGTAGGTAGGACAAACGTCCAATACCAACCAAAGACGTGGCTCTGATACCACTGTTGGTGTTTGTGGAAGCGTGTGTTAATGTGTGTGTAAGGGAGTGTTTTGTGTGTGAACTATCAAGGGAGCAAACTAAGAACAATGTGGGCAAGAAATGATTGGACAAAGCAATTATAAGAATATATAAACAAGAGTGGCAGCAAGGGAACAACAAAAGAAAGCTTTTTTTTATTTAGTTGTAGTACAAAGTACAAAGGAAGGGAGGAGCTTACCTTTTTGCTCTACTTCTCTGCTACGCTTCCCCCCTTCCCTATTTATAGGACTACTCCACCGACTTATGGCCATCTTCTAGGAGTTTCTTTTACAATTTTTTTCTTGAACAATAGACTTTTTAAGGCAAATATCTCTGCCATTTGCAGAGATAATTCCATAGATTCTTCTAGAATTTTTCTTGAATTTTCTAGCTCACATTTATCTTGAAGTTTCTAGAATTGGATCAATAATTTAACAATAATAAATTTGAATTTAGATGATTATCCAAGTCTCATGGCTTTTGCCCTTATATATTCGAAAATTTTGACTTTCTTTCATTGTACTCCATAGGTAAGGTAGATAGATATGTGAGACTCATCAGATAGTTCATTGCGCCATCGGTTTATCAAATACTAGGTGTACTGATAAAAAAAATGAACTCATAGACAAAAAGATAAAACAAGTTCTGTACTTTTACCAATTTTTTAATACTTTAGGAAGATGAGCTAAATTTGAATTTGGACCATAACCTTACTATAAAACAATTGATGATGATCGTGCGGAGCACCTATCACGAGAACTATAATATCAAGTCTTACCTCTTCGAGTCGAGTTTGAATTACAAGCTGCCTAGAATCGACTTGGTCATATTAACTCTTGACAAAAATTTATCAACTTCCAAATTTAACATCATCCTTACTGTACCCCACATATATGCTTTGTAGTGTTAGGAATGGCGATGGACGTGACCTAGAAACCCTAAGATGAAAACTAGGAGACACTTAACAACAATTCCCTTAATTCCAGTGCTCTGTCGTCTGTTCAAAGACTAGGTTTTCTGTTAACAACTAACGATGACACCATAAATGGTATAAATGACTCGTGCATGCACAGAATTTCCTTGTCAATTTCAGGGTTTATCTTAAAAAAAGGTCTCGTTGTCAAGGCGAGGAGTGTAAAAGCAACACGCCCAGCTGAACATGGCATCTGCATTTGCTTCCTCTGCCGAATGGTATAAATGACTCGTGCGTGCACAATATATCCTTGTCAATCTGGAGGCCTGATATGTGCTTGTCGTGATATATTTCGAGCAATCATGTTCTATAAGGAATATACTCTGTTGCAACTTAGTAGAAAGACATGGTCCCACACAAGATATTTCTCTTCCATCAGGCGGAATTGAAGATTGTTTCACTTCTTAATCTTGACTGGCTAACTTAATTTTGTATTTTTACTATCTTTTCTTTTGATAGAAAGGAGTCCTTGAAGATGATGTTCAGTATAGAGGGCAGTAATTTGGACCCACTGGATGGTTCGGATTCACTGCCCTGCATGGGGTAGACGTCCATACCATGACCCAACGCCCAATTCTCAAAGAAAAATCTTTCGACCAAATAGTCTCCAATTTCCTGCACGCTGAATTTTGTGGTTGGGAGCATTCAAGTTCCAAATTGAGTAAGCATGCAACGTTCTATGTTCGAGTATGTATTTAATCAAACAAGACGATTTTCGACGAACCTACATTGATCTATACTAAGTTGTAGATCATATAAATAAATTAATACAATGAAGTGTTAATAATTTAGGCGGCACCAGGAATTGATGAGGGGCTTTCTGAAGTGCACCAAGCCAAAGCTAACGAAGGACGGTAAGGTTAATTTAACCCATAAGATGGCTCATCCATTCGACAAGTGGGAATTAGAGAAGCTGTCTCAGGAACCAGGATTGCACTCGGTTGAGAAGGCACAGTTCACAGAGTGGGACTATTTAGGGTATTGCGATAAGAGAGGTGGAGAGAGGAGGTGCGACGAGAGCTTCCCTGTCAGGCAATGCTTGGCTTGCAAGTTTGCCCTGCCTACTCATGGGCTTCGCCAAATCAATAATGACCAACAATGATCCCTACAAGAAGACGAAGGGTTTTGGTTTTTTGGGGCTTGTTCATTGGTTGGTAAATGGTAATTGCTATGTATTCATAGTTGAGTGGTTCTATATTGGTGGCGTCTATGTTCTGTATATAGAGCTTCAAAAGTATGCTACTGTATACCTACTGCCTACCACAGTACTTCAAATTATTTGTTGCTTCTTTTATAAGGTAATTTGCACGAGTCTAAGATGAATCATTGCGTTGACTAGAAAAGGAAAGGAGGGGGAGAAAGGAGCTTTCAGGGAAGGTGAGAGAGACTTCTCTTTTGGATCAGTGAGAGAAACTAGATGAGGAAATCTTGGGAAGATAGAATAGAGAGTTGACATTTCAGTAGATTAAAATGCTGCCGAGTACTTACCAAAATAACGTCCAGACCAAGAGACATGTATAGTTCTATATAGTGTTCGTGTATTATAATAAGGTTGACTTTGTCACTAAAACTGCTGCTTAATCCTTAAAATAATAGCTAACCAGACCTAGGAAATATGTCAATGATTTAAGTCATGTAGAGGAGCGCGTAATTCATGTCTGGAATGAAAGTGCAAGACTGCGTGTGCTGGATTCTTCATCGGATTGCATCATATATAGACGAAGTCCCATCTTATTTCTTCAAAACCAGACACCCTCGACTTCTTCATAGATACACTCATAAACTTCTTCTCCGACATCCATTTCGCCCAAAAAGACGGTACGTAATGAGAAAAGTTTAAAGTTATTTGGGCCTAACTGTTGTGGTGGTTTCATGGTACAGCTGGAGATGATTATACAGATGGCAATGCGATGCGACAAATGCAGATCGAAGACCATGACGATTGCTACGGAAACAGATGGTCAGTAATTACTAATTTTATTTTCTTCTGGAAAAAAGAAAGTAAAGAAAATATATACGATTGGGTCTAGATCTCTCTTCAACATTTTCATTTTCTCAGATTTCATTGCAGTTCTTCTCTTGCTAATTTGAGCCGTACACACGTAGCACATTATTTCAATTTGATTTGTTTTCTTGAATTTTGGGTGTTTGTTTGTGGTGGATATCTAAGAAATGTCATTTCCGTGGCGATAGGAGGGCCGGACAGGGACCAGCTCGTCATGTTCAGAGAAGGTGTCAACCCAGCCAAACTGACTCGATCACTTAGAAGGAAATTTCATATTGCTGTCATAGTAAGCATGCGGGGATTGAGCAATGGAGCAATCACTCCGCGAGGTACGAGCTATTATTCATACGATGATCATGAGCAGCAGCACCATGAACGGGCACAGCGGTACTCATTTCCGTCCAATTATGTTCCGTAACCACAGTATCCAGTCCACGAGGCATTTCATCATGCTCCGAACCTGCCTAGTATATGCACCATCGTGTGATCATCAAGAGAGCTCTTTTAAGTTCAAAGTGCTTCTCTAAAGGGTTGCGGTCCTTCACAAGTAAATTGCAAAGTTCATGAGCACTCTCTACAATTTACTCGTGAGCGTACATGGGGTTAATGCTCTGTTGTGTTTTTTCTTCCTCGGCTACTTTATTTATGAAGAACCATCGAAGCAGATTCTGGAGCCTTCTTAGCATGGCAGAGTAGTATAGCTCATCAATAACCTCTTTGGAATGGAGACTGACGGGCAATTTGTGGACACGATTATGAGAAACGCCATAAAACAATTGACTCATAGAGTTGACCATGAGCTATAGTTCTGTACTTAGACTCTGATTATACATCTTTTCATCTTCTGGCCGCTTGCATTGGATCGGTCCCATTGATTCCTCTCCTGCACGTACTTAAAAGCCTGTGAGAGGATGATGACGAGAGGAACGTCAAAGGTCGTTCGTGCATCATGTCTGTTGCTCTTGGAAAATGATAATCTTGGAAGATGAAATCAACTGTTATGGAGAGAGAGAGGGTTATCAAAGCGCTATATAGATGCACGAGCTTCATTTCTTGCATGCACCACTATTGGGTGGTTCAATTTCAAGGAGATCGCAATTGGATGTAATTTGATAAATGGTGAGGGCGAACTTATTACGTAACAATGGAGTTGCACGTGAAGAAGAAGAAGAGAAGAGCATCAAGCACTATAGCAATTCACACAAGGTATTGATGATCGGCGAGGGAGATTTCTCCTTCGCTGCTTGCTTGGCCCAAGCATTTGGCTCCACCATTAACATCGTCGCCACCTCCGTCGACTCCCAAGGTACATATATACGCCATACATTCCATGTTGTACATTCACTGTTTTTTTTTCTCCAACTGATTGTTTTCTCGCGTCGTTTTGCAAGTGGACCGACCGGAAAAGTGTCGTCAAAGTGGTTGTCCAAAAGAGCGAGCGCCAACATGGAGATTCTGGAGGGACTTGGCGGCACCATTTTGCACGAAGTTGACGCCCATAACATCACTGAACACCCCGACCTCTGGCAGAAATCTTTCGACCGGATCGTCTTCAATTTCCCGCACGCCGGTTACAAGGGTCACGACCATTCGAACTCCCAAATTCAGTAAATCTCTCAACTTACCCCTTCCATAACGTCTCCTGACGGAACATACGCAGACTAACTAAACCTTAATGGTCCAAGACATTGCAATGGATGATGTAGCTGTGGATTTTTCTTCAGGCGACACCAAGAACTGGTGAGAGCGTTCTTGAAGAGCGCAAGGTCGATGCTGACCAGAAATGGCGAGATTCACGTGACGCACAAGACGGCCTATCCCTTCAGCAAGTGGGAGATAGAGAAGCTGGCCGAGGAAGACGAAAAGCTGCGTTTGGTTGAGAAGGCAAAGTTCTCGGAATCGGACAATTCCGGTTATGTCAATAAGAGGGGAGATGGGTCATGATGCGATGAAAAGTTTCCGATCGGTCAATGCTCCGATTACAAGTTTGCACTTCGAGATTGACCACGATTCCCATCTCTAATTTTAGTAATTCTATTCAAATGAAGATGCAGGATGCTAGTGTTAAGTGTATGTGTTTTTGGGTTTTTCAATTGCTTGCCTTCTCTATCTTTCGTCACCTCCTTGCATATCTCTTGCGCCTGCCAAAACGTGGCCGCTTCGAGCCCGAAGCCGAAGTATCTAACAAATACCCATTGTAGATAAAATTATAAAAAAAAATAAAAAAATAAAAAAAACATTAGAGCTTTTATTTTTCTCGAGTTCATCTTCGTATTCTTTTTTTAATTTTGTTCCCTAATTTGAATTTTTTTACATGTATAAGTTGTGTGTAGGTTCTCTATGGTACTTTCTATTGGATGTTTGGATCATTTCACTCAAGATCTATTAGATAGATCTTTGATGGATATTATATTTGACTTATCGCTTTTGGACTGAGAAGGGACAGAGCAAGAAAGGCGAGAGACCATGGAACGTAGGCGATCCAATTGCAAAGCCCGATCTGTTGCTAATTGCTAAGTGACTGGATTTACGTCCTCCATGTTCCTACCATGGATTTATGTATATTTGGAGACATGGCAATGTCGACACTCTTTCTACGTTATTTTTCAGATTAGGAAGGTAAAGGTTTTGATTTATAAAGGGGGAAAAAAGACGAGGGTTATGATAAAGTTTTGGCGCGGGTGATTCTTTTTAATTGTAACACTCTCTTTACCTCGTAATCTTATGTAGAAGGCAGCTTGGTGACGATTAATATAGGCATGCGTGTAATATATTGTATCAATTTCATATTCGTTTCTAATTTTATATGGCTACACATTTAATTTACGTTTTATGTGTCTTTTTAGCTCATTAATATTGCGTTTGTATTGTAATTACAAATCTTACTTCGCTTCATCAAGAATTCACTCTATAACTTTGTTTCGTGCAATGTGCTGATTGGCATCTAGTTTGGGAGTTATATTATATCATATTATATTATATTACTAATTTTGAGTCATAGTTTTCATCCATTGAAATAATTAGAATTAGCTTAGCAAGTGTATGTACAAGAAAAATCCTTTGTAATATGACTAGAATAGTTTGAGGTAAGACAAGCATCCTTCAAATTATGCTCAATATACGCGTGTGGGGGGGAAAATAAATAACCTGACGCATGATAATAATTCTTTATAGATATTATGTTAAATAGAGTTTCTCAACTTTTGGATAAGACTTCCAAAATACGTCACCAAATTCCCTCTCCCCGATGAAACCGCTGAATCGTTTCATCATTTCTTTTCAAGCATATCCATTAGGAAAATTACCAAAAAATTATTAAACATTTTGCAATTATGTCAATTCAATTCCAAACATTCTTTTTTCTTTTTTTGTCAATTTAATCATAACCTTTATATTTATGTCAATTCAATCCATTGGGTCAAATTTTAGTCGAAAATCGTTAACATGAAACCGGACATCTTACATGATATAGTTAGCACTGACATAAACATTTTTTTAATAAAATTTAATATTTTAATCGAATTTTTTTCCTTTTCTTTTTTTTTTCTTTTCTTTCTCTTTCTTTGTTTTTCTTGTCTTCTTCATCTAGTTGATCACCAGACCTCAACAACCGATTAGAGGTGGGGGCTGGCAAGGTCAACCTGACCAACCATTGGCGAGGCTTGACCTTGTTGTCACTAGGCAAGATCAATCTTGCCCAACCATGGTGAGACTTGCCCTCGTTGGCCACTAGCAAGCTCGACTTCACTAGCTCAGCAATGGTAAGGCTTGACCTCACCAACCTTCACCTCTGGTTGATCGTCGAGGTCTAGTGATCGACTAGAGAAAGAAGGGAAGGAAAAAAAAAAAAAGAAAAGAAAAGAAAAATAAAACAAAATCAAATAATTGTTAAAATATTATTTACATGTTCACGTTAGTGCCGTCCGTACTATGTAAGATAATTAGCGTCTATGTCAACAATTTATGACCAAAATTAGCCAAATAGACTGAATTGACACAAATGCAAAACGTTTATGACTCAATTGGTAAAAATAAAAGTTTAGAACTGAATTGACACAATTGGAATAAGTTTAGAACTTCTTTGCATAAAAGATTTTGAAACACTTTTTCAATTAAATCAATGTATATTTTAAGGAGCTTTCTTTCTTTTTAAATTATCACAAACAGGCAATATGTTAGCCTTCTATTAGTATGAACAACACCGCCACCTCCTATTTAAATGTCTCAAGACAAATGGACATTAGAAAATATCAACTCGAAACAAGCTTTATCTCTTATTCTGATCGGATTTTACCATCCTATTTTTACGATTACTCGAGAAATGAAGCCACGTCTTTTAGTGATGTATTTTTAGACTCCTCCTAAGGTAAGGAATTTGATTTTGCTCTTTTATTTAGTAAGAGTCTATAAAATCTCTATGCTTCAATAAAAATATCGTTGGTGTCAATGAAAATGATGTTTCTGTCCATGGAGGCTTTTACGATGCCATTGAGGCAACATATGTAGGCTTTAATACAGGTTTCTCTATCACTACAAAAAGTGCAAAACTGTTGCATCAACAAACCATGCTTGAAGCAACCATGCCTGCACTCTTTGTAATGGCTCCTTTAATGGTGGATCGTAATGATCCTTGTATTGGACCCCGAATATATTGCACCACTAGTCATGAACTCCTCCACGATAGCTACATCGTCTTCATCAACACCAACAACAATTTCATTGGCGTCGGCCATAAGGATGGTCCTAGCTTTTAGGGTCAAGTAACTGGTCACTTAAAAATGTAAGTGCTAGTATAAACACCTAGAGTGGGGTGAATAGGTGTGAAGACAATTTTTCGCAAGGAATAGTAGAAATATTTTGCTTTTAAAATAGAGTCTGAAAAATATTCGACTTCGAGCAAGTTCAGACTTTAGCAGTTAAATAGAATTGCGAACAAAGTAAAGGAGTTTAGGGGAGAGAATAAGAACACAGAAATTATAGTGGTTCGGCTTAGATCAAGCCTACGTCCACTCTCCACGCTGACAGCCCACTGGCTTGATTTCACTAAGAAACAAAAGAGATTTTACAGCTTGGTGATCTCAACTTCACAGTGAAGAGTTTGCTTCTCTTTCACGAATTCACTCTATATGTTTTTTTCTCTTTTGAGTACAAATTTGACCTCAGTGAAATAACAAGAAACTAGGAAGTTTCAGACTTTGAAATTTTTCTTTCCGCTCTCGCACACCTCGATTGACTAGAGATGTCTCCTATAAATACTCATTCATGCCTTCTTGACCGTTGGCACTTTTCAAAAGAATTCTTCCAATCAACTCGTTGGACAGAATCAATCAAAGAGATCTCGAGCCGTTTGAAGATTGAGATGAAAGCCCGTCAATCATGCTCGTCCATACAATCAGGATCTTGATTTCCATAAGTAGATACTCTTCAAGTTTACTTGCCTTCCAAAAGATTTGCATATCAAGATTGATTCCAATAAAGATAGCCAATTATATAAGTGTTATATCCAACCATAAAGCCATCCATAAGCGATACAAACCGAACCCTAGAAGAAATAAGGATAATTTTGCGTTTAGAAAAGTCTTCATTCTTCAATAGCGTTCAGTCTGGAATTTGTCAGTGTGGGCAGATTTTGAATCTAAAGTCTAGCAGTCTTCAGACTTTGACGCTAAAGTCATACTAGACTTTTGATAAATTTTGTCAAGTTCGAAACATTAAAGGAGTTTTCTCCAACAATCTCCCCATTTTTTATGGTGACAAAACTTTCCAACGGATTTAAGAACTTTTGACCTACAAAACCACTCTTAAACAGTACATGTTATCTTATAAAAATATGTTGATTGGAAACTGGATAGCATCGATTCTACAACCACATAAGACATGTTAATCTTGAAAATAAAAGACAAATATCAAGACTTAAACAACTATCCACCCATAATCATTACCACAAAAGTAAGTTGTCTGCAAAGGTCAAACTATATAAAAACAGAATATAAGTTCAACAAAAATCAAATCTGCACGTTCTCCTCCTTTTTGTCAATAGCAAAAGTGGAGAAATTCAAAAATAGATAAGGAAAAATGAAACCAGAGTTGTTTGGGAATTCGAAGAAGCTGGAAATCCCCCATCTACTGAACTGTCTCTTCCAGAATTCGTACTGTCTCCTTCAGCTTCTCAACATCTTCAGCTTTGAAAAGTCGAAATGGTATGTTTTTACTTTGGTGATCAACGCCCTCCAAGGCTTCCTCCATGTGAGGAACAAATTACGGTGAATCACTATTAGTCTCTATGCTAGAACTAGCCCATAAGGGACCTGAATAAATCATATGCACTACCTGTGGGCCTTTATGTAAACTCAATGTGCCGGGGCCATCGGATCTATGGGCCTCATGGGAGAATTGCCGAGATCAAGGATCGTGATGCCCTAGACTCACGTGCACTCGATTCCCCTTAAAAATTTTAAAGAGCCTTCCAAACCATCGACTTGATTAGTCTTTCGAGTGTGTACAATTCTCTCCATGCATAAGCGCCGAGCATAATTGAGTATGTGCCCTAGACTCATGTATGTGTCACGAACAAACTACCGTGAACTTATTCTAATCACTCAGTTCCTCTTAAGCGCTGTGTTGGAGATTACTAGAACGCTGGAATATAAAGAACAAGACCCTTTTTCTACGGGTCATGTTCAAGTCATAATTAAGTATGATTAATTGGAAGACAGCAAAGCAATCAACGACGGAATAAACACATAATCAATTAGAAGTACTAACAATTCACGCAAAGTGTATTTGATCGGTGAAGTTTGTAGCCTGTTTGCGTGCATGGATGCAACAATTCTATATAATGTTGTCCTTAAAGTCTCGAACGGTCAACTGTTTTTTCGGCAGGTTTTCTTGCTGATTTATGTCCTCTTTCATTGTATCAAGTGCCAGGTGTGACTTCAGGGGCTAAGAAATCAAAGGCCAATTTACACTAATCTCAACATTGAACGGTCCATTTTTTTATAAGTGTATGTCGATATGATTGATTAGCCTGTATTTTCAATCGAGAACGGATAAACACGTGTCTGGGCTTGAGTCGACCCGTGTCATGCGGCGTCAAGCGCAGGTTTCTTCTCACAACCTCCCGTCTTGTCGAGTCGAGATTTGAACGATGAACTTAAATTTCGATACATGAAAGGTCGATCCAGATAGTACCTCAAAGCCTAATTAATTGCGACGAAATGGGTGTGTATGGGCTGCGGCCAAGTGTCCTGGCTCATGGGGACAATTCAACCTCCAACCACCGTTCTTACACACACTTTGAAAAACAGGCAACCAACAAAACAGGTGAAGAAAGCGGCCAATGACATTTGTCTCTTTGCCTTCTCTTTCTTTAAATCGAGATGTCGCCCTCATTTCACTAATGGCAGATGACCAGTCCATTGATTTTTTTTTTCCTCTCTTTCTAAGAAGAATGGGAGTAAGATGTGTTGTTCTGGTCCTTTTTTTAACTCTGAGGGAGACAATTATGAGCTTGACGACAACGTTTTGGTGCACACGGTGACATCATGCGTAACTAAGCAAAAGATCTTAGCATTAGTTTATACGCCCACATGCACCTAAGAGAACCTCGAATTTAGTGGTTCGGCTTTGAATCAAATGCACATAGGTTACTATTGAGACTGCATAGTTTGATATGGCCAATCGAGATGGAGTTAACTGACCAATGATATTGCATCACATATAGATTAGCTGAAATTCTTCCTTGGTGCCGAATGATTAATGATGTGTCAGGCTGCGATTATTTTTGTTGGTAAAATTATTGAGTGAAAAATATTTTATCCGATCGGGTGCAGAGGCGTTTCTCCCGTCTTACGTGAGCCTTGCTTGTATAAAGTGGGGTAGGCCATTCGGAAGAGTATGAAAACATACGTAAAGCAAGAAATGATTAATTTGAATAGGTGTCTTTAGGGATTTGTCAAGCTTTATTAAAGAGCTATACTTGAAAAAGAAACAAATATCCATTCTAGCATATCTAGCAATCTTGCCTGATTTTAAAAGCACCCAATTAATCACATCAAACCCCCATAGTCTCATGTTCCCCTACCACCACCACAATTGAGTGAAACAACATGGCAAATAATCAAATCCATTTTTGGGAATAAACAAATGATTTGAATCTTTTTGTCTCTTTGAGTACCTAATTAATCTCATCAGGTAAGCAATTACAGTGAAAAAAGAGTCCTATCAATAGATCAAAGAAAGTTGTTCGTTAAGACTCGATCAGGGAGTCATGACCATGCTTGTGGAGATGTAATTTGGTATTGAGTCTAATTAAACATCTTAGCTAATCCTTCTTTAAAATGTTGATGAGGGTCTTTAAAATCTTAATTGTAAAAGAGTGCTCTCCAGTTGGAATATGTACACTAGTATGGATTTATATCTCAAAGAGATTGTCGACAAATATACAAATAAAGAGTTATTTCGTCTCCCCAAATTATTATATTCTTTATTGAATATGATTAACAGCTGTCTAGTACTCGCTAACAAGATCCATATATAAAAGCTCAAACATTGTATTGATCAACTTCATGAAGTCTCAATCGATGTTTAAAGTACACTCATGGGTAAATGAAATTTTCAGAAATCCTACTTCATCCAAAACAATATCTCTTCCCTTTTAGTGAACCCTAAAATTAATCTCTTGTTAGGAGGCTAACATGTACCTGCCGAGGAGCGGCATGACCATAAAAATCAAACTTGCACGAACCTAAAATCAGCACAAACCCTGACCTTTTAAAGAGAAGAAGATACAGCACTCCGTTGATTTTGTCAATGGAAAAGCGATCGAAGCCCCTTGCTCTATTTTTTGTTATATAGTACAACCACATCATTAGCCCCATCTGTCGCAGCCGCCGCGTCGCCGACGGCCCGGATCCTCCGAGGTGTCTCTATCTCGCGCCAAAGAGAAGATCAAAGGAGGGAGGGGGGGGGGCTTTCTTGCAGAATGGGGCAACCCTTGAAAATTGGATTCTATTTTTTTGGACCCCACCAATAGATACCTTTCTTGTCGACATATGTACAATCGTCAATCCGTGGACATTATCTCATGCTTCGGTGCTCTCTTAATTACTATTATTATTATTTAATCGAGCGATGAAGCAAAAGAATCCACCGAGATTCTATCATTCCCCATCAGTGCTCCTACTCCAACTTGCTTTTCAAACACCCCCCTTTCTAGATTTCATGATTTCATCACTACGGTTTCTAAACAGTGTTAACTTTACATCTTATCTTATAATATTCATCGATATGGGTCAAATTCGTGATTATTACGCAAGGTGATACTATGATTTCAAATCAAGGAGAAAGTAAAAATCAAGTTAATTACCCATTTCTTATAATGAAAAAAGAGAATAAGAAAATCTCGAGGAGAATTATCAAAAAAGTCTTTAACTTATTGTAATTATGATAAGTAGTCATTAATCTTTTTTGTCAATAATGGAGTCATAAACATTTTATATCTATAACAATTTAGCTCATTTGGCTAATTTCGACTGAAAATCGCTAACATAAATGCAATTATTCACGCGATGGCCAGATTCTTGATGTGTATAAATTTTAATGATATTTTAATATTTTTTGAATAGATTTTTATTTTCTTTTTCATTTTATTTTATTTTCTTTCTCTTTCTTTCTTTTTTTCTTTTTTTCTTCCCTTATCCCGTAGCCGGTCGCCGAATTACTGACTGGCCAGAGGCAAGAATCAACAAGGTCAACCTTTCTAAACCATTGGCGACGGCAAGTACTTAGAAGATGGGTTGTCCTGAGTATCTAGATTTGTTCAAAGCACCTCAGCTTCAGATATGGGAGAACGCCACCTTCAACAATGGAGAATCCAAACGTTCCCCCATCGTCGCCGTAAAGGCTTATAGGTCTTCTGTCAATCTCGTCTTTGTAAAGCTCTATGAATTTCTTGGCTCAGACGATTTCAGCAAAGAAAACTGGAGTTGCGAGAATTCCTAGATTTGGCTCAAATCTTGATCCCTTTGAAGCTCCAGTGGAAGTAGAGCAACCTAGAGCCTCTATCAACCAAAGCCAAAGATCTAGAAGACAAGGGCAAGACTCGAGATGCAGAGATTGAGGAGATAGAGAAGGAGATTTCGCAACTGTCATCGAGGCTTGTAAGCCTCGCAATGGCCAGTTGAGGCTTACCTCGCCGGCCACTCGTTAGTGGTTGACAAGGATGAGCTTTGCTAGAGGTCAGTGAGGTCAACCTCATTAGTCCTCGTCTTTGGCCGATTAGAGATCGGCACCCAGCTAGAGGAAGAAAGAAGAAGGAAATAAAATAAAATATTTAAAATATTATTAAAATTTATTTGTGTCAGTGTCGATCATGCCACGTAAGACGGCCAACATCCATTTTAGCAATTTCTAGTCAAAATTGACTAAAGAGATTGAATTGTCACAAATATAAATAGTTTAGGACTCGGTTGACTAAAAAAAAATTATGATTGAATTAGTATAACAGGTTTATAACTTTTTTTATGATTTTTTTTTTTGGTAAATCTTGAGCAATGTCAGAAATACCAAATATTTACTAAATATCTCTAATAGTGCATGCCGTCTTCTTATTAGTAACTTAAACAATGAATTGTCAAGTCTTTTGGTCCACAAAGTTAAGTCCGCTTTTTTAATGCATATAGCATATTGCAAGAATCTAGCTCGAGAAGAGAATTATATATTTAAAACCAAAACTAAAGCAAATATCCCTTCATGTGGAAAATGATGCAAAACATACATACATATATATATATAGACACACACACATACACACACATATGCCGGTCTATATACAAAGCACGACGACCATAACCTAAATTCACGTATACTATGAAAGAAACGATGATAGTTGAACCTACCCAATAGTTTCTACCAACTAGTCCACGGTCACCTTCAAGTTGACCAGTATGTGGGGAAGTATGTAGTGGGAAATTGCTGTTGATGTTGCATATGAGTCGACTTCCAATTTAAGTTCCTTTGCCAGAGGATTATGTACTAAAATTGACGATCACCGAGATCGACCAGTCATTCTCTTCTTATCAAAAGTTTAGTCATCATCTTTAATCATAACTTGTCCTGCTCATGCAATCTTCTTCTCCCTCTTTAGGATTTGTCGACCACACACATAAATAATTTCTATATTAAAGCATTATTTACTTATAGAAGTTGTCTTGTCATTAACATGACATACCCGTGAAATCCCACACTAACCATACTAAAATGAGAGATTAAATTCTCCTGATTTGTTAGGAGAAATAATTGATTTAACGACCGCTAATCTCTACTTATAATCCAAAATCCTAACCATGGGAGAATGACTCTACAGTGAGAAATTTGACTGATAACAATGAGATTGAATGAACAATTTAGAAGATTATATTCAGGGTATATTTTTTAGCCTTTTTAGATATCATCCCGGATACTCGCCTCGAATCAATCCCACAAGCTAGGTTTTCGATGGGATGGGTTCTATAAAAATGAATTTAATCAACCAAAAGCATGACTTTAGATAGAATTTCACATAAGATACTTTGCCCTTGCCTTCTGTGGAGAAAATTCTGGGTCTTTCCCAAGGATACTTTGCTTGGAAGCACAAAAAATCAGGCAAGAAAATATATACTTTACTCCTCCAACCAAATCTATGCATAGAGCCCCCATACGCACGTAATTCCACAAATACACATTTAGAAAAACAAAGAAGTTATGGACAAAGAACAAAGCAAGAGGAGCCCCCATTCCCCAATAAATAATCCCCACGTACTCTCCTCCCTCCTCCTCCTCCTCCTGAAGTGCACTGGAAGCCAACAACCAACCATCCTCTGCCTCTCCCTCTCTCCGGGCTCAGAGAGAAAGGTCTCAAGTCTCACCATCAATGGCGTAAGGCAGGAACAAAATCCTTGCGTGCCCGAAACCATCGAAAGGGAAGCCCTTGTTCTTTTGCTGGGTGGGTTTCTTTCTTTATCAGTCTTCTTGAAGGGAGACATTCGGGAACAGTCCACTAGCAGCAGAGTGTCGGGAGAGAGGCCGAGGAAGGGAGAGAGAGAGAGACAGAGCCGGAGGAAGAGCACCCACGACGGCGTCTTCGTGCATGAGGAAGGAAGGAGGAGGGAGAGGCGAGAGCGACGGGGACGAGAGGAGCCGCAAACCTGGGAAAGCGCGGGGAGTCACTGGGCGGAGGAGGAATCTTCGACTGCATCCATGAGATCACGACGGCCCTCGCGTTCGCCAACGCTAGGATGAGCGATTCCGCCTACCGAGTCGACACCACGCCCCGCCTCGCCCAATGGAGGATCGACAACCTCGCTTCCTGCACCTACCGCAAGTCCGATCCTTTCAAGATCGGTCTCTGGAATTGGTGAGTCGGATTGACCCCGAGCTTCATTTTCTTGATATCTCTGTTTTGTTCTCTTTTCTCTCTCTCTATCTAGAGGACACTCTGTTTCTTGTCTTGCACAGGATCGATTGTGATTGTTTCAGATTATGGGTGATTGATGATTTAATTATCCTTAACCCATAGAGATAATTGGGTTAGTCTTTGTGTGGAAATTACGATTTTCCATTTGAGGGAGAGAAGAATTTTGGGGTGAAGAACAGGGAGAAATGAATGAGCTCTGCGTTGTCCTCTCCTCTGCTACTGTACTCCATCTCTGTTGCTAGGGTAGATATTGTACTTATTCATATGGTACTGTAAAAAGAAAGACGATAAGAGTTCTGACTTTTGTTCTCTTGGGGATCGAAGGCATCTGTCCCTGGAGAAGAACCGGATTTTGTATGTTAAATTGTTCCCGGAGATCTCGGCCGTGACAAGAGAACATCCCCCGATCGCATCCTTCATCGTTCGCGTAGTTTGTTCGGCCGGCGGTGGTCGCAAGACTTTGACACACCCTGGTATTTCTTGATCTTATCTCTGATTTAATTGCGGTGTCGATTCTTGAGCTTTGATTTGTCAAATTCGAAAATGGGTCACAAATTACCTTTGTCAATCGGAAACTCAACACATCAAATTCCAGAAAAATTGCTGGGGGGATTGGAATGTGAGCTCCTTTTGAAATAAAGATCACCAAGAAATTCAGTTCCTTCGTTTGTCTTTCACAGATGTTTCAGTTTTTTTAATGTGGATATGAGTAGGCATGGGTAGGTGGGGTTGCCAAAGCTGAAAGGGATAAGAAATTTAGCCCCACCTAGAATCTCTCAGAGACCATCCTCCCCCTTCTTTTAGCAACATTGTCCTTCCCATGTCCCTTGAATCCATTGCAGCAATTTGTTTTGTTTTGAGGAAACCTAGGAGTTTGCTTAGACCAACTGGCACACACTCTCTCCTTGGAACAAAGGGTTTATGCTAGTAAACCCTTATGGTTTTCCATCTAACCGTGACAGTCTTGATAAGTCCAATGTCATGCTGATCTTGATTTTGGTTTCTATTCCCCTTCCGTTGTGTGCATGACTGCAGAAATAACAGATAAGCAGCTCAAGAATAACGACGATTTCATTTGGGCAATCGATGTCCCGCTAACTGGAAAGTTCATTATCGATGTCGAGTTCCTCGATCTTAAGATCAAGTCCCCGGAGGTATATGTTCCTTTCCCTTCTTTTTTCCTTCTATGACATGAGGCCAATCAAAATTCAGATCAGATGCATATCTGCACATTCGACACACTCGCGCTTGACCTCGGCATTGTGCAGGGTGTAGAACCTTGCTCCATTTGGGCTGAAGGGTTCACGCACAAGCTATCGAATCTGACAGCGCTTTCGACCCTCGGTCGAATGTTAAAGGAAGGCATCCACACGGACATCATTATCAATGCTTGCAACGGGAGCATCGGGGCCCACCTCGCTGTGCTCTCCTCGAGATCCCCGGTCTTCCGTGGCATGTTCGCGCACGACCTGAAAGAGAAAGAGCTTTCCACCATAAACATTTCCGACATGTCGATCGAGGCCTGCGAGGCTTTCCTTCATTACATCTACGGCAATATCCAGCAAAGCAATTTTCTCGAGCACCGGCTCGCGCTCCTTCGGGCAGCAGATAAGTACGATGTAGCCGACTTGAGGGAGGCATGCCACGAGAGCCTCCTGGAAGACATAGACTCCCAGAACGTCCTCGAGCGGCTCGAGAGCGCGCATCTTTATCAGTTACACAAACTGAAGACCAGCTGCATGCTGTATCTTGTGAAGTTTGGTAAGATATTCGACATCAGAGATGATTTAAACGCCTTCATTCAATCCGCGGACAGGGACCTCGTGGCGGAGATCTTTCAAGAGATTCTCAATGCGTGGAGGGGTTTCTGAGGATTCTACACGACAAGACACGATAGGGAAAACGAGAAGAAGAAAGCATAGCGCGTCGATCGATCTCAGTCATGCTGTCCTAGTCCTGCAAAGTGGGCTTCTAGCTGTAGTTCCTTAATACAATGCTATCGAAGGTCATTCTTTTGATTGTCCAGCTGTACATAAATTGGTTGTGATTCAAGCTGATTGATATTTGTTAAGAGAACTGATTCCATTATGATGTAATGATAATTTATTCAAGTGTGAAAAGTCTCGACATTTTGCGTTTTTATCTATGATGTACATGCTCCACCAATTTCTCCCGCCGGAAAGAACTCGGCGCCTGTGGATTCACCGCACAAGTCCGTGCTCTTGTTTCCGCGATTGCAAACAAGGAACTAAAAGACGCCAGTCGGAAATGAGATGGAAAAACACCAAACGAACGACAACTTTCCGCCTGGAGAAGGAACGACAAAAGCCGTTGCTGGCAGAGTCGTGCTGGTAAGATCAGCAAAGAAGGGTTGGAGCAAGCAACAGGCTGAAATGGTTAGACTAAAGGATCTCATGAACTGACCTCACGGTGTGAAGGTGCAAAAGGAAAAACAGCCGAGTCGTTGAGGATGATAAGTCAGTGCGAAATCTACTTCGAGGGGGAACTGTACAGTGGCAGTAGTCGACTAGTGACCGCCGAAAGCGACCGCTCTATTGCTGCCAGCCTGCTATAGATCGAACCAACCGCCCTTGATACTTCTTCGGACGACAATATTTGCAGATCAAAGTTTCGGGAAAAATTGGAAAAATTGATACTACATTTTACTCGAGACTTCTCAGCTCGCAACTATTGAAAATGCCGAAGCTCGGAGTCGCATCTCTGCAGTCCTTAGGTTCAGCATTGGCGATGGAAGCCACAGTCCGACCATTCCTGGATCGCAGTGGAGCGACTCGAGCAAGACCCATCTTCGAACATTCACGTCCCGAGGTAACTATCCATCGCACGACACCGAGAAGCCGGTTCAGTCATTTCTAATTCTCCGGTCGCCTGTCCATCGGAGACCACCGGTCGCACAGATCCAACATCGCCAGCGGCTCGATCTGCCAATGAATTTAGACAACACTAACATCAGTCGAGACAAGATCAACGACATGGGAAGGTACAAAATTTGCAGAAATGAAGGCCAAAAGAGAAGCTCACTTTCGACCACAGGATCTGCGGGTCGAACTTGCCTGAGGATTCTGCTTCCATTTTCGAGCGTTTCTTTGAGGTTTTTTCAAGGGTGTGGACACGACGCATGGTGTGAGAGAATTCGCAAGGGAATATTACCGGCATCTTCTTGTTTCATCTCCCCCCCCCAGCCCCAAATCGGCGCGGCCCATTTGCAAGTTAGGCCCCCCGTTCATGGCCCGACAGGGTCCCCTGCCCGCCCAAGTCCATTAGGCCCGAAGACCCCTAAACAATTAAAATACCAGCAGCTTGTAATAACCAGGGCTCCCTGGGATTCGAGTAACGTAAAAAATAAAAAATAAAAAAGTCTTAATTCAATACCAAAAATTTTAATTACGCTAATTTAATATTAAATTTTTAATTGTGTCAATTTAATTTTAAACATTTTGATAATTTGTCAATTTAGTTCTAAATATTTTGACCTAAAGTTTGACGATTTATTAGTTCTAAATCTTTAGACGATTTCATATAATAAGCCATAATCAGAAAGAATTAATTATCTTTTCATATTTATAACATGTATATAATAATGCGAAATGTTTGATCAAGTTTCCGAGCTACTCTTATCCAATCTTTCTAGGTTCTCGCTCAACCTAACTCGGACGAGTACTTCAGTTATTTGAAATCAACAAAGTTGGGGGTACTTTGCTAGTTAGGGTAGAGCTATTCGTGAGTTGCTTGACTCTCTTTCGATTGCACTCCTACTCTTCAATCAAAATGGATTTCGATTGCTGAGTCAATGTTTGAGAAAATTTCACCGTATTTTAGTTTTCTCTTTATTTTTTCTTTTTCTTTTAGAGTCGGTAGATTTGGTACCGCCTATCAATCTTTTCTTCACTTCCCAATAGAGAATGTATAGGACAGTCAATAAATACTATTTTCCATTTGTGAGTTTAAAATTGAAAATTGTACTTTTTTATCGTTTTTTATGTGCATGGTCAACACTCATGTAGACGTTAAGTCACTCATTTAGATGTTCTAAAACGAATTAAATCTCGAATGATTGCGCCACCAAAAGCGATCCGTCTTCTTAATGGAATATGCTGTGATTTGTACCCTTTTTTTTTTGGTAACCCGGGCTCCATGCCGACAAATGGCGAAGAAACCCTGTGAAAGAATCGTAGGACCCACCACCACAGTACTCTAGGTGATTTGTACCTTTTGATATGTCTTAAGTGGAAAAATATCAGTGTGGTAATCTACATGATCTAATAAAATATTTTTATCCAACCAAAATTTATACTTTCTCTTTTTCACACTATTTTCAAATTTATCCCCATTTCACCATAATCGATTGCCCATAATGGATAGATCGCATGAAAAGGGAGTTCATTCGTTGTTTCTATGAATATTGGTAATCGGAATTTCATACGATACGTAAGAGCATATCTTTTGACAAATTAAGCACATGAATTCACAATATGTAATTCGTCACAAATAAATGAATTTTCATGTTTCGGACATGATTGGAAATGTTGAATAAATCTAATTTCATTATCAGACAAAATAAATTAAGGTCATTTGAAAAAGGGTTATTGTATTTAGTTTTCAAGGGATGGATGTAGTAATAAGTACTAATACCTAGAGCCAAAATAACATAATCAATGACTTAACGTTTTAGGATCTCCCGGACTAAGCAAGTCTCTAAGTTTCATCTTGGTTTTCGTCCTGACCTCATGATCATCAGGATGAAAATGACTAAAGACTATTCCCTCCTCTTGAGAAAGAAAAAAGATACAAGGAAAATTGGGGGTGCAAGTACCAACAAGTAAAAATAAGGAATGCATCTGGGAAGCCCGTTATCCCTACAAAGCAAACAAATAGACACAAGCCCTCCGAAAAGCTCGTTCTATATACGATTAGGTCGGAATCATAACTCGTTAGTGATTCAACAAATCCACCCAAAAAAAAAGGTGAAAAAGCGAATGATATAGAGTGGAGCAAAGCAAAAGCCAATCCTTTTTCCCCAAGTCCGTCTTTCTTCTTTTTCTTCCTTTGTCTCTATAACCTCTAGTACTCAAGCCTCTCTCTCTCTCTCTCTCTCTCTCTCTCTCAGCAACATTGATTTCATTCATCCACAAAAAAGTGATAAAATATTTTTTTTCCACCTTTACTTTCTACAAACTTTAAATCACATAGATCACTATAAACTATTTATAAAAGTTCACTTGTTCTTTCAACATAGGAGTGAGCGACTTCAAGTTTCTTACTGGTTCCGCCTAGAACCTAGAACCTACCCTCGGGTATAGATTTTTCATTTTTTAGAACCTGAAATCTACCCGTCGAAACCTAGAACCTAGAACCTACCCTGTCATAGGTTTCAGGATCGATTCCAGGGTCCAATGGGTTTATTTATTTATTTATTTATTTATTCATTTTTAGTTAAACAAAACGAAAATGAATGCAATAATAATATACAAGCTTGACATTCATCAAATAAAATACAAAATGAGCAACACTATCAACAGAAGAAAATGAATTATTGGCAAAGAATTCAACTAGATAGAAGTAGGGATGAGCGAATCTAAGTTATGTACAAGTTCCACTTGGAACTTGGAACCTACCCGTTAGAATAGATTCTTCAATCTTTTGGAACTTGAAACCTACCTTACATATTCTAGAACTTAGAACCTCAACTGTCATAGGTTCCAAGATGTACCCAGGTCCCACTTTTATTATTATATAAATGATTACAATTCACTAATCATAACTTATATTTAGATACACGAAAAATATAAACATTAATAAAGTAAAAATCTTAGCCATAAAATGGAAATTCGAACTAGTGCTTTTAGATTATACACTCATCATTAAATAACATGGAATATCGGAAGATTGTACGAAGACACGGATCAAGAAAAATATTAAAACTTGTTCCAAGTTGTAAGTTATAGGTTCCAGGTTCCTCCAATTAAGAACTTGAAACCTACTCGTTGAAAGGAACCTACCTTATATACCTTGGAACCTGGAACCTATAGGTTTCCACTAGTCCGGTTCTCAGATTTCGTTCTACCCTGAAACCATGCTCAACCCTATTTCAACATATTTGAAATATTTCTTAACAAATTTAGTATCAACGCATGCCTCGCACTTATAATGAGCATCCAATTCAAATCTTGAATTAGCCCCAAGTTTTCTATCTTCTTCTTTATATCATAATTTGCATGTCCTAATCTACCATGCTATGAATAAGAAGACATAACAATGTAAACTAAAGACTTCTCTTTATTAGTAGTTTTTAGGTACAAGAATTTCAAGTGTACATCAATGACAATCACATTGATTTAAATAGGTCATTACACAAATATCATTTCCTCACATACAATTTTAAAACCCTTCTGAATAAGTATGGGACCAAAAATTAAATTCTTTTAGGGTCCGTTCGTTTAGCGAAAAATGGGCCATTTCTGAAAATATTTTCCCATAAATCATTTTCCAGGAAAATGACAATATTTTCTGGTATTCGACTAAAACTTGAAAATGTTTCGGAAAATATTTTCCGGTGTTCGGTAAGGAAAATATATTCCACTCAACAGATTGGCGAGCGCGAGCGTCAATCAAGACTCGCCAAATTGACAAGCGCGAGTTTGAGATCGACGAGCTTGAGGTTCACCTGGTTCGACGACTAGCTAAAAAAGAAGAAAAATGGGAAACAAAGAAAAGAAAAGAAAAAAATTAAAAAAAAAAAAAAAAAAAAAGGAAAAAGGAAAATAAAAATAATTCAAATTAAAAAAGAAAATAAAAATTAAAAATAATTCGAATAAAAAAAGAAAAGAAGAAGAAGAAAGGGGAGGAGGAGGAGGAAGTGAATATTTGTAGAGGTGTAAGATAAAAGAGATCAAGTAAAGAAAATGTTTTCCACTGTTCAAAAGTAGAAAACATTTTCCCCATACTTTAGAAGACTTTTTTCCTTTGATGGAAAACATTTTCCACAAGGAATCATTTTCCTTGAAACGAACACCGGAAAATCGGAAAACGTTTTTCCGAAATTATTTTCCGTGAAACGAACGGAGTCTTAGATCTCCAATACATGGAACTCATTTAGTAAGGTGATTTCCTTGCCGAAGGTGAATTTCAAGATCGATTTCCTCTCCCATCAATTTTGGCTAATGTAAAGTTAGCCATATAAAACATCTGCTTTTTCTTAGCTTTCTAGTAAGATGAGAATAGGTATTTATCCATACAACTATGATTTGTGATTCTTGCATCCAATCACCAATTGGTATCGTTTGATATTAAGGATACCTTAGACACTACCACAACAGTTAGTCTCTCATCACTTTCCTACTCTGTTAGATTTAGCTGCTTGGTTACACTACTGCCCCTACCTTTGTTCATACATTTCTTGCAATCTTTAATCCGATGGTTAGGCTTGTTGCAAACAACATATCCATTGAAATTTCTGGGATTGTTCCTTCTGCTTGCATTTTCCTTGAAAGACTTCTTTCGCTTCCTATCTTGCTTGGAATTGGAAAACACAATAGTGTTGGCCTTTAGTTCCATAGGAGGATTTGCATTCATCACGTTATCCTTCTTGATTATGAGGCGTAGAATGAGATCTCCAAGGCTCATCTATTTTTGTTTGTGCTTCAAATAATTTTTGAAGTCTGACAAACTCAAAAGTAGCTTTCTCAATAATAGCTGTCACTTGGAATGATTCACTAAGTAACATTTCCTCGGCAAAGATATCGTTTAGAATTGTTTGCAATCTTTAGAATTGTTTGCAACTGGTTCGTGACGGATTTAGAATCCACAATCTTAAAGTTTAGGAATTTGGCAACCACAAATTTTTCAGTGCTTATGTCCTCAATTTTGTATTTCTTTTCTAAGTCTCCCATAATTGTTTAATAATTTCAATGTTACAATAAACATAATACAAGGAATTTACTAAATAATTAAGGATATAGTTTTGGCATATGAAGTCCTTGTGCTTCCAAACCTCCAATGCCCCAAGCATCATGACATCCTGCTCATATAGACTAATTATTGGGCACACCTCCGATAAATACTTTATCAGATTCAACATGATTAGATAGAAGAACATCTTCCGTTGCCACTACTTAAAGTCCACACCGGTGAATTTCTCTAGTTTCTCATTGAGTGTTACTGGAGTTGGTACTGCCAAATGAGGCAAAGTCTACTGAACCATCTCGCCAGAAATTGAGGCATACGGCATTTGGCTGCATTGTTTTGAAAAACAGTATGGTGTATATTAGTCGAGTGACTTGTACTTGTATCACCATAGATGGTTTCAACTTGACACTAGGCCAAGAGATTTGAACCTCACCAGTTAAAAAGACTATAGAAATGTCTCAAGAAACATTTGAACATCATTAGGTACTTGATTGTTATTAACCATCTTGGTTTTCTAAAAACCCTATAAACAATAAAACTAGTCGCCTTAAGATTGTTGAAAAAATTGATTATGTATTGCAGAAAATACACAACACTGTTTGTTGTAACCAAAGCAATAATAATTCTAAGAAAGTGATGACAAATAAACAGGAGATGAAGTACGGCTAAGCAAATCTTCTTAAAGTGATTACTTTCCTACCAACGGTGAAAAACGGTTTCACGAATTATGTTTTTCAAGAAACAACGGCTTGAACTTGTTTGTATCAGCATTATACAAACAAGACTTTTTCGAATACTTCTTAAAACCGGTACACTATGATAATGACCGTAGAGAAATCTAAATGACTTTGAGGAATTTTTGTTGTTTTTTTTTTTTTTAACTAAGGAGGCAAATCTATTTATAGACAAGGGAAACACTTGCAGAAAACTATAAGAACATGAACCGGAGAGTCATGTCAACAATACTCACATTAATTGAGCCAATAATAATAATCATAATTACAGTAATTCATGTTTTTATAAAAACAAAGAAATTGTTGCAAAAAAATCTGAAAAGACATAACTGTCGCCCGTGAATTGAAGATATGCATTCATTAACGTCCATTAAGGCTTCCATTAATGCATAAATTAACGGGCCCATTAAAGCTTCAGCACGTAGCCAAAGCACGTGACTGATGTTGAGCCATTAACAGCCTATAATTACAACATGCGCCACCGAAAGGCTAAAGCCATCCGCCTTCGTAATGAATTATGCTGAGATTTTTGCTTTTTGATATGCCTTAAGTGGAAAAATATCACCGTCCTAATCAATATGATCTAAGAAAATATTGTTGTCCCGATTTTCAAATTTATCCACATTTTCGTGGATATTTGTAATCGGAATTTCATGTGATATGTGAGAATATATCTTTGACAAGTTGACTACATGAATTTACGATATGCAATTCATCACAAACAAATGATTTTCCGGTGTCAGTCTTGCTTCTGTTGGATCGAATATGATTCAATATGCTGAATGAATCTAATTTCATTATTGGACAAAAACAAATTAGGGTTATTCCAAAAAGGGTTATTGTATTTCGTTTTCAAGGGATGGATGGAGTAAAAAGTACCGATACCCGAAGCCAAAATAACATAATTAATGCCTTAACGTATAAGGATATCATGGATCTAAGAAAGTTCCTAAAAGGTTTCATCTCGGTTCTCATTCGGATCCAATGATCACCGACTAAAAGGCATTTCTTCCTTCCGAGGAAAAAAAAAGAGATATGAGGAAAATTAAGGACGCAGGACATGCATGCAACGACACGTAAAATTAATTAAATCATCTGTGGAGCCTACCGTCCCTGCACAGCAAACGGGTAGGTAGCAGAGGTCTTGTAAAAGCTCAAGCTCTCTTCTTTTGGTGAGGCTAATATCCAAACGAAGCCAAAGTAACATGATCAATGAGTTAACGTTTATTTTTTTTTTTTTTTTTGAACTCTCAATAACTTAACGTTTAAGGATGTCCAAAAAAGCTCGCGCGATGTAAGATCTGACCCGAACCCGAGAACGGAGCGACCCGCCGGCGATTCGACAAATCCACCTGAAGAAAAGGTGGAGAAAAAGGCGAACGGCGAAAAAACAAATCCTTTTTCACCAAGAAATCCCGTCTTCCTCCTCCTCCGACCAAAAAAAATCCGTCTTCCCCCTCCTCCTCCTCCTTCCTCCGTCTCTGCAATCTCCAGTACACAACTCTCTCTCTTTCTCTCTCTCTCTCTAGACTCTGCACCTCTCGACCCTCCTCCATCGACGGCGGAGATCAGCCGTCGCGGCCCAATCCCCCCCCCGTCCCCCGTCGCGATCGGAGCCCGATCGGAGCCGCGCCTCGGCCTCTCCCTCTCCCTCTCCCCCATGGCTTCCCCGGGAAACCCTAACCAGCCGTCCCCTCCTCCTCCCCCTTCGACATGGCCAAATTCTTCATGCCGCCCGCCTCCCCGTCGCAGCCCCAATCCCACATTCCTTACTCTCCCCCGCCCCCTCCTCCTCCCCCTCCTCCTCCTCCTACCCTCCCCCACCGTCGGCCCCGGCCACGGCCACTTCAATTACTCCCCCGCCCACACCTCCCCCTTCGCCCACCAGGACCACCTCCTCTCGCAGCGCTCCCTCTCCTACCCCACCCCGCTCCTTCAGCCCCCAGCCCTAACGCCGGAGCCCACCTCATGGCCCTGCTGAGCACCTTCCCCCAGCCCCAGCCCCAGCCGCAGCCGCAGCCGCCTCTGGCCCCGTCCGAGCTCCCCGCGCCGAGCTCCGGCTCCGGCTCCGGCTCCGTCCCGGCGGTGCCGGCTCGGATGCCGAGCAGCAAGGTCCCGAGGGGGCGGCATTTGGTGGGGGATTCCGTGGTGTACGACGTGGATGTTAGGCTGGCCGGCGAGGCGCAGCCGCAGCTCGAGGTCACGCCCATCACGAAGTACGCGTCCGACCCCCAGCTCGTGTTGGGGCGCCAGATTGCGGTGAACCAGTCGTACATATGCTATGGTTTGAAGCAAGGGAACATAAGGGTGCTTAATATTAATACCGCGTCTCGGTCTTTGCTCCGGGGTCACACGCAGGTCGGTTCATCAAATTTGAAAATATGTGTAGAGGAATGATTTCTTTGGGCCTTCGATTACGGTAGACTACTAGCTTTGCGAGGGTATTATGTGAAGTTTGATAGTTGGCGTTCCGCTTGAGATTTGAGGTCGAGCTAGCATATTGCAAGTATGATAGTAAGTTAAAATCTTCGCAGTTACGAAATGATAATGCGCGAAGATAGATCATTTTTCTAACTTGAGTTCGTTTTCTGGGAAAACTATATAATTTGCTGGCTTTAGTAATTCGAAGATGGATATGTCTTCATTGACCAGCATGCCACTATTGCGTGGGAAGAAGTAACATTTGACTTTAGTTTTAATTGGGAGGGGTTCCTACATTGCATGAGATGCTGACTGTTCAATATGTTCATATAGGACATAGTCCTGGCATTGCTTTGATGTACTCAAGGTTCCTCTCTTTGATTCGGTACTTCACTATGTGGTTGCATCTCTCTTGTCGTGGACTTGAAGTGATGTAGGATAGATAATTTTGGGAATTCTGTTTTCTGCTGTTTAATTTATTTCTTCAGAGAGAGACAGACTTGATGAGAAGTGTTTCACTTGTGATCGCTGTCTTTTCTGGACCTTTCTGTTCATCTAAGTAATGTTTGCTTCTCTCAGAGGATCACGGACATGGTTTTCTTTGCTGAGGATGTTCACCTTTTAGCCAGGTAATTTTCCACTTCACTTCTTTAAGCTTGTTCTTATCATTCCTTTGCCTCATAGGGCATACTTTTTTACAGTGCAAGCACAGACGGAAGGATTTACGTGTGGAAAGTCTCTGAAAGTGTAGAGGAAGATAATAAGCAACAGATTATTGGAAACATTGTCATTGCCATTCAACTAACGGGATTGGAGTCTGTCCATCCACGCGTTTGTTGGCATTGTCACAAACAGGTGTTTCATTGTTCATGTACTTAATTATGTTGTTGGAGTATGGTCTGCTTTCCTTATGCAGTTTCTCCCTCTCTGACTTTTTGGTTGTCTTAGTCAAGTTTTAAATCTTTTGACTTTTGTGAACTCTCTTGAAATTATTCAGGAAATTCTGGTGGTTGGAATAGGAGAACATGTTTTGAGAATTGATACAACTAAAGTGGGGAAGGGTGAACTTTATTCAGCAGAGGAACCTCTCATGTGTCCTATTGATAGTCTCATTGAAGGGGTTCAGTTTGTTGGAAAACATGATGGAGAAGTGACTGATTTGTCAATGTGCCAGTGGATGACCTCCCGTTTGGCTTCCTCTTCCGTTGATGGCACGGTATGGCCTTTGCGTGTGTTCTTGTACAGGTTTTTGTTGATTAAGCATTTTGGCTTGCAGTTAACAGATGGCAAACCAGCTATACCTGGGTCTCTGCTTTCGACTGCTAGATCTGAAAGAGTTCTTTATGTGTGTTATTTGGGATAATGATAGTGGAAGTCTGGAAACTTGTGTCGATCGTTGCTTTAGTCCATGGACTCTTTTTTGAGTCAATTAAGTCCTAAACTTTTCGACGTCCTTCGTATCTGTCCTTTTGTTAACTCTTGTCACTTTTTCCAAAAAGACAAATTAGAAAAAAGGGGCGAAAATTCTGATAGAGATTGGGCTGAGGGGGCAAGAAGAGGGGCAGCACCACTGCCTGCCTTTGTCGCCTACCTTGCCACTGGGTATGTGCCCTCGCATGGACATCACGGCTGTCTTGCCACCAATGGGTGGGGGCCCCTTGCCATCGTCACCCCAATGAGGGCCGGCGGCTGCCCTCTTTGTTGTTTCTCTTTCACGCAAACCCCCCACCCCCTGTGGGCTTTTTTAATTTTTAAATATTTGTTATTATCAGTTCATTTTTTTAATTTTAACAATGAAAACGACACTATTTTAGACTTTAACAAGCTCCATCTCTTACATAACAGCCACTTGGATAAAGAGATAATGGTAGAAAAGGCCAGCTTGGATTTTTCTGTCTAGTGAAAGGTGATGGACTTAATGAAAGGACTAATTAGAAGAATGGCAACAAGTTTTAGGACTAAAGTGATGGATAGACACAATTTGGAAGACTTCCATTGTCATTATCTCATTTTATTTTTCTAGATAAATGTGCTCATGTTGCAGATTTGAATACCCTGTTGGTCTTATTTGAATAGAATAGATCAATGGAATTATTATGCTGTATGTCATGTTTGTAGTAGTATGTCACCCTAAGGGCCTAGAAAAACTGGTGCACTTTCTAGTTACGTTGCACATCTGAAAACTTTATTGCAGAGATGGCAATCTAGGTCAATTATTGGGTTCCTTGAGAAGAATTTCCTGTGTCATTGAAAATCATGGTTATTTGGTTTTACTTGCCAGTTCCTGCAGCTTTTGGCACATATAAAGTCTACAACATTCATTAAAAATGTCATAGTGGACATTGTTCTGCTTTCCATTAACTTCGCAAAATCAACCTTTGAAGTCTTACTTTTAGATCTTTCTCAGTAATCTTCAAACTATGTGGCTCAAAGCTGATAATTATTTCATGCGTACATGTCAGAGTATTGTTGGAAGCAATGGCTGGAGAACTCTTTACCATATCGTACTTGAGCTCTGTAGAAGTTTTATAACATCCAACCTGGCAGTTATTTCTGGCTTTGTTTCATAGAAAAAGAAGAAATGTGCATTCTCAGGTTGCTCCTCAAAGTTGTACCCTACATTTACTGTGGCTGGTCATGAAGACAGTTCAACTTGTGCAGGAAGGAGCGTACATTAGCATTTATTCAGACCTTTGTTCGGGTCTAAAATCTCTTTTCATATGATTTAAACCTATATATTTTGAGATGCTCTTGTGATGGTGGAAGTTGAATGAGTAACTTCTCCAATGTTGCTGTGGCCAACATAGTTTAATTACTTTCTGCCTTGCTTCCATTGTCCATGCATTGCAACAATAACAACTAGGCCTTATTACCCAAAGTGGAGTGGTTTTTATATGAGTCCTCTTACTATATTGTGCTCTGCTTCCCTATTTCATGCATCATCATGAAAATTTTCCTTTTGGCAGAATCTTTTGACATTGTTCTCTGCTCCCCTGTTTTATGCATCGGCCCCCATTACACTGAATTTTATGCATGCCTACAATCGTGATAATGTGTCACCATATTCTTTGGTTATCGCTAAAGTATGATGATGATAATAGTCAATTATATTCCCTAGCCTTTAAACTTGTTTTGACTGAAAGCCTGTGTCATGTGACAGATAAAGATTTGGGAAGATCGTAAAACATTGCCACTTGCTGTTCTGAGACCATATGATGGCCAACCTGTTAGTTCAGCTGCATTTGTGACTTCTCCCCATCGGCCAGACCATATAATACTTATAACAGCGGTACAAGCTCAATGACCTTTCTTTTCTTGATTTGTTTGTTATTGTCCATCAAATCTTTGCCCGTTCCAGTACACAGCAATCGGCAATTGGGATTCCACATGTAGCTCGTAAGCTAATCTGTTTTCTGGATGACGTTATTATTGATATGTAACCTGTATTATTGTATGTCTGCACGGGGTGTTTATTATTTAGATTGTTGTCTTACAATTTTCCAACACAGACAAGTTGGAGTGCTGACACTTATGATCTATGCTTATTTGTTTGACATTGTTGCACCTGTTTCTAGGGTCCATTAAATCGTGAACTCAAGGTTTGGGCTTCAGCAAGTGAAGAAGGTTGGCTTTTGCCAGGTGATGATGAAAAATGGAAGTGCATGCAGACGTTGGACCTCAGGAGTTCATCTGAACCGCATGTTCAGAAAGCGTTCTTCAATCAAGTTCTTGTATTGCCTCAAGCTGGTCTTCTTTTGCTTGCAAATGCTAAGAAGAATGCTATCTATGCTGTGCACTTAGAATATGGTCCCAATCCAACAAGTACTTGCATGGACTATTTGGCAGAGTTTACTGTCACAATGCCCATTCTGAGTTTTACTGGGGTAAGTGATGTATCAGCATATGGGGAACAGGTGATTCAGGTTTACTGTGTCCAGACACAAGCTATTCAGCAGTATGCCTTGGACTTATATTTGTGCCTACCACCACTTTTGGAGAAGGTGGGATTAGAGAAGTCTGATCCTGATCTGTCTTGTGATGTGATGAATGTTGAAGGACTAACAGCTGCAGATGCTTCCGAAATAAAACCTACTGAATTTCCATCAGCTGCTTCGGCACCTAAAATAACTGAGAGAACAAGCAGCCCTGACATTACAGAGGCTATCAGGTTTCCGATAAGCTCTGTTTCTGTTGAGATGACTGCTCCACAAGCAGTTACATCCTTGGATGAAGATTCTCGAACCATTAATGTGGCACCTTCAACTAGTCAATCTGATATTCACGTCGTTGCAGCTGCCCCTCCTCTTCCTTTAAGTCCTAGGTTGTCTCATAAACTTTCTGGTTTTAGAAGTCCATCAGGTGTTTCTGATTCTGGTCTTCCTTTTAGTAATCACACTGGCAATGAACAAGTCATGAGTTCTTCTGTAGATAGGCAAGTGGAAAGTGTCCCTGCACAGACGTCAGATGTGGCTTTGACGAAGGATGAGTCGAGGAATGATGAAAAGAGAGTTGTACAAGATAATGCATCCAGTATGCTTAACCGTCCTGTTGTGTTCAAACATCCTACTCACTTAATTACTCCCTCTGAAATATTAAGGGCTGTTTCATCCTCTGAAACTAGTTTTCTTGGTGGCAAGAGTGAGGAAGAGGCAAATACTCAGGATGTGGTTGTTAATAGTGAAGCAGGTAATACACCAGAAGAAATCAAAGTTGTAGCGGATACAGGATTTACACAGGAAGATGAATTATCTCGTGAGGAACGAACTCAGGATTTTGTTGCAGAGAATAGAGAGAGAATTTTTACTTCTCAAATTTCAGATCTTGGAATGGAGGTGGCCAGGGAATCCCGTGACTTATCAGAAAGCTTGGCAGAAGCTAATCCAGTTGCCGGTAGTAGATTGATGGAGCCACCTGGCCAATCCCCTTCTGGTGATGTGGAAGAAATCCATGACTTATCAAAATATGTATGTGAAAAGGTTTCGGAGCCAGGTATGGCTGCAACAGTCTTGCCAGGCCCAATATCAAATGGGAAAAGTAAAAAGCAGAAGGGGAGAAATTCCCAAGTTTCAGGTCCATCTTCATCATCCCCCAGTGCTTCTAATTCAACAGATTCTTACAATGAAGCTGTCACAAGTTCAAGTCTTCCATCAATGGAAGCTGCTTTTCCTCACATTGTGGCAATGCAAGAGAAACTTAATCAGGTAAATGCAAAACACACTGGACTAGGAAACATTCATAGGCTTGTGAGCAAAAGTACTGTTTTTTCTTTACCATATTTCTTTTTTGACATTGATATTTTCACTGCTTTGGGATCTTGGCTTGCATCTGAGGGTTTACATAGTCTTTTTGCTATATGTTTGAGTTTTCTATTGAACCTTGTGCTGCTTTTAAGATGATTAGAGGTTTTGTAATCATTCTTTGGTTTTCATCATAGACGTCTGGTCAATATGTGCCAATGTAGCTATGTACTTTGGAAGCTTTTTTGTAGCTTGTGTTTGTCAAGCGTGTTAGGTCCCAAATCTAATCTGTTTTAAAGAGGAAAAAATGAGATTTGAGTGGTGAATTGTTTTGGATAGGAGCAAGTGATCCTTTTGGAATGCATTCTTTTCACTCAGATGCTTGACATACTTAAATGGTTAATTAAAGGAAAACTACCAAAAATATACCTCACCTCTCATCAGATGACCACTTGCGTACCTCAACTTTTGAAAATATGAGTTTTACCTTTGGGGACCACTTTGCACATTCACATCAAATAGCCAGTGACCATAGTTATGAAAATAATATCACATTCCATAAATGCCCCTCCCCAAATCCTAAATTATCACACCCACCCAAAACACTCAAAACCAACTGAAAAAAAAAAAAAAAAAAAAAAAAACAAGACAAAACCCCATGCAAGATTTTAAAATGAGTTTTCAAGGAGAGGCAATGTGGTCTTTTCATTGTGGGGTTTTGCTTAGAGGTATGTGAATGTTATTTGCAAAAAAAGAGGTGTCTAAGCAGTCATTGGGTTAAAAGTGAGGTTTGTTTTTGGTATTTTTTTTAATTTATTCTGTAGTGAGAAGTCCCGGAGAAGATTATTGTACTAATTTTAAATCTTTGATATGATCATCCTGCTGTAGCTGATGAACATGCAAAAAGAAATGAAGAAGCAGATGACTGCTACTGTTAACGTGCCGATCACTAAAGAAGGCAGAAGACTGGAGACTTCCCTAGGGCGTTCCATGGAGAAAACTGTCAAGGCTAATAATGATGCCTTTTGGGCTCGGTTTCAGGAAGAGAGTTTCAAAAATGAGAAATTGGTGCAGGACCGTATGCAGCAAATAACAAATTTGCTTAGTAACTTGATGAACAGGGATATGTCAGCCATTCTGGATAAAATTGTGAAAAAGGAATTGGCTACTGTTCAACAATCTGTAGTACGTGCCATCATGCCAGCTGTTGAGAAGACAGTATCTTCAGCTATTGCGGATTCATTTCAGGTTAAATACTATTTATCTCTTTTCAGGGAAAGCTCCTTTATTTTGATTCATCTATTTCTTATTTTGATTCTTCTATTTCTTATCATCCAGAAAGGAGTTGGTGATAAAGCTGTTAGTCAACTGGAGAAATCAGTTAATTCAAAACTTGAAGCCACAGTCACCCGACAAATCATGGCACAGTTCCAAACTTCTGGCAGGCAAGCTATTCAGGTTAGTATAAGATTGACCAAATTGTCTTTATAGAGAAAATTCACTAATGTATGCAAGATTTAAGCCTATTAAAGAAGATGATTGTAACTTTACTGCGCTCTAATTAGCCAAAGTGAATGAGTCTTTAGTGTGTTTGTGCATTAATTGAAAGCACAGGAGTTTTGCAACTTCTTTTTCTTAAATGAATACTTGTGCTTGCTCATTTTATGAATGCTTGATTTTTGTTCTTTTTGCGTCTGAGAAACCATTTTCGTTTTCATCAGCACGGTCTTTTTGTAGCTTCTATTTGTAAGAAATTTTTGGCCTTTAGCTCATATCACTCCTTTCTTCATGCTCTTTTTCCTTTTGCTTCTACTTATTGTGATGTTCGTACATTTTGCACTTTTGTTTGCATTTATGTGTCTTGAGATTCCTATATAATTGCTTGAAATGATAAATGTCATGCAGGATGCATTAAAGTCTACTTTGGAAGCTTCAGTGATCCCTGCTTTTGAGATGTCATGTAAAGCTATGTTTGAGCAAGTAGATGCTACTTTCCAGAAAGGAATCACCGAACACACTACTGCAGCTCAGCAGCATTTAGAATCTGTTCATTCTCCATTGGCACTTGCTTTAAGGGTGTGTAATCTGCTTTACAACTTTAACTATGGTTATCATTACCGTCTTAACTACTTTGAACATTATCATGTCTTGGCGGTTCATTGCCTGTGATATGCAAACTTTCTGTGCTAAATGACATTATTAAGATCATCAGAAGGTTTGGGATTGGGAATCTGGCTGAAACCAGAATCAGGACTGATGCAGATAATAAGTGAGTGAAGAATGTGTTTGGAAATTTCTGAAAGCTTGTATACTCTTTGGGATTGTGTGAAGCTAATTAAAGGAGTGCAACATATGGTGTAGCAGTGTCCTGTGAGATCATCTCCAAAGATTTTGCAGCGACATCTGGCATTGATTTCTCATAAACTGCATTTAAAGATCAAATTATACTTAACTTGGTTGCACATTAATCTTACCAAGTGCTCCAAGAAGGCAATTCTCAACCAGGTTCCAGATCTCCTTGATGCCTTACTCATATTCTGTCTTAGTATCTAATTGATTTACAGAGTCAGCTCTTGCTTGGTACTTGGATAAATATCTTCTTATTTGAGAAAATGCTGAATATAGGCTTCAAAAGTATGAGATGGCAAGAAAGCTTCATTGTCCCTACAAATTAATAAACATTATGCTGCCTTGTTTTCTGCAGGCTGTTTTTGTTTGTCTAGAGACAGTCAGATTTGGGATACAATTGGATTGAATGATGAATTCCCTGTATTTCGCATATACTGTCATTGTTCAGGGAAACACTGGATAAAAGGGTAAAATTAGAAATGTCCTTTGTTTAGGGTATTTGGTGGGGACTAGAATACAATTGGATAAAAACTTTAAAATCAAATAAATAACTCCAATCTTGGGAGATCATCTGCCCGAGGTCTATAACTTTGCAATCGTCTTTGTTGTAGTGGTCACACCATCCCCCACCTGCAGTTTTGGATCTTGATGGAGAACAAGTGTAACTTCAGTCCTCTTGGCCATGAGAGAGGGAGGGAGGGAGATGGAGGTGGGGAGGGAGGGAGGGAGTAGATTAGGCAACTATCTTGATGCTCAGAGAAAGAGAGAGAGAGAGAGAGAGAGAGAGAGATTAGGCAACTACCTGATGCCGCAAACTGTTCGTGCTTCATTCTTTTTAGTTTTTTCCCTTTTAAATTAAGTTCTTGTCTCAAGATGGCAAGTACAATCCCATACCTACAGTCTGGATACTTATCTAACCCATGGTGTGCCACCAAACACCAGTTGTGATGTGTTGATTTTATCCAACCTTAAGACCAAACACACCCTTAGTCATTTAATGCCAGACGCTAGATGGGATTGTGTTCTTTGATTTTTTTCAATCGGTTCATACACCCCGGTGCCTTACTTATGATTGTTCTGTTCTTGCTTATCATAAGATGAGGAGATATTAATGCTTTTCTTATTATATTGGTTTTAAATATTTTTTGAATTCTCTGATGTTCTAGAATAATATTAATTTTATATGATTTTGCAGGATGCCGTTAATTCAGCGTCGTCAATGACACGGACGTTGAGTGGAGATTTGGCTGAAACTCAACGGAAGCTTTTAGCTCTCGCTGTAGCTGGAGCTAACGCACCAGTAAACCCATTGGTTACGGAATTAAGCAATGGGCCATTGGGTAGTCTACAGGAAAAGGTTCGACTTCTTGTATGAAATTCTTGATGTGTCATGTTTTCTATGCAAGTTTCAAGATTGTCTGGCATTCGAGGAGGAATTACATAAATGTTTTCCACATTATAGGCTGAACATAACTGTGCATGGTTGTGCCTCATATTCTGTACTTCTGTGCATGAACCTCTTTACTATGAGTCTCCAATTTGAAGAAAATATGATGCTTCATCTGCCCTGCATGTGGCTTTTCTTTAGGAATTGTCCTGTCAATCATCTATTGCATGCATAATGGAATGTCAGTGTAGCCGGTGCCTTGAATGCCCAGTTTCAATGTGCTTTAATTCAACAATCGAAGTATCTGAAATCTGAATTATTGAGCCTGCTTGGAACCCCCCTTCTCCCTCTTTTTTTCTCTCTGAGCCTGCTCGGAAGGCCAATAAATGATGTCACTACTTCTTAGTCCCCCCCCACCCCTTTTTTTCCTCCTCCTCTCTTTTTGTACTTTGTGGAGAACTGATATGTCATTTCTGTAACAGGTTGACAAGCCATTTGATCTAACCAAAGAACTGTCACGATTTATCTCTGAACACAAATATGAGGAAGCTTTCACCTTGGCCCTGCAAAGAAGTGATGTGTTCATTGTATCTTGGTTATGTTTTCAGGTATTCAGTTGTTGAACGTGGTGTAGAATGTCGCATCTATTTCAAGATTTTCTTGTCTTGCCGATTAACTTGAATGAACTTGGGGGTATAAGGACTGTTTATAACTAGTGATTTGTTTTACTACGATGAAAATTCCAAACGATCCTGATAAATTTTGATTTTGTTTGTTCCTGGCTTTGTGAGGCAGATCATCTGCATTTGCAGTTGGCTGACATGCCAGATAGATTGGATTCTGTGAGAGATGCTGAACTTTAACCTTTTTTGTCCTTTTGACAGGTTGATCTACATAGGATATTGACAATCACCCCTCTCCCATTAAGCCAGGGAGTACTACTGTCTCTCTTGCAGCAGTTGGCCTGCGACATCAACAAAGACACACCTCGGAAGCTGTCATGGATGACCGATGTGGCCGGTGCCATTAACCCATCAGACCCAGTAATCGCGGTGCATGTGCGGCCCATCTTCGAGCAAGTTTACCAAATACTGAGCCATCAACGTACTCTGCCAACCAATGCCAGCCCCGAGCTATCTAGTATACGCCTTCTCATGCATGTCATTAACTCCATGCTGATGACGTCTAAATGACAATGACACCTGTGAAAAGTGTTGTGCTAGGGCTAAGTCAATATGAGGCCCATAGTAATTTTAGTCGAATCTGTACAGATCTTTAGGGAGTTTCATTTGGACTTTTCTAGGGCTGTAAAGTTCCCGTAGCTGTCGACACTGTGAAGATAGGATTCGACTCCAGCGTCACAAAAAGAGTATAGAAAGAATCCATGATTGTTTGCAGATGCTTGCTTCTTCACTCACCTTCCCGCTCGTCCGTTCTCTCGGTAGTTTAGGCTATATTACAGAGAAGCTTTTGATCCATTGGAGATCAGTTAAAGCCGATGGACGAGCTTTTCTTCGCTCTCGGCAGGTAATGTATCTGTTACGTGGGGCGTTCCCATTATCTATATTTCTTTGCATATTCTTTTTAAATTTAGGACGCATTTGTTTTACAGAAAATTTGAGAAAAATGTCTTTCATGGAAATCGTTTTAAGGAAAATGGTCAGTTTTCATTTATTTAATGATCTGAAGAAAGTAATTTATTTTCTATCAAAAGGGGAAGTCGATTTTTCCGAATCTAGTCTTTGTTGTTTTCAGTTTATGGAAAATATTTTATACAAATCAATTATTTCCTGTCATCAAAACACAAGAAAGTTTGAAAATAAATTTTCGAAAACAGTCGGATATTTTGATTTTGCTATTAATGGAGTGAAGTAATCCGCAAAGGTTATGATGTGGGGAGGGGCAAAAGGCAACTATGGCGGATTCATGCGCCATAAGATCCGGACCAGATTTCTCTTTTTTCCCAATTTGCACGGCACTTTGACTGACGTCCGTCGTGCAACTCCCGTGGAAAACATGAAGACTTCTCACCTTAGGATAACATCGCTCGGTCGCTATATGGGTCTTTGCTCCATGTTAAATGGTGTAAAATTCCAGCATCCTCGCACTACAATCTTGGCCGAGTCCCATTTTCTTGAGCAAAAATCCCGGTACGTTTCGTCCGACCATCAGTGTTGACGAAACAAATCTCTGTCGCGGTAATTCAGCACCAGTTTCCTAATCGACCGACAACTAACACCCATCGCATGCTTCCTTCCCTTTGTCAAGGAGTGCTCCCAGGGGTCGTCATCCATACACCCAATTAGGGAAAATTCTTAATCGGGTTGCCCTGTTTCTCTCGCTTTATGTGTAATTGGTCCTTCAGAAATTGGTATATCTTTTTAGAAATTAGTATATCTTACCACCAAGAAGTAAGAACCATAAATTATGTTCACTGCGACACTGACACATCACAAAAAACTCTAAACTTAGTTGCCGTATCACGAAAAAAACTCAAAACTTCACATACTCTCTATTAGGCGGCGGGCATTTGAGGCTGATAAAAGGGGCTGAAATGGTGGTGGAGAAGTTTTTATGTAGAGTTTAGGAGTCTGCGAAATAATTTTTACAAGAGGAGGTGCCAGCTGCTTTATACTTTCGGCTCTCTAAAAACACCCAAAAAAGCGAATGAACGAATCAGCAAAGAAAAGAAATGTTAGGATGGGCTAGTCTGGGCTGGTCGAGCTAGCTCTAATCGAATTGTGACATCACGTAAAGTAAGTTTGCCCTAATTGAAGTACACAGGGAAAAGGACTAAAAGCTAAGGGGAAAACATCCATTTCTTAGACAGAGAATCGGAGTTATAATTCCACCGAGTGTATATTATTGTCTCCGCTGATATGAATTCGAGATTTTTTACCATACAAAAAATTTCGCAATAAGTAAATTTGGGTTAATGACACAAAAAAAAATAAAGTATTTATATCATAATGGACATAATTTAAAATTTTTTAAAATATTAACCCTTCTTTATTAAATATATTTAGGCCAGTGTCGGCGGAGATATTTATTAACAAGACCCTTGTGACTAAACCGCCCGAAAAGAGGCGCTAAAGTGGGCCTTGGACATAACTCTGAGTAACCTCATTCAGTCAGTGGAATCATATCAATTACGCTTTTCCTTTTAGTCATTTTTCACTAATCTTTCATGTCGTCACGGCTGGCGCGATTCGACCGGACTAATGTCCTCCGTTAGCCGGGCACGTGCTTGCGAAATTCGGGTATATCGTCGGAAAAGCGGAGTTACCGAGCGACACGTGTCGATTGTGTTAAAAAAAGTACCAAATGATATAAATAAGAAAAAAAAAATGGACGGGATAAAAATAAATGACATGAGAATTTATTTATTTTTCTATTTCATTTCCATCTCTACTCACTAACAAAAATGCCAAAAAAAAAAAACTAGTCTCTTCTGTCAGAAAAAAAATCCGTGACTCGAAGATTTAATTATATACAATTTTTTTTTTATTTTACATTTCTGATTCTGGAACATTGCTCAGAAGAAGACGACGAAATTGGAAAATGCCAAAAAGCCTTCTCGTTTTTCTTCCTTCGGCTTCGATGGCACGCGCGAGTCCTGTGCCGCGCAATGCGCCTCACCAGCACTGGTCCGTCTCCCACCGCCGGGTCGAGCAGAACCCGGCCCAGCCCGCGCGCTGCTGCTGCTGCTGCTGCCGCCGCCGGCGGACGCTCCCGAGCGACAGGTCGTACACGGCCCTCGCCGCCGGGTCGGAGAGCGTCTCGTACGCGCTGTGGATCTGGATGAAGTCCCGGCCGTCGGTCTCCCCCGCGGCGTCCGGGTGGTACGCCTTGGCCAGGGCCCGGTACGCGGCCTTGATCTCCCTGGCCGACGCATCCTCCCGCACCCGCAGGATCTCGTACAGGCTCAGCCTCTCCCGCCGCCGCGGCTCGAGCCCGGCGATCGACGGCGCCGCGGCGGGCGACGGGGCCGCGTGGCAGGTGGCGACGCAGCGGACGCGGAGCCGCGACCTCGGAGACCCGGCGGCGGAGGAGGGAGGAGCTCCGGCGACGGAGCGACGGCGGCGATGGGAGGCGAGGGACGGAGGAGGAGGGGTTAGGGTTAGGGACATTTGAAAATTGGGGGAGGGTCGGGGTGCAAAATGGTAATGCTGGGAAAAGTCGCGGGTGTGGATGGGAGGGAGAGAGAAAGTGAGGGCCCTTTTATACGCACGGAAGAATTTGGATCCTGGGGGTAAATCTGGGATTTCGCAGGGGCGAAAAATCCGTGTGTGGAGCCTGTTGTTTGAGGAGAGGGGTGGGAGGTTCGCGGGCGATGACGTGGCAGCGCGGTTTTATTGAGCTTCTAGAACATCTGCCCTTATAGTTTTCCCTAACGGGTCAGTATCACAAAAATTTAAGACTAGTACGTTGGTGCGGTAATTACTTCAAATTAATTTTTATATTATGAAAAAATCTCAAATCAATATATTAAATATATATTTTAGATTAATTTATGTTCACATTCTACTTCAAACTAATTTTGTCTTTCTTATCGAACATTATTTTCTGTCACATCATTCCGAGCAAAGTTTTACCATATCATTCTTCTAGTTTCGAATAGATATATATTAAATTAAATCATGAATGGTCATTTGCCCAGTCCTCACAGCATTTTCTAAACAAGTCTCAGGAAGAATTAAATTTTATTCACGACTTTTTTATTTGATGAGTGCAATATTTTTATTTTATTCATCGTTACTAAATGTTTTTTATTAGGAAGAAAAAGGTTCTTTGTATTGCACAGTTTACCCAAACTAGATTTCGTATTTACAAAAGGCTAAGAATTTTGTTCAACTCTCAGAACTTGTGGGAGCTCTTTGGCCAAAATTCAGCGCATTTTAGCAGATTTCTTACAATCTAATATTTTAATGATTCGGAATGTCTTGTAATAAATAAATTAGTTTAAATGTAAATTTAGCGCGACTATATGGATTTGGGATTTTTAGGCAACGGGAAGATTGGTATCGGTACATGTAGCAAGGGTATCCCGTTTTATAATTTTTGTGATACAAAAATCAAATCAGCGTAGATGTTGTATAGACGTACCAAATTGGATTTTTTTTTTTCTTTTGAATTAACTCCTTCGTGTTTGCTCTATCTCTCTTTCTTCTTTTTTATTTATTTTTATGGATCGACGTGCATTATGAATTTATGAGAGCCGGTGACTGGAATGATTCTGTGAGCTGTGGCTTCGGTGGGCATTGGAATGGAAAAGGGTGTCATTGAATGATGTGTTGGATTTTCCACCGACAAAAATAGCCTTTTTAATTTCTTCGCCCAGCTAAAAAAGATAACATTAAGAAGCTCAAAATGACAAAGACTTTGTTTTCGATCTGCTCTTATTAGGTAGCGGCCCCGGCTACCGCCCAACCATACTTAACGAGGAATTATACGATTTTCCAAGTGACATTAATCGTGCATATCACCACCGCAATCGATGATAAAATTGAAAATTGCCTCCGTTTCCTCATTCGATCACTCGAATAATGCTCTGAGTATTTCTCAACAAAATCCTAGCAAAAACCCTTAATCAATAGTTTAAAAAGCATCATCCAATCACTCTTTAACAAAATCCTTCTGCATGACATGGTTATGCCAATACACGAGCAATAGGGTGGCAATTTGCCAGTGTTGTGTCGACTCCAAGTTTATGTTATCAATAGCTCGATCAAAGTACAACTCATTCCGTAGTCATGTAAAAAAAATCGATCGAATGGCAACCCATTTATGAGATAAATAACTTGTGCATGATTGATAATCGATTTAATCATTAATATCAAGCACGTATTGCAAATAAATCCTTATCCTTTCATTGTTTTTTTTTTCTTTTTGAATTAGCCCTTTCAATTGATTTGATTGAATTTTATACTTTTTTCAAATAAGTGAAATCAAATCCTCCCAACGATCAATGCATATAGTCCATGAGGTACTCGAAATTTAACTACATGGCATTTTTAAATTGTGCTTTTCTCACAAAATAAATTATAAGATTTATTTGTATTTTTCAACTAAGGTTGGAGCTCAATCAAATCGATTGAAATGTTTAGAATTAATTTAAATTTAATTTTTTTTAAAACATATATAGAAATTAGATATATCTTTCGTTAGTGTTTTTTCCAAGATATTTTAGTGATGGATTTTTCGTTGGGTGACTTCGCATCAAGCACTTACTATGGCATATTTGACACTTGCACCTCAAGTGAATTGCCGAAAATAAGACACGGATTGGATTCGAGGATTAGTTAAAAACAGAACAAGAGGACAAAAATGTCCATTAGTTGAGAATAAATAAATAAATAAACAAAGACTTAGCTGAGTGGTCGATATCACAATGAAAAATAGAAGTATCATTTGAATGGTCATGTTCTGATTTAGCAATCGCGCAATGAATGAGAAGATTGAACATTTGTAGTGAATATAATAAGTGGGTTACGTATTAAATAATTAAGAAATTCAACACATCGTTTTCCAAGATTCTATCTTATTAAATTCCGTTTGCATGATTCGATACTAAATTAAAAAACGACGCGAACGATAATAATTAGTGGAAGCAGCCTAACTTAGCAGGCCAGGCAACCAAAAAGGTCCGGCCGAGTGACCCGTTGACCCTCCTTCTCACGAAAACTTAGGAACGCAAAGCCTCGCACGTGCCAAAGCTTCTAGAAAACATGCGGGGCACGCAGGCACCTCCCGCGGGAGCTACACGCGTCGCCATCTCCTCTGTTCCAGAGACCCCAGTCCAAAGCCCGTCCTTGCGAAATCAACGGTAGAGACGTGAGACAGTGACCACCCACCTGTCGTCCTAGCCTTATATTATGCTGGATTATTAGCTATAATCGAAATACATCGGTTATAAATAAATTTATATATAGTACTTATGTAATGGTCACGTCAATTGTGCTTATCTTGGCTTTAATCGCATATTATTTGGGTAGTGAAAAATTAGATAATAGGTAAATACAGTGTAATGGTTATCCTAGTTATACTCAATTATTTATCATGTCAAAAATTATAATTAGAGTAATATTAGTGGCTCCCTATTAGGCACAGATCTCTAAATTTCGGACGTACTTATTATTTCAACCATACTATTAATTATATGATACATAATATTTCCTTTTGTATAATAATGTATTGTACCATAAACATAAATTAATTATTAAAAGATAGATAAAAATTGATATGTTAAATTTTAACATTTTGATGATATACATATATGTATGTATGGCTATCAAAGTAACAATTACTAAATATAGAATTTATTTTCATATAATCATGTGTTATGTCCTTAATTATTATTATTTTTATTTATTTTCATAGATAAATTATTATATTATGACTACGTACTTGTGTAGTAACAATGTAATAGGTATTACATCACTTAAATCAAACAAAAAGGTATTACCGCTTCATTATGTTACAAAATAGCAATTATGTTTCAGCCACGTTAGTAACATCTTCATATTATAAGTTGGTCAATTTTGCCTCATGTTGAGAATAATATGTTTAGATGTATTAAAAAACGATCCGACACGGGCTCAATTCAACCATTTATAAGATTATATGTGCAAATATTTGTACTTAAACTTAATTAAATATGTCATGTCATCAGGTGACGTCCTTTGATAAATCATAGTGAATCAGTGATTACATTGCAAAGGCTTATTGGACGTTGGATCTGCTTAACTTCGGCATTGGGCGCGGACCGTGCCGGTGAGATGAAAGTTAATGTTGTGCTCACGTCATTCTTTGTATTTATGATGACGTTAATGTCTGTAGCCTCATGGGGACAGAGGTTGCCACGTGGGAAGGGTTCTAGAAGACTTCCTCTTTCCCTAGATTCCGATTTCGGCTTCCCAAACGAGGGTGGAGCCATCGGGTGCTACTCTCTCCTTAAAAACTATAATATTTATTGTTTATTGACAATCGGATTTAGATAGCATTATCAAATATATCCACAAAGAGTAAAGTATTGCGGCCGGCGAGCCACGCTCCCGTGAATCTTCCAGAGTAACAATCATCGGATTGCGTATACTTTTGATAAGAAAGGAAGAAATTTGATGGAAAGATATTTCGGACCGATTACATGCGGCTCATTTGAAGTTTTCAATCAAAGGAAAAAATGAAATCTTTCTATTACCATGATAACTCTAATTGAGCTGTAGATGCTTTATTTGGATAAGAATTTTACCCCATTTCCCCCTTATTTGACAAGTTAATTCGGTGATACTTTACTTTGCCATCAAACCGGACTTGGAATTGCAATAGAAAATGATAAAGGGTTACCTAGATAATACCATATTGCATCAAAATCCACTTAAATGAACAAATTAAGGATTGATTTAGGCACCTAGCTCAATGGCAATGGCTAATTTCATTAATTAAAATGAATGCATTATTCCCATTGTTTCCCCTATTTTTGAATACCGACAAATATTTCTTTGCAATCAATCCCTTACTCCAAATTCGAAACAGAATAAATTCGTGAAAGGTAATCTCTTTATTGAACATAAACTCGAGAGAATCTTTCAAAGTGCATCACAATTTGTAACCCTTTATTCCTTGTGCATAGCTTAGGAGCATGCATTTTTTTAATCCCGTCTCCAATGGGGCACCACTCACAAGAATAAAAGCAAGTGGACCAAACACTCCAAGTTTGACATAACCAGCAGATTTCACTGATGGTATTTCTTTAGGAGTTTTCCAAATTATTTGCTACGATAGTGATCTATTCACTAATCGAAGAGCGCTATTTGTCTACCTTGACTCAAAAATCTTCACCTAACCCATCACTGGAGAGTAAAGAGCGAGCACTTTTGAACACAATTTTTACAGCTCTTTACAGCTGTGGGGACCTTCAAGGTATCTATCTAGAAGCCCCCCCACTGCTGCCCGAATGGACAGCGAGATGAAGTTAACCTTGTCTCCTATGTCAATTTTTAAATTTTTTTATGAGGACGTTAATGTCTCTAGCTTCATGCGTAGAGAATTTGCCGCGTGGAAAGGTTTCTAGAAGACTTCCTTCTCAGTAGATTCCATCTTCTGCCTTCACAAAAGGATAACCCATCGAAATCACAACCATTGCAGTGTTGAGTGAGCGATGAAAAGCAAAATTTGCTTTTTTATTAGTAGATCACTATGAGGATGGCGTCAATGGCTCCTTTTTTTCTTTTCCGCCCCCTGCTTTTACGCGCTTTATAGACTATGGGGGAAACATCCCCCGACAAAATTCAATGATACGTCTTTGGTGGGCTTTGACAATCAAGATGTTCTTGACAAATGAATTAGCTAGCATGCTCATGTATATCTTATCAAGAGAGTTAGTAGTGGCCGTGATTGACTCTTTTTCATTCACGAGTTGTCCTCTAGTGTCCAATTGCACTTACTTCTGATTATTGAAATTAAAAAAAAAAGGAAATTGATGGAAAGAAGTTTTGGGATAATAACACTTGACTTTTCTAAAGTTTCTAACTGACAAAAGGGTTAAATAATTCTCACTAGTGGGCAGCTGAGTTGATTCGACTTTGGGCACTTCATAGCAGAAGTTCCAGGTTGAAACTCGCAACTGTTAATATGTCTTAAGTGAGGGGGTTATGATAGTGGGGTCATGTCCTAGCTTCCTCCCAAGTATTGACGCTTGGTCCGGGTGCACCGCACACTCTACGGGCCATGGGTTAGCTAGCGTAAGCGAGTCGGGCCCGGCGGATCCTGGGTATAAAAAAAAAAAGGTCAAATAATTCAAATACTGTTATAACTCTTATTAAGCTATAGATGCTCCATTTAGATAATAAAAAAAAAATTCTCCCTTTTTTTCCCTATGAACACACTAATCCGGATATACTTTATCACTTAAGTGGATTGCATAATTACAATGTAAAAGGATGGAAAGTTCCCTTGACAATACCATGTTGCAGCAAAATCCACTTAAATTAGAGAGAAAATAAATAAATCGTGTTTCCTCGGGAGTTTTGTAATCGATTGTTGGTGAAAGTGATCTATTCACTAACCAGCAAGTGGCATTCGCTGCTTCGGTTGGAAAATCTTCATTTAACTCGACTTTGGAGAGTATAAAATGAGCTCTCTCCACTATAATTATGTTCATCAGCGCGAGCTATGGGCTTTCATCGTGCTTTCTTCTGCGCAAGACCAACCAAGCTCCTCAAAACAAAATTTTGACCATTTGTAAACTCTTGGGCACGTAATTGTCTAGAATAGTTTCAATGTGACAGTGTGCATATTGCAAGGTCTAGAAAAATTTAGAGAAGATGTGTAGTGCTAGCTCATGGAAACCTAATGTTCTTAAAACCATTGTAGTCAATGGAAGATCAATGAGCGTGTTTATAATGCAATGATTTAAGTAGTAAAAGCGCATCCTAAGATCTTCATAACTAGAAACAAGAACACATATAATTAAGTAGAAAGATTTACGTCCTTGATTTGGAATCTACCATTCTTAATGCGGACTCAAAAACTTTTCCTCTACTACCTTATGTATTATTGGCTTAATGAAACTGTTCCTCATTCTTAGTGTTCAATAAACGTTTCTTATGTGAGGTTGTTTATCCGTCGGGGTTAAATGAGAGATTTTAGTATTATTAATAAAATTTTCAATTAAATTCTCTCATTATGGGTTGGACTCAATTCATCCCGCATTAGTCAATCTCATATTACATCAATTAAGAAATTTTATATCTCACTATATTATATCAATCTTATAAAACGATAAATTACAATATTAATTAATATTATTTTATATCATATATATATATTTTATAAATGATGTGTATACCTCGAGCGCATCGACCCAATAATACTGTGAACGGGTTTGGATATTCAATCCGCTCAAATCATACACTAGGCGCTCTATCCATGTTTCCAAGGCATCTAGAAGCCCATACGGCTGTCCGAAATTAATGCCGTCTTTATGTCTTCTTCTTAGGATGAAGTTGATGAGCTTCATGTGTGGAGGAGGATCGCCACGTGGGATGGTTTCTAGAAGTCTTCTGCTTGAGCAAAGTCCCATTTGGCTCTTGCTCAAAAAAAAAAAAAAAAAGTCCCATTTGGCTATAAAATTAATAAAAAAATCATAAATTTATTGTATTGATATTAATTAAATTTTAAATTTTTTACTTGCATCAATTTAAAACTAAACTTTTTGACGATTTAGTGATTTAGTCTTAAACATTTTCATTGTATCGATTTAGTCTTAACTCTTCTGACGACCAAAAATTTAAATAATAGGTTTAGAATTAGATTGACAAATTCAAGAGGTTTATGATTAAATTGCCAAAAAAATATTTATGTGAAAATATTTAGACTAAATTAATACAATCAAAGTGTTTAGGATTGAATTGACTTTAATATAATAGGTTTAAGACTTTTTGAATAATTTTTCCCAATTCAGTGTTGAGCGAGTGATGCTTTTGAGTTCTTTTTCATCATGTAATAATAAAGAAATAAAATTGTTTTCTATTAATATATCATTATGAAACTGCTTTTTTCCCTACGCCATTTTTTTATTTGACTAGGAAATGGGAGATTTGCTGCCCCACAAAGTTGTCCATGGCTTGGCTGGATTGAATAATCATGATGAGCGTAGTGAAACTGCTTTTTTCCCTACGCCATTTTTTTATTTGACTAGGAAATGGGAGATTTGCTGCCCCACAAAGTTGTCCATGGCTTGGCTGGATTGAATAATCATGATGAGCATAGTGAATATTAAATTAGCTAGAGTAAACATGGTGATTGGTTCTGTTAAAAAAAAAAAAAACATGGTGATTGGCTCCTTTTCATTTGTAAGTCGCGTTCGGATGAATATTCGAACATAGTAATTATCAGATTCAATGGCTAACTTCATTAGTTAAAATGAATGCATTACTCCCTATTGCTTTTTTAAATTTTTTTTTCTCAATGAGATTTTTCTTTTCAAGGTTTCCTCTCTTGTATGAGAAAATTCTTGCTCCAGAGTATATGGAGAGTTGAGTCTATTTTGTTATAAAAATTTAAACAATTAAAGGGCTGCGCATAATAAATCTTATGCCTCAATGCGACTTTTACGAGAATGTTAACTTTACGTACGCATGGGAATTCAATGTGTGTTAGTAAATAAATTATGAAAATAGATCCGAAATTAATGCTGTCTTTATGTCTTTTTCTTAGGATGAAGTTGATGAGTTTCATGTATGGAGGAAGATTGCCACGTGTTAATTGTCTAGAATAGTTTCAATGCGACAGTGTGCATAGTGCAAGGTCAAGAAAATTTTAGAGAAGATGTGTAGTGCTAGCTCATGTAAACCTTATGTTCTTAAAATCATTGTAGTCAATGGAAGATCAATGAGAGTGTTTATAATGCAATGATTTAAGTAGCGAAAGCGCATCCTAAGATCTTCATAACTAGAAATAAGAACACATATAATCAAGTAGAGAATTTTACATACTTGATTTGGAATCTATCATTCTTAATGCGAAATAATGAAGATCTAAACTCAAAAATTTTTCCTCTATTACCTTTTGTATTATTAGCTCAATGAAACCGTCCCTCACCCTTAACATTCAATAAATGTTTCTTATGTGAGGTTATTTATTTATCAGAGTTAAATGAGATATTTTAGTACTATTACTAAAATTTTCAATCGAGTCTTCTCATTATGGGTCGGACTCAATTCGCCCCCATTAATCAATCTCATATTATATTAATTAAAAAAATTTATAGCTTTTTATATTAGACCAATCCCATAAATTGATAAATTATAATATTAAATTATGTATTTCATACTAATTTTTTTTTTTATAAATGGTGTATATGTCTCGAGCGCACCAATACGACAAGAAACGCCATACGAAATACGGTGAACGGGTTTGGATATTCAATCCGCTCGAATCGGACACAAGGCGCTCTATCCATGTTTCCAAGGCATCTAGAAGCCCCTACGGCTGTCCGAAATTAATGCTGTCTTTATGTCTTTTTCTTAGGATGAAGTTGATGAGCTTCATGTGTGGAGGAACATCGCCACGGGGAATGGTTTCTAGAAGACTTCTGCGTGAGCAAATGCCATTTAGCGAGAAAGTCATTTCAAAACTCATAAATTTATCATATCGATGTTAATTCAATTTTAAATTTTTTAATTACGTAAATTTAAAATTAAAATTTTTATGATTTACCGATTTAGTCATAAATATTTTCATTGTATCAATTTAGTAATAGATTTAGAATTAGATTGACAAATTTCCAAAATGTTTATGATTAAATCTCCACAAAGAAAGATTTATGTGAAAATATTTAGGACTAAATTAGTACAATCGAAATGTTTATGATTGAATTGACTTCCATGTAATATGTTTAAGATTTTTATATAATTATCGCCATTTCATTGCTGAGTGAGTGATGCTTTTGAGTTCTTTTTCATCATGAAATAACAAAGAAGTAAAATTGTTTTCTATTATTATACCATTATGAGACCGTTTTATTCCCCTACATTTTTTTTATTTGACTAGGAAATGGGAGATTTGCTGCCCCACAAAGTTGTTCATGGTTGGATTGAATAATCATGATGAGCATAGTGACTATTAAATTAGCTAGAGTAATCATGGTGATTGACTCCTTTTCATTTGTAAGTCGCGTTCGGATGAATATTCCAACATACTAATTATCAGATTCAATGGCTAACTTCATTAGCTAAAATGAATGCATTATTCCCTATTGCTGTTTTTCAATTTTTTTTCCTCAATGAGATTTTTCTTTTCAAGGTTTCCTCTCTTGTATGAGAAAATTCTTGCTCCAGAGTATATGGAGAGTTGAGTGAATTTTGTTATAAAAATTTAAGCAATTAAAGGGCGGCGCATAATAAATTTTATGCCTCGATGCGACTTTTATGAGAATGTTAACTTTACGTACACATGGGAATTTAATGTGTGTTAGTAAATAAATCCCACCCAATGAGAGAAAACTTAGTAAAAATGGTGAAATAAATGTAATGAATCGAACTTGAGGCATCTTAAATATGATATCTATTTGAAATCAAATGCATAACCATTTATCTAAAGTTAAGACGCAACAGATGGCGAAATGCATATTTTATTTTAGGAGCCAATGTAGGTGCATGGAATGACAATGATTGCTCATCTGTCTAATAACTTAAAAGTGCCCACTTACTTATGTTAAATTTATTATGTTATAGGGGGAAATATAATATTATCCCCAATCAACTGCCTTAAATACAGGAGATATTTTCTAAGGGGGAGACCAGCAGAAGACTGTTGGACCCATCTTCTTGTTTTTTTCCTTTTTCTTTTGTAGTGTAAAATAATTTATCCGATGGGTATACATGGGTCCATGCGATAGAATAACTTTCTTTATATTATAAATTAAATAGACAAAAAAATGCATAATTTGGGTAGAGTGCAATCCACGTATATGTACATGGACTGTCCTCAAATGGGTACAGTCGATGTCAATGATCAATTTTGTTTGCTCTCCACCCAACTTCTGGGGAGCCCACCAAATTGTATCGAGATGAATTGAGAACTTGGAAAAGCAAAATCTAAAGCAACCATTTTTGGGATATGCTAAGAAAAATAAAAACATTTTTATTCGCAATTGAGGTCCCGAGTCTTGGATCTTTGAAATCTTAACCCTTATTTAATCATTAATTCCGTCAAGGGCATGCTTAATCTGATACCTCTTTCGAAAGGAAATAGTCACTCGCTCCTCTCAATATATCTCAGCCGTTGATAGTTTGAGGTTAAGATAGGACTATGTGCGAGACATCTTATGATTTAAAAGAGAGACGTATTGAGATCAAATGCAAAGCACCTACTAGAAATTCAATTAGATGCGTCTTGTCAACTTAGACGTGTGGAAGAAGTCACATCCGAAAATTTCATATATTTGCTCAAAATGAGTCTGCTAATTTAGTAGGAAGTAGAGCGAAAGGTGCTTAAGTAGGTCCATCGTGAGATGTCATTAGAAATTGGATTTTCAAACGTAATTAAAACAGATAATTGAAAATTAGGGAGAGGGACATGCTGGGGGTGGGTAGAATCCGTTGGTTTTGCTTATATCACCCACAGTTTATTGTCCGACGAAACACACAAATCAATCAAATCAAACAGTTAGTCTAGGTCTTTGCCCTGCCAATCCCTTTGTGTCTAAGTTCTATTCATCTTCTTCAATAATTTTACTCAATTCCACGCAAGCGAGTTAGCTCTTACCTAGTTGGGCGAATATTTTTTCAAAATGAATGATTTGTATTTTTTTTTTTTAAAAATTTACTTATATCGCTTAAAATAATTGATTAAACTAATTTTTATTTTATTTTAATATCAACAATAATTTATATGATATTTTTTAGAAGATAAGGACGTTTTTCATTTATTTATTTTTGTAAACAACATAAACGATTATTTTTAATAAAAGAACGAGCTTTCAAGATCAATGGATGTGTTGGCAACAAGACACCGGGGGCAATGGGAATGGCAAAAGAAAAATACTAATTATGAATTTTGGGCCCATTGGGTTTAGGGCCATTTCTTGCTCAATAGAAATTCTTGATTTTGTGTGATGTGGTGAAAAACAATTGATGTTTGGCTCTGTTGCTGTGTTCATAGCAAGTGCTTACCAACAGATAATTGTGACACCAGCAATAGATGTTTGGTCTTGCTGTTGTGTTCGTACCAGGTGCTTAGGGTAACAAGTGTGACACATTAGCCAATCAAGATTGCATAAATAAAAAAGAAGGAATAACGGCACAAGGAGCCCTGAGCATTTTCGAAATGTGCAATATTACTTATTTAGACTTCTTTTAATTTTTTACGCAATTGGGTCTTTTGAATTTTGTTGATTTGTTCAACGTTAATGGATCCATTGGATGCTTGGACAGAAATGCTGATGCAGCGGTTAGGGGTGTGCATGGTCCGGGCGAGCGGTTTCCAACCTAGAATCGGGAATCACCCGCTAAGGACCAGTTTTGAAAAATTGGAACCGGGATCCACCCGAGAACCGGACCGCCGGTCCGGTCCGGTTCCCGGGTGGATCCATGGAACCGATCTTGACGCGAAGGCGAGCTATGGCGTTGCGGTGATGGGCGAGCGGGCGAAGGGCGCTCGCGGTTGCTGGCGCGGTGGTTGGTGCGGAGGCGAGCTGTGGCTTCACGGGTCACTAGGGTTTTGACGTCGGGCGGCGGACGAGCTCGATAGATCAGGCTACGTCCGTCCGCCTCGTGCAACTCCGAGCGAGATCCTTGGGAAACCGACCCCATATCGGAAAAGTCGAGAACAAAGGGGGGACAAAATCTACCGTGATTTTGACGCGAAAGAGAAGTGGGGGTGGGTCGTCGGCTACGGTTCAAGCGTGGTGGTCGACGGCGGCTCTCTCCCTCACTCTCTAGTACTCTACCCTTACTCGCAACTCTCAGATCTCACTCGATCTCCCCCTCTCTTTTCAACGTCTCACAGATCTCTCTCTCTCTCTCTCTCTCTCTCTCTCTCTCTCTCTCTCACATCATCTCTACTCGACCCCCCTTCATCGAGATCCAGGAGGCCTTATTTATAGGCTGGAGGGTCCGATCGACAGGGGCATTTCCGCTGCCGGTCCTGGGCGCGCCGACTGGCCTCCCTCTTGGCCGAACCGGCGTCTCAGCCTGTCTTCTCCGCGTAGGCCTGCTCAGCATTGAAGGCATCTGCTAAGACGTCCCCTCCGTCCGGGTTTCTCGCTAGATCTCGCGTTGCTCCATTCAGCGGCATTGATGGCTCCTGCGAGGCGTCCCCTCTGTCGCCGGTCTACCCTCTCCTCTCTCTGCCCTAGGTCGTCTTGCGTGCCTTTAGTCTTCACCGAGCGTGGTGTCCACTGTCCAGCACGAGGAAGGAAGGAGGAAGAAGAAGAGGAGAGGGCCGGACCGCGGAAAAGATGGAAAATGGATTGGGCCCAGCCCGCGTGAGGGAAAAGAAGAAAAGAGGGGAAAAGAGGGAAAATGGTCCGATTTCGCTAGGGTTTGTTTTAGTAATTTTTTTTAATATTAAAAATTAATCGGTCCGGTCCGGGTGGGCGGGCAAGCGGATCCGCCCATGGAACCGGGAACCGGACCGGTACCCACCGGTTCCCATAAATTGGAACCGGGAACCGGACCGGTTCCCTCAAGAACCGCCTGTTCCGGGCGGTTCCGGTCCGGTTCGGGCGATCCGAGCGGATCTCGGTTCTTTTGCACAAGCCTAGCAGCGGTGCTTGTCGAGTGCTTGCATGGTAGATTGTACATCAGCGTTACATGTTACATATGTGCTGTCGCCTCAAATAGTTGTTGACGTGGACTAAAAGAATAAAAGGAAGATCAAGAGTAAAGATGAAAAGGTAACTAGAGAAAGTGAAAAAAAAAGAGGGCGAGTCGGACCCTCTAATAATTAAGGCGCACACTTAGAGAGGATTTTGCCACAGATACTCGGGCAGGTTTGGATTGAACTCGCCGGGGTGTTCCGTCTTCTTCCCTGTAGGGGCGGCGAGGGTGGCTGAAATATGCCCATGACTTAATGAGGGTTTCCCAAATCTGGGTAAGTATTGTGGAAGGAATAAGAAAAAGGGGAAAAAAAAAAAAAGAAAAAGAAAAAAAAAAAAATATATATATATAAAGTTAAAAAATTAAAATGCACAAGTTCAAATGCTTTGAAACTCGTTCAAGAAATAAGAATGAAAAAAAAAACTATTTCTCAACAGAAATCGTTATTGGAAATAGAATTCATTCATAGGAATAGAAATGTTATCAAATGCACCTTAAGATTCCGGTGCTGTCCAATAGTATGTCTGATCGAGCTTTGTTCTGACTGCGAAGCTAATTCTCTGATTCTTCACTCGTTTATGTGATCCATAAAAATTGAGAACATAGAACCAACTATCAAACATCAGCAAAATCTTTGAAGAGGATCACATAACATATGAGCACGGGGATGACTCCCCTCCTTGAAGCGCTTCATTTTTATCATTCTTAAGTTCCATTTGTTTCGCAGAAAATAATTTCCGGGAAAACATTTTCCGGATTTTCCGACGTTCGTTTCACGGAAAATGAATTCCTTGAGAAAATGTTTTCCATTAAAGGAAAAAAAGTCTTTTATCTCACACTTTTACAAATCCTCACTTCCTCCTACCCTTTCTTCTTCTTCTTTTCTTTTTTTATTCGAATTATTTTTTAATTTTCTTTTTCTTTTTTAATTCTAATTATTTTTAATTATTTTTTCTTTTCTTTGTTTCCCATATTCTTTTTTCTTGGTTAGTCGTCGGCCGTTACCAAGTGAACCTCAAACTCATCGATCTGGCGAGCCTCGAGCTTGATGCTCGCGCTTGCCAATCTAGTGAGCGGAAAATATTTTCCTTACCGAACACCGGAAAATATTTTTCCGCAATATTTTCAAGTTTTAACCAAACACTAGAAAATATTGTCATTTTTCTAGAAAATAACTTCTGGGAAAATATTTTCCAGAAATGACTCATTTTCCACGAAACGAACGGACCCTTAGTATAAGAACCGAACCAACTAATCTAATTGTTAAGGATAACAACGCGTGACTCATTCAAATTCAAAATCCTTAACACTAAGGAAGAAAAGGTACGTTTCTTTCTTGCCGGATCGGACCACAACGTCGTTATTGCCGGGTCTGGCCGGCGCCCAATTGTACCGGCCCAATTGCTCCTCTTGGGCTTTTTGGGCCGGCCCTTTCCTGATAACCCAGGGGCATTTACGTAACAAGAGATTGAAAAAAACAGTGGGCTCAGGCGACGTCGCCGCTGATTGACTCGTCGGCCGATGCGAAATCCCCTCCCTAAACCCTCCATAGCCATGATCGAGGAGGCTGCCTGAGAGAGGGAGAGAGAGAGAGAGAGAGAGAGAGAGCCATGTTCAGGAGCGGCCGAGCGATCTCGTCGTTCCTGAAGCGGAACCGAGCCCTGAACGGCGGCTCCTGCCGGGACGCCGCGGCGCCGCCCAGGCCACCGGCCGAGCACCCTCCGTATAGGCTGTTCGCCTCGACCGCCGGGAGGACCTCGCTCCCCGCGTTCGGCTCGCTCCCCGCCAAGGTTTGAATCAGAGCTCCGCATTTCGAATTCGATTTTTGCCTCCCCCCTTTCGTTCCCCGATTAGAAGAGAAGTGTCGGAGTTATCGCTCCCCGTTCGGAGAAGTTCGTGAAATGGTTCTGATTTTTGGATGCGATTGTCGTCGTCGTCGTCAATGGTTGCTCGCAAGTTTCGCGATGAATGCGATCGTGCGGATGTTGCTCTGTATCTCGTTTCTGTTGTCGAGAGAAATGGTGATTCCGATCAATCTTGTCGTGCTATATGACGCCTGGTCACGTGGAGGAGGTGATATGTCGGCGAATGGCGCGTCTGAATTCTGCATCGAAGCTCTTTTGTCAGTGCTAATCGTGAGCTTATGAAGGAGCTATGAGCATGTGTTGAGCTAGATACTTGCTAGCGTAGGGGAATTGAAAGGGATATAAGAATTTACTTGCATTTCTTATTAGAGCTATTCTACTCTTGTAAATTTCTTGCTTGAATGAAATCCGATGGTTTTTTTTCTTTGTTTTGGGAGTGATTCTCTCTATCTGTACGAAGGGAAGATCCTGACTCTTGTTACAGGTGAGGCATTTGCCGCTATGGAGGAGCGTGTCCACGGCTGCGTCCGTTCCGTTGCAGAGCAAGGAGGGCTGAAGCTGCTCGTGACTGGAGGGCCTCAAGCTCAAAAGTGGGTTGGGATCTGGCTTTTTGGGTCGGCTGCATGGGTGTTCACTATGGTGGTACTAGGTGGTGTCACGCGCTTGACTCGTTCTGGTCTATCCATGACTGATTGGAAATTTACTGGTGGCCTTCCTCCTCTGTCTGATGAGGACTGGTTGCTGGAGTTTGAGAAATACAAGCAGTCTCCTGAATTTAAACGGTATGGTCAAGCATAGGAGTGAATTGCATCTAGTAGTTTCAAAAGCAAATAACGATATCACCATGGATAGATTACTTAAAAGGACATCTAATTTGCTGTCTTAATTTATATGATGTTCTTCCTATTAATGCCCACAGCTTATGATCATTAACTATGTAAACTGCTGTTTTTTTAAAGTTTTACATATATGTGGGGAGAGAATGGCTGCTGTATTATACTATGAAGTAACACTTCCCTTTCTTCTTCGGTTGTTGGAACACTTCATTGTCTATTTCTAGCATAAATAAAACAGAGCTGGTATTTCGGTTTAAATTGAATTTAGATATGGTCCATTCTTTCTGACATTGCTCGGTCTATGTAATCTCCTGCAGTATAAACAGAGGGATGAGTATTGAAGATTTCAAATTTATCTACTGGATGGAGTATGCCCATCGGATGTGGGGAAGGGCTCTGGGAATCATGTTTGCTTTGCCATTTTCGTACTTCCTTCGAAAGGGATACATCACTCTACGCCTTGGGCTGAAACTCTCAGGTCTTTTCGCTCTTGGTGCTGGGCAGGGTCTAATTGGCTGGTGGATGGTCAAAAGTGGTCTAGAAGTAGGTAACACTCTCCTCTGAATATTTGTATCTCAGCATGCCATTCCTATTAAGAACTTTCCTTTATATTAATTAGGAGCCACCATCTGAATATGCTCAACCAAGGGTAAGTCCATATCGTCTTGCGGCTCACCTGACGTCAGCCTTTGCCATATACTGTGGCCTTTTCTGGACTGCTCTTTCCGTCGTTATGCCGGAGCCACCTGCCGAATCAATAGCTTGGGTTCGTGGGGCAGCAAAAGTTAAGAGACTTGCCCTTCCTGTAAGCTTGCTGGTTGGTGTTACAGCCATCTCAGGAGCCTTCGTCGCAGGAAATGATGCTGTACGTAATTTTCTGTCTACTTGAATACCTATCTTCCATAGCATGTAAATAGATGATTTATGGTTTCTTTTTCTGCTATCAATAAGATTAAGATTATCCTTATGTGTTTAACCGTCAGGGACATGCATTCAATACTTTTCCAAAGATGGGGGATACATGGATCCCTGATGATATTTTCGACATGAAGCCACTAATGCGCAATTTCTTTGAGAACACATCATTAGTGCAGGTATCTCTTTTTGTACACCAGCTTCACTTTTTGAGTTAAGTTCCTTAAATGTAATAGTTTATAGGATGGTCTCGGATTTTTATTCTAAGTAATAGCAGGAGTGCATTTGGGTTTTCCCACTGGTTTATGTTGTTCTATGCAAACCCTCCAAGATGGCATGTTTTAACTCATGATAGAAATTGGGCAGGACTGACCCATCTCAAAATTAATGAAGTCATTAGTAATGACATTCGAAAAGGTTAACAGTTTTCAGAAAACTTCTTAGGTTATCCAAACACATGATAAGGCCGTGTCAATTGCCTTAAGTTACAGGCATATATGTATTGCACTATGATTACCATGTGTAATAATTGTTCCATTGTCGCTTACATGCACTATTTGTAATGCTGAAATTTGTACACAAGAACTCTGCTTGATGAGGTCCTCTCTTTATAAGTTTTGTACTTGAGAATAGTTTCTTATAGCTCATGCTGTTTAATTGCCGTGTCCCTCGTCCTTGGCATACAGCTTGACCACCGCATTCTTGCAACCGCTACTTTGGTCGCAATTGCACTCTTTGGTGGTCAACCAGAAAGCTAGACATACATCCAGCAGTTCGATCTTTGATTGGAAGTACTATGGGCATGGCTGCTCTTCAGGTGACTTCTTGGCTCTCTCATTTCAGTTGTGAATGGTATTAACGGTTCGTGGCTCATGTTTCCTTGCTCTAGCGTTAAAGTTCTCAGGAAAGAGCGGGCCTTTGTCATCCTATGAAGGCAGATTCTGAGTATTGCCTCTCTCTGCAGGTTACTTTAGGGGTATCGACGCTTCTGTCGTACGTGCCTGTCTCGCTAGGCACTGCACATCAAGCTGGCGCTCTGACCCTTCTCACCCTCATGCTCCTGCTAAATCACACGGTGCGTAAGCCGTCGCCGTCCATTCTCAAATCTCTCCCTCAGATCGTGAAGCCAACAACTACATGACCACAGTCTGGCAATTTTTGTAAGGCTATTTATTCAAGAGCGGCGATTATTTACCATGTTTCCTGATCGTGTTACGACTATTACACCAACAACATGATCTTGTTCTAGTCCTCGGAGTGCCATTTGACCCATCGTCGTCGGGTCGCTTTCGACTTCGCAGCCTAACAAATCAAAATGTGAGAACAGAACTATTTCATTGACATAGTATCGATTGACTAACATTTGCATAGATTTCTACAATAGTGGAGAGGTACTTGTGGAAGGGTCAATTGAGTTAACGTTTCAACACCAATTGATAGGTAAGTCTTCTAGTTAGCGTGGAAAATAGGGGTGATGTTTATGTCAAGTTAACGTGAAATGCAAGATGGAAGACCGGCTGCGATGCTCAATTTTGAATTTTCAATTCGGCCATGGAAAGGAAAAAATGAAAGTAGGGCGCATGATGTCTGGTCCCCACTACTCATAATAAAATATTATACTTAGATCTAAGCCACAAACTCTGATTTAATTTAATGAGCGGAAGAATGTTTCAAAGTGGCCTAAAATGGAACCCCCCCATTTTGGTGTGCCCGTCCCCAGCCATGTGCCACGCCGTTTGGTACTGCCACGTTGATGCTTTATTGAGTGAACAGAAAAGGAGAGAGAAATTGTGAAAATGATTATCAATGACGAATAGACAAAAACAAAAGTGGTAATTATGCGAGGAGGGGCATTACAGAAGAGGAAAGACAAGAAAAAGGCTATAATAATAATGGTGTCATCTTTTATTGAATCATCTAATCAATGCAATAACACATTTGCCCCTGAAGTAATTTGATCTCACATAAAATTCCAAATTAGTGTCTCATCATATATTTTAGCCTAAACTAACCGTTATCTTGGGAAAAAAAAATCCAAAACCAATACACATGCCTCAATTGACTCTCTGTTAAAATACATATGTGCTGACACACATGGATTTTTTTTTTTTTTTTTTTTTTCATGTTGGATCGTCATTTCCTACGATAGAATCGTCATGCAGTGGCTGGCCGTGTGCATTGGCATGTATTCAATTTAACAAGATATTGTATAGAATGCTAACAAACCGAAGATTCAAGTAAGAGATATTGGTTTGGATTAAGGGCGAAAAATTAGTTTTTGAAAAAATGTGCTGAAGGTATCGGTTTGGTAATTTTTTTGTTAGACAAAAATTAATACTAAAATAAATATGTCGTGGAGTTATAGGGTTTTTCTCTTTTCTTAAAAGTTATTGACCTTACGCAATACACTTTGAGGCAAAGAAACATTCGATTCAAAATGCCTCTCGAATTCCTCGTCAATCCCTCCCAACCACCTTGCTGCCAAATATAACCTAAAAGATGCCGAATCCACGCGAATTCAGTAGGCCGCCAAGTCATCTCATATGTTCTCTCTCCCCCCCCCCAACTACTAATGACGACGTCATGGTTTATCTGTCGACAAGTTTTGGGAAAAAAATCCCACCACATAAGCATGGGAATCCTAATTAATTAATGCGAGCCCCATTAAAGGCATATTTTGCATAAGTTAAGTACAAAATCCGGTCTTAAGAAATCAATCGGGGAAAGCAAAATTTGGTAAAAGGAAGGAAGGAAGGAAGGAAGAAATGCAATGCGTGTGAAATCTGCGTGGGAACTGCCGCAAATTAGGAAACGGTCTTGAATGCTCTCCTATTTTCTTCTTTTTTTTGACCACAAATTCTTGTGCGAAGTTGCGAGGAGATTCCAGTGACTGGCAGGGCACGACATGTCGTCGGTCGTGAATTATTTCTCCGCCGGTTTTCTCTTACTTTTTTTTTTTTTTTTTTTTTTTTTAAATAAATAAATAAAAAATATTATTCTTCTTCTTCTTCTTCTGCTTCTTCTTCGTCGTTTTCGGCGTCTTCGTTCATCGCCATTTTCGCCTGCTAAGAATAGGATAACCTCCTTTTGGAAAGGATTTTTGGGACGCCAGGAACAACGCAGAGAATCGGGTGCCGCTCCCTTCGCTTCCCTATTTCGTCCTCCTCCCCGCTTCTCTCTGTTTTCCCTCCTCCCAAGGGATTCTCTCTCTCTCTCTCTCTCTCTCTCTCTCGGGGTCTCGTTCTTCCTTTCTCCGATCGTGTCAGCCGGTCGACTGTCGTCGTCGTCGTCGTCGTCCCTGATTCTTGGGCCCAGGTCAGGCGTTGTTCTCTGGATCCGAGTCTTATTCTTGCCGGCTTACACTTTGTTTTCTCTCTCCATTTTTCTGTTTTTGATGAATTCACGCGCGATCCGGATGTGATTCCGTGTCTGGTGCGCGCATAATCCGTCCGGCTCGATCAATCGTGGGTCGAGTGGCGCCGGTAGCGCGAGTCGTTTTTTTGTCGGTTTTCACATGTGAAATGTTGTCGGATTTTGATGCCGGGGGCGAATTGAAGCCCGTTCGATGTGCTGTCATGCAAAGAGGTCAAATTGGTTCTCGGAAAGGCGGCTCATTATGATCTTCGTAACAGTCCGGTTGCATCGTAGCGCATAACGTTAACATCTTTCGACTTATGGGGAATTAGTGATTTGGGGGAGTAGATTGAGATGAACCGGATTAGATGTGAAATGGGTTACTCTTGGGAATTATGTTTGAGGGGGATGCCTGGCACGTTTGTCTACAATTGGGAGCAAATCTACCTGCAAGTGTCTTCGCTTGTCTAATTTGTTTCGGTTTTCATGTGGCATCAGATTCAGTTGGCCTTCCTTTGACTTATTTCGAGCGGATCGAAACGTGTGGGGCACATAAATGCACCGCCGCAGTGTTATGGATAGGAGATTCTTGTTGTGCCTTTGGTAAAAGGAAATGGATCACAAGTTGCAAGTCGGCGATCGACCTCAAATCGAAGTATGTTTTCCCGAATATCAGACAAGCTCATCTCTATCGGAAGACCTTGTCATGCTCTATACTTTCCTTTCCATGCAATTTCTCTTTTATTAAGATCTCTCTATTCTCTATTAGTTTTGTCTATGGCATGTATAGATTCAAAACCAATTCCTATGGCTGATGACATCTATGAAAGGAATTTTATATAACAGATGGGGTCGCTTCAGGAGAGATCAACCCACGATTTTGAGGATACAAGCGCATCCAGCACGTCAGAAGTTTTACAGAAGATGAATCCTTTTCATGCAGCCGAACAAGGGCCATTTTCGGGAACTTCACGAGTTGGAAGTGCTAACATGTTCAGTTGTGCATGTAGAAGTATAAAGATAGTTGTCTTCTCAAATAAACTCAACTTGCTTATGCCATTTGGTCCGGTAGCCATCTTGGTTCATAATTTGACTGGCCATCATGTGAGTTATGATCATCTACATTGACATTTGTCATTTCATAGTGCATTCAAGAATGCCCTGTTAATTTCTGTATCTGGACTGCAGGGGTGGGTTTTCTTTCTCAGTTTACTGGGTATTACACCTTTGGCCGAGCGTTTAGGTTATGCTACAGAGTAAGGCCTCTTAGTTCTTCTGCTGGATTATCTTTTGGACATATAGTTTGATTGAGGCTCATGTTTATATCTGGTTTGATGTAGGCAACTGGCTTTCTACACTGGTGCTACAGGTGAGATTCAATGAAAATTAAAGTGTAAATAAGATGCGACCATATTCAGTATTCTCTCCCTTCACATTTTTTCTCTAAGAATTGTGTGGTATTTATAACTTAGAGGGTTGATGGGGTTAATTTATAAAAATTTCACATGGATACGTTCTGTTTCTGATAGGACATGGTTTTTGGTATTTATTTTGTTACACCTGTAGGCCTATATAGGACCTCATAAACGTGTAATGCACACAATAGCTCCTTACCCGTATGCATGTAATTGTAAAATCCGAGTCGCTCTCTCCACCTTTTCCTGTTTTTGTCCTGTCAAATATAAGTCATGGAAGTTGTTTGCTGGAGAACCTCATCTCTTTGTTGGAGTAAAATTATTTGTATGAAATATTACACAAGAATTAATGGGCAGTCTTTTACTCTTTTCAAGAACTGCTCAAAGTTTAATTTACTTCTTCTGTCAATCTTAAAATGTAAAATGCTTTATTGGTCAGTGGGAAAAAGATGGTCATGAATATTTTAATATTTCTCTGAGGGATTACACTTGACATATTGATTTGAAATGTGCAGTTGGTGGTCTGTTAAATGCAACTTTTGGAAATGCAACCGAATTGATTATATCAATACATGCACTAAGGAGCGGAATGATTAGGGTGGTTCAGCAGTCGTTATTGGGCTCAATCCTCTCAAATATGTTGCTTGTCCTTGGTTGTGCATTCTTCTCAGGTGGGCTTGTTTATATGAAGAAGGAACAGGTTTTTAACAAGGTAAGCACATTACTACTTTCCACCATAATTAGGATTGATATACACTCTCTGTTCAATGTTTTTCTTCCTGACACGTTAAAGTTTGGTGTGCAGTCAACAGCTGTCGTAAACTCGGGGTTGTTACTGATGGCTGTCATGGGTTTACTTTTTCCTGCTGTCCTCCACTCCACACACAGTGAGGTGCACTCTGGGAAGTCGGAACTGGCTCTCTCGAGATTCAGCAGCTGCGTCATGCTAATTGCATATGCTGCCTATCTCTTTTATCAGTTGAGGAGTCAATCAAATCAATATGTCCCTCTCAATGAGGTTGGTTGGAATCTTTAACCTGTATTTATTGCTTTAATAATAACCTACTTCCTCATGCTGTAGAATTTGTTGTTTGTTTTCATGGTTCATTCATAGAAAGAGCAACTTCTCTTTTGAAGGTTTTGATCTGACTATACCAATTGTATATGACTTGGGTAATCGGAGCTTGTGAGTGCTTGTCTTTGACTACCTCTATCCTTATTCAGTTATCGTGTTGGAGGCTTACTAATGGTGGATCTGAGATTTCTAGATCAAACTTGTAATGCTGAGCTTTTGCCACTTGCTATTGCTAACATTTTATGGATAATAACATTGTGTGTAGCTCTCTAGAATTCTGAGTATTAGCGAAGGTCTCTTTGAGTAATTCGAAAATGTTCAGGATTTTTTTAATTTGAATTGTTTCAGTTATGGTTTCTTAGTAAGCCACTCTTGGTGGTGCTTGTGAACATATTACTTCTACCTGATTGAGAGGTTGTTCTTGAAATTTTCCTTTAGATGCATTTACTCTTTTGTGCTAAATTATTCTGTGTTTGTATGTTCTAGGAAGGGAGTCCAAGTGGAGAGAGTGCAGAAGTTGATGATGAGTCACCAGAGATCACCAAGTGGGAATCTATAATCTGGCTTTCAGTAATGACTGCTTGGATCTCATTTTTATCAGACTATTTGGTTGATGCCATTGAGGTATTAACTTTTTTATCCCCTATTCACTCTTGGCAGATTAGATATTGCTCGCATTGGATTCTGTTTGTCATGTTCATTTTTTGTGGAGCCTATCTTATATGTCCTGAAAATTTACTGCAAATTGTTAATTACTGAATCATGGTTGATAAAACCTTTGATGTCATAGTAATTTTCTGATCCAAAGTTCTTTTCGGCAGTTGGCTTGGATTTGGGTCAGATAGCATAGGGAGATTCAAAAATTTAGAAAATGTTCAAGTTTTCTTACAAGAATTCCATATTCAGCATGAGGCAATTCAATGCGCTTTTCATCTCTATTATGCCTGTTCAATCCTTCAAGTGCTTATACTCAAATTATATTGGCCTTTAAAGTAGTGTTTCTTGAAGTACGAGTGTCCTTGTTCCTCTTCCTTTTTCTTCACTTTATGTGGTTAAAGTTCTTGTTGCTTGTGAGGTAACACTCATTTATTTTTGGTTCATCATTGAAGAGTTCCCTTGTTGTTTGACTGTTTTTCAGGGGGCATCCTCAGCCTGGAAAGTACCTATTGCATTTATTAGTGTGATATTACTTCCCATTGTAGGTAATGCAGCAGAGCATGCAAGTGCTATAATGTTTGCGATGAAAGACAAACTTGTAAGCATTTTTCTTGTTCACTTTGTGGTGTTCTATTATTATCTGCCCTTGCAAAATTTATGATTTCGTTGGCAGGACATATCGTTGGGAGTGGCAATAGGATCGTCAACTCAAATTTCTATGTTTGGGGTAGGTCATTTGTCATTGCAACTTGATTGATCTCATAGTTGATAAGTTTGCAGATTCTGAAGTGAACCTCCTGTCATATGTATACCTACATGTTACCTTCTGATAATCCATTCACTTTTTTTGTCAGTGAAGTTGATGGAAGAACAGTTATTAAATGTTGGACATTGAATACATGAATTCATTTGATGTACAAATTTCTTGGATGGCTAATATATGCTTTCCTAATCTATGTAGATGTTGTAAATGTCTTATTTGCTGTCCAACATTAAATAACTGTTCTTCCATCATCTTCACTGACAAAAAAAGTGAATGGATTATCAGAAGGTAACATATAGTTGGAAATGTCTTATTTGCTGTCCTTTCCATGGAAAATACCTTAGAAGTATTTTAGCATGGTACTTCTCTATATATATTCTTGGTTAAATGGTCTTGTCAATCATTGTCATTCTTATCTTTCACTGGGAACTTTAATTAGAGACTCATTTGGGGCTGTATTGACTCTGATGATTTCAAGCATCATTGGGCTCTTTTTTTTTTTTTTTTTTTTCCAACCATGCATTTCTCGTCTTGGGCATGCTGGCTTCTTCATTGATGTTCAGATGATTAGAATGATTTGTCGTTGTTAACTTCATTGATGCTGATTTTTGGCTTTGATAGTTCCATTAGAACCCTGAAAAGCATGGGGTTATATTTTAGCTTCCTTATAGAGAAAAACATACAATTTTTTTTTTTTTGGGCTCGAACTTGAGGTGTAATGGTGTGTGACAATATCTGCATAGAAAGTTCCTTCCATGAGTACCTCAAGTCTTATTCAATTCGTGCCTCTATCTTGTAAGACGTAGTCTCAGAATAGGGCCCTGTTGGAACAAGGTGGAAGCTCCAGGATTAAGATTGTGTAGAGGGAAATGGGGGAAAAGAGTGATAGCTGTGTTTTTATCAAGTTTTTAGTTATCATGCTTGTGCTTCATTATGCTAATGTGTGCAATCTCTATAAAAAGATGGAACTAAAAGGTTCTGTGTTACTAGCTTTGTATATTCCAGTTTACATTAAAGTAAGAAGACTGGCAATCTTTGCGTGAATGCTCATATTCTGTATATTGTGTATAATTGAAGTCTAGTTCGCTTTTCGTGGTGTCCCCTTCTCATAAATTCTCTTGATCTTCGTATCTTACATCAATGCAGATACCCTTTTGTGTGGTTGTTGCATGGATAATGGGGCGCCCTATGGACTTGAATTTTCAACTCTTTGAAACGGCAGTTCTTTTCATTACCGTATTAGTTGTGGCCTTCTTGCTTCAGGTTTGTGAGTCGTTAGCTCGCTACGTTTATTTTATGGTGGCATGTATCTATAATTCAAAGGCTTGTCCTCCATGCTGTCTGATGGCAGCAAAAATGACCGAGGATTTATAATCTCCTCTGCCATGTTTTCTATTGCTCGCAAGACGCCACCTTTCCATTTCAACATTAATTTTTTTAACATTTCTTCCTTAAATTTTCTCAATCTGCAGGAAGGAACTTCTAATTACTTCAAAGGGTTGATGTTAATACTTTCCTATATGATCGTTGCTGCCAGTTTCTTTGTTCATGTTGATCCAACCAAAGGCTAGTACCTGACTGTCCATGAAAAAACTTCGTTTTTCTGCTTGAAATTGCATAGTCATAGTTGATAGCTCTGTGGAAAATTACTGTTATCATAAAATTTCCCATTCCTGAATTACTATCTTCTACAGATGGTAAAATATAGAGACATGGGGAAGTTACGTGGTTGGATGTTCAGAAGCGCACGCTTTAATCTGAATGTACATACACCACGTTCGACGTTACACATCTCCAGCTCCTGCCGGTGCGTGTTCAGTAGTGTCCATTTGATCGAGCATCTTGGCTGGATTTTGTTCCACATTTCCTTCATCTTATATTTAAGATGAAGAAGGATCGTACGATAGGAAGTCGAGAATTGTTTCGCTTCTTGTCTGATGTCAATCACATGCACAAGTCAACCTCGACTGCAACTGAAGCAGTTGAGACCCATCACAAAATGATGGGATCAGTTCATGAAAGGTCTCCTTTTCTATTTCTATCTCTATTCTTTTTATTGTTTCTGTAATCATGGAATGGCTTCGTACGATTTGGTCTTGTACAGGTTCCTTTTTTCCTTTTCCTTTTGGTTACAAAGAGAATTTAAAGATACCAACCGTGGAATGATGGTTTGAGACGTTCACCAGAAATTCTCAGAGTTGCTATATTAGAGTGCCTTCAATGTTTAGAAACATAAGTCAATTTTGATGTAATTTGCATCAACTTAATTTTGCCTTTGTAATGAATTCAGATGTTATTTGCAACACAGTTTGGAACCTTTGGGTGTTTTCTGCTGGGCTGGTACTATATCACTGCCTTAATTACCATCCTCTAATCTCTTTTTGGGATGTATGAATTCCCATATATGTGTTGTACCAAAAAATCAGAAGATCTCATATATTTATCTCTTTATCATATATTAAATGGATAGCATCTTTTGTGATCTTACTGTTGCATAAAATGAGCTATACCCAAATTTATATATATAGATTTTTTATGAATTAGTTGTTTGGACTTTCTCACATTTGGTTTGCTGAAATTAACCAGTTTAAAAAAATCATTTACGATAAAAAAAATTCTTACTTAAAATGGGAAAAATTAATTCTTCAATTGAAAAGAGGAAAATATTATTCTTGAAAATGATTTTCTGGAATTCTTTTCCTCAAGAGAATAACAAAGAAGTCCCCAATCTATCGTACAATGCTTAATTCAGTCTTAAGCCTTTTAATTTTGTCAGTATAGTCATAAAGTTTTTGATGATTTGTTAATATAGTTATTCGGGCTAATATATGTAGGAAATTATTATTTTATAATCTTTAATATATACTTGTTTTCCTAAATTTATTATTGTTATTTTTAAATTTCTTTCTTTTCCTTTCTTTTTTGTTTTTCCTATGGCGGCCGACCAAAGGCAAGGCCAGGCTTGCTTGCCACGGGTGACAACGCCTAGGTGTCATGCTCACTAGGTTTAGTAAGGGTGAGCCTTGACAAGGGCCCCCTTCGCCCTCCCTAGATCTGTGTAAGGGCATTGCGGCCCTTGATGAGCACATTTGCTACAGTTGGTAAGGGCTCAACGAGGGCGGCCCTCATAGGCTCTTGCCTTTGGTCGGTTGAAAAAATGAAAAGAGAGGAAAAAAAGAGAGAAAAGGACAAAAAGAAAACAATTAAAAAATTAAAAATTGTAAAAATTGTTTGACACATAGGATGGCTAGTATTCATTTTTAGTCAATTTTGGCTGGAAGTACTATATTGATAAATCATTAAATATTAATTAATAAATTGGTACGATTCAAATGTTTAGAACTAAATTGACCATCGTATAATATGTTTATGATTTTCTTGGGTAATTTTTCTTTATCATGAAATTTTTCCTGAAACAAACATACCATGTTCATTCGTTTGAATAAAACTTTCTAGGGTAATTGTTTTATGACTTTTTTATATACATTTCTCATGGACTAAGGACAAAAAATTTAGATTGGGTGAAAACAAATTCCCTTGATAACAAAGAAATCACTTTCCCTAAATTATTGAACAAATGAAAATTAACCGTTTTTCTTGAAAATAATTTTTGTAGAAAATATTTTCCTTTATGCTAAAGTTTTCAGTGAAATAAACGTACCTTCAATGATTAAAACCTTTTAAAATAACCCGAATGGAGAACTAATACCTTTTCTTTTCTTGATCAACTTTTTTATTTTTCCGATTTGCTAAACACAATAATTTGAATGATTTTTATTAGTTAAATCTAATTCAGACTTACATGGTGGTCCGCATCAAACTTTCGTGGACTCTTTGCAAATATGCCACATGAGAAATTGCATCTTTTTATTACTCATCTGCTTTATTTGTCTACTTTGGTAGGTATGCATGTGTAGAGTATGACGGCATTCGAATGGGTCGACGCATTTATTTGACTGCTAGGTAGGTCAGGATCTGAGCGTGTCTTATGTAACGTGCGTGTGTTTGTGGTTTTTTTTAGATTTGAAAGTATTGTCTAATTTTTGCCAGCATACTAGAAAAATGGTAGAAATTATCAAAAAAGTCCTAAATTTATTATATTAGAATTAATTGAGTCTTAAAACTTTCAATTATACCAAATTTAGTCTTAAACCTATTCTATTTATGTCAATTTAATTACAAACATTTTAATTATTCTAATTGAGTTTTAAACCCTTATGATGATTTATCAATATAATCATTTTTGGCTATTTTTGACCTGAAATACTGACGTGACAGTCTAATTTACACTAATTGTCTAGGTGGTGTGCCTAGCTTTGAAATATACATTTTTTTTTTTTGCAATTTTTCTAAAATTTTCTAATTTCCTTCCTTATTTTCCTCTGCTAGACATCGGGGAAAAAAAAATCACAAGTTTTTTAAAGATTTTAAAAATCATCCATGTTGGTGCTAGACATTAGGATAATTGGCATCAACTAGACCATCACTTCTGTGATTTGTAGCAAAAATGACTGAATTGGCAAATTGTCAATAGAATGAATACTAAATTGGCAAATCGTTAAAATATTTATAATATAATTGACACTATTAAAAAATTTAAAACTAAATTAGCACAAATACACTAGATTTATAACTTTTTTGGTATCCCCTTGAAAATGTATTAAGATCATATTATACTTTCAATCACGTTTACATAAAAAAAAATTACTTGTTTAATACCCAGTTTGGTCAAATTTCCTCATAAACAAGCTAATTAAACTGGAAAAAAAAAAGGAATCGCAAAGACCTTTAAATTCAGATTATAAAATTGTTAGAAAATGATAGGAAAAAAAAAATGTTGAAATATCTCTTGGCAAATAGTAGTTGTATGTCAAGACCATCCTATATTCACTTTTTCCAATTTGTTCATTAATTAGCCAACTTATGGAAGAATTTATTTCGCGTTGTCAGCAAAGTTGCTTTATGTTAAAAATATCTTTTAGAAATTATAGAGGTATTATAATGCAAAATGTTATGTGTATCTTGCATGTAGTCGAATTTGTGTCTAGATTCATGGTGTGGTCTATTAGACTAGACTTTCTTTGGTTTGATTTGATTTGAACCCTATAAATAGGCCATAATGGTAATATCGAAGTTAAGCAAATTCAAACAACGTAGTATTCTTTCAGGTTCTTCTATTCCAACGCAAAATTCAATGGCGTTGGCTTTCAAAGAATATTATCGGATAAGCTTATGGACAATACTTGCTTTTCAAATAGTGTTGTCGCGTACCGACTTCATCTATTGGAAAAGTCAGTGTTGACAATGCTAACTTTTAAACAGGTGCCAATACCCAAAAACTTTGCAAATTTGGACAATAACTTGATACTTGTTTCCAAACTCAAGTTAAACTAAACTGCCAACTTCAAGTTGTAGGCGTGCTAAAAATACATCCTTTACATATTGTGCATATATCACTAATTCATCACATATTTTTACAAACATTCATATATTTAGCATGTTATGTGTATCTTCTACGTGGTCCTACCTATTTCTAAAATTGTGATATCGCATGTTAAATTGGATTCACTCTAATATGATTGTAAGATTGAAGTTAAACAATTCGTGAATAGTTACGAAATGCAAAATTACAATCGTGGGTTTTTGACAATTCTTCATGGAGAAACACACTTCAAAGAATTCCTTTAAAAAACAAGGCGGTGTGAAGATGGACCAAGTCTCTATTTCCGTATAGTGGAAAAGAAAATGGCGGGCTCGCCATGAAGATCTGGACAAAAATAGAAGGGGGGGCCGCGTCTATCGATGGATGGGGACACGAAACCTATGCCTCAGAAAATTGCTGATTTCTTAGCTATTTTCGTCGGCGCACGGCAAAACCTCATTTGTCAATAGTCATTTCAATTTTGGCAATGGCATGGGACCGAAATTCACATGGCGAAAAAGAAAAAAAGAGGGTTCTAACTAACCTGATCTCGCCTCCAAAACATGTTTGACACGATTATCAAGTCAAAATTTAAAAATACCAATTAATATTCTGTTCATTTTATGAAAAATTAATAATTTGAAAGATCTTTTTTTTTTTTTTCAAAATGCGATTACTTGTATCATTTACGAACATGAATGAATAAGAATTACTAATCATTTCAAGTAATACAGAGATCTTTTTTTAAGAAAAATTATTTTCAGATTGTTCATTTTTCGCGAAATAAAATGGAACCAAAGTAACGAAAATAAGAAAATTTTCATTGGATTTAGAGGGATCCGTACGACTCTCTCAATTTAATTTACGTGACCCCCATATTCAAAGAAGAAGAGGAAATAACTAGGAAGAGCAAATCGTGTAAGAAACGGACCCTTTGGAAAACAACGCCGCTTCTACTCTTTTCACGACCTTGACGTGATGAGCATGAAACATGGTATGTTGTTAATAAAAAGAAGAAGATGATGATGATGATGATCTTACCGGGATTTGGCGGATCTGAGATTCAATTATTCAAAGAATCCTCTAGCATCCCACCTAAGATGCAGCAGCAGCATGTCCCTTTCATTAATCAAATTTACTTTCGATGACTTTTCTTCCCTTCACTAATGTCCCATTTCGAATATCACATCAGAAAGAAGAATCAAACATCCATATCTATAAGGGTCGGGGAAAAGAAAACAAATTTAGGTACCATTTGAATTGGAGAAGTCATTTGCATATCTTTGCATCGGTACTTACCAGGTTGTGAAAGTTTCTTGCGGTATTTCAAGCCTTAAAAAAAGGTTCAATTAGGTGTGTCGTGAAATTTTGATTAAGTAAAGGGATAATGACACAAATGGTATCTGAATTTTGGTCGAATGTATAGCGTGCTCCCTGAATTTTTAATTTATTCAATGTGATTCCTAAACTTTAATCAAACATACAGTATAGTCCCGTATTTTTTAATTTATTTAATATGGTCAATTGATTTTTGGCATATGTTCAATGTAGTTTTGAACTATATGAAAATATTCAGTATTGTCCTTTTATTAATTCAAGAACAGAGACAACATTAAATACTTTTATATAATTTAGGGATTAAATTGAACATATATCGAACAGTTCGAGGCTCACATTAAATAAATTAAGAATTTAGGAAGCACATTCTACATCAGGCTAAAATTCAATGATAATATTAAAAAAATTAAAAGTTTATTAATCACATTGAATATTTGAACCAAAATTCGGAGACCATTTATGGGAAAAAGCCTATCCACACAAGATTCAGGAGAACTTATTGTATCCTAGAATTTAGTACACCCAGGAAAACGACGCTGCTTTACCCGTCGTTTTAGTGCTGCACCAACCGTTCAACCGTCCCCACGTCAAATGGAGTTTCCGTTTTGCCCCTCTTTGGGCTAGTAAGCGATGCTTCTACTGCTAATGTAGCCATCTGTTTTTCTGGTTGCGTGGAAAGGACGATCAACAAACTAGAACTGGGTATAAATTGCTTGTCCATTTACTCGCTGACACAGAAGAGAGAGACAGCTCTAAACCCGTGCTTTGATGATGCTTTGCTGAACAGGCTCTCATTAGGAAACAAAAGAAGAAGGAACTTTCGTATTTATTTTATCTCTTTCTTTTTTGGGTGTTGGAAAGAGTGATGGGCGAAGAAGACGATCCACAGTCGCCATTTCTTGAGAGCACCTCCTCACACAGTGCATCAGAAGCGCCTCTCAAGAGGACTGGTGAGTTCCCCCATTGGCTCCTTGGTTTTCACGTTGTTCTTGTGAAAGCTAATCCTGTCAACTAGAGAAGGTGTCTGTAGGATTCTTGGGAGGATTCCATGTCATGTCCTGTTCTAATGCTGTCTGTTTCCATGTTTTTTTGGTGATCGTATTGATCAGAGCACTTAATGAAGCAAATGCTTGTGCAAGTTGCTTTTTTTGTAATCTAGGTCTGTGATTGACGAAAGGGAACTAGTTGCAATTGAAATCTGGAATCCTGTGAAGTTGCAATTTTGCCAACATTTGAGTTTGCAAGATATGAGCCTCAATGTTTATTGCTCCAACGCCCCAAACCCAACTTAGCGTAGGACATTACTGTTCTCGAGAATGCTAACTTTCCAATGTTTACGGTGGCGAAATGATCTGAGAACAGAATGAAGCAAATGCTTGTACAAGTTGCATTTTCTAATCTTGTTCTGTGGTTGAGCATTGTCAACTGTTCAGAAATTAAAGTTGTACTCGGATTTCCTGTGAAGTTGCAAGTGCCATCTTAGAGTTTGAAATATATGAGCTTCAGTGGTTATAGCTCTAATGCCCCGATTTAGTCTAGGATTTGCAGAACCTCACTACATCCTCCTATCTTCTTAGTCAGTGGTTATCAAAGATGTCCTGACGAGATACGTCACAAAGGAGGACATCAAGCTAACCAAAAATCCGATTCAAATATAAATAACGAGGCCGTCTGCTGATTCAATTTTGTATAATTGAGGGATCCATTATGGATAGTTTACACCCCAACACTGTTAACAAGCCTGCACAATTCTTTGTTATTGTTCTTTGAAGGGACACAATGGACTGCGGTGGCGCATATTATAACCGGAGTAATTGGGGCAGGAGTGCTTTCTCTGGCTTGGAGCACGGCTCAACTTGGTTGGGTTCTTGGTCCCATTTGCATATTAATCTTTGCGGCCATTACTGTGGTTTCCACATTTCTTCTGTGTGATTGCTACAAGTACCCCGACCCAGAACACGGAACCATCAGAAATCGATCTTACATGGAAGCTGTGAAGCTTTATTTAGGTCAGTACAGATTCCCAACATTGAGTGATAGTTGCTTGTAAAAGATGTCATGTGAAAGCGTTGATGTTTCAAGGTGGATATCCACTGAACTCATTGATCAAAATTCCTGGCAAAAAATGAGGATAAAGAAAAATGAAGAAGAAGGAAAGTATGAGAATTTCACGATATTTTAAAAGGACATGACAACAGCGGTGATGATTTTTCAGGAGAGAAGCAGCAGTGGATATGTACAGTGTTTGCGACAGAAAGCTTATACGGGTGTGGGATCGCTTATACAATAACAGCTGCTGCCAGTGTAAGGTGCTCATATTATCTTCGAACTTTTGTTTTTTGATATTTCCCTGTCCTTGTGCATCTAAGCACAAGCTTGGTGTTCTTTGAAAAATTTATTGCTTTGGACTAGGAATAGAGAAGGAGAGAAAAGAAAAGTAAAATCAGGATCCTCACGGAGTTTCTTAGCTAAACGTGGACTTTATCTGGACCAAATTATGTCATACACACACAGTGATTCTTGAGATGAAGTTGGGGAGACTGGCCTCTGTTATCCTGTAATAATCACCTTTCCCTCAACCTACTGTTGACTTACATTAGAAGTCCAAAACTTTTTTTTATTGACAGGATGTACAATAGTCATTGCAAATTGAGGCGTATAATCACCTGGAAGGCTGCATGTACTAGTAATCTTACGATATAGTAGGCAGATGAAAATGTTTTCCAGTATCAGTTACTCAATTAGTTTCATGAACTTCTCCTAGGACCAAGTTTGAGCCGCTTGACAATTATCTTGTTCCCTGACGAAAGCTAACTCCAGCTTGGGTAACTCATGAAGACTTGACTTGGCGAACTCCTCAACAATTTTTGAATTCAAAATCAGTACAGCATTTGCAGCTTTCCAGTCTCCTATACGCTTCTTTTGTTTTAAAGCTAAGTTAGCAGTTGGTGTTTGTTGGGGACTTCTTGTACCATCATGATATTTCAGGGGATGGCTAGGGTAAAAATGGATGCGGTTCTCATGCATACTCTATTTCCAGAGCTAGGCAGAAGCGTGAAGTCACATATCACGTGTTTATCGTCCTTCATGCATTTTCAATTTCCATGACACTTTGAGGGAGAAGCATGAGTGACATCTTCGTGCTTTTAACATGTCTAGTTTTTAAGTACTGTTTACTTTGGTAAATTGACTTCAGAGTTCAGATTCAGGATAATTGTTTCTTCCATTTAAATGGCGCAGGGCAATCCTGAAGTCCAACTGTTATCACCGGGAAGGTCATGATGCTCCATGCGTTTATGGAGATAGTGTCTACATGCTTCTATTTGGTTTAGTTCAGATCGTAATGTCACAGATTCCAGATTTCCACAATATGAGTTGGCTTTCAGTTGTTGCAGCAGTCATGTCTTTCTCCTACTCCTCAATCGGGCTTGGACTTGGCTTGGCAAAAGTAATAGGTAGGTAAGGTGCTTTGTTTAATAATCGTACTTGAAATCAAGACACCGTTTGATTGTGATTCACAATTGCTAACTTGCTTCCATGGCTACAGAAAACGGAACAATCAAGGGAACGATCACAGGAGTCTCAGCTTCGAGCATTCTTGACAAGTTATTGTTAGCCTTTGAAGCACTCGGAGACATTGCCTTTGCGTACCCTTATTCTATTATCGTCTTCGAGATACAGGTACAGCTTTCTCTTCCTAGCGTTCGGGATTAAGTCAATATTTAAGAAGGCAGTAGCTTAATGACTGAAGTAGAATGCGTGATGGTTCGTATTTGAAGGACACCCTGAAGTCCCCTCCCCCAGAAAATCAGACGATGAAGAAGGCCTCGATGTATGCGATCGTCATAACCACCGTCTTTTACTTATGCTGCGGATGCTTTGGATATGCAGCGTTCGGCGACAGCACCCCAGGCAATCTATTAACTGGATTCGGGTTCTACGAGCCATACTGGCTCGTTGACCTTGCCAATGCTTGCATTGTGCTTCATCTGGTTGGAGGATATCAGGTACCTTAGAAGGATGGGTTGTAACTAATGTCCATGTCCAATTCACCTATTAGCATCACGTTCTTGCATTCATAATAACCCGCCATTTCCGTGGGCACTTTCCTTGAGCAGATCTTCAGCCAGCCCGTCTTCGCGATGGCGGAGAGATGGTTCGCGTACAAATTCCCCAGCAGCGGGTTCGTGAACAATTACTACTCGTGCAAGCTCCCCCTATTGCCAACGCTCCAGCTGAACCTCTTCAGGCTGGTCTTTAGGACAGGGTACGTGGTGTCTACGACCGCGCTCGCGATGCTCTTCCCTTACTTCAACTCGGTCCTGGGGGTGCTGGGGGCGCTCAACTTCTGGCCCCTGGGGATATACTTGCCCGTGGAGATGTACTTCAAGCAGAAGAAGACCAGGAAATGGTCGAGGGAGTGGATTTTCTACATGTCGTTCAGCATGTTTTGTCTGTTGATCACCATAGTGGGATTCATCGGGTCGGTTGGAGAGCTCGTGATTGACGAGCTCAGCTGAGAACCTACTACTCCAGCCTCATTTCTTTCTATTTTTCTTTCTATTTTATCCCCCCCCCCCCTTTTTTTAATTCTTTTTTGGAGATGTAACGAGACTTTTTGCAAGTTGCTGATACTATATTGATATAATCAGAAAGAAATTTTCTCTGTCGTAGTTTTCGAGGTATTACTCTTTGTTAGCTTGTCGTTGGGAAAACCTCCAACACATCGTGACATTTGACATTTGACCTAACATTCAAACACACGCAAAAGAAGAGAAAAATGTTGTACGAAGAAGAAAAGTCAAACAAAGTGAATTTCCTAATTTTACATCGTGACATGCGGTCATTTGTGAGGAAGAAAGAAAATTTTCGTTCCTTCGAGAAGATGGTAACTAGACAATATATAATTACAATGTATCTTATGAGAATATAAATTGGCTTTGAAAGATAATTTTAATTTAATATCATCTTGTATTCACGCGTTACTAAACTTTTAAGTCTAATTGACAAAGCCAATTCTATAGTAATTGTACTCTTGCCCAAAGTGTGTTAATTGACCTTATATTAGTCATAATATCTGAAAGTCATATGTGTATTTCCAAACTTATAATACAAACAAACGAGATTTTTTCATAAAAAGCGAGTTATTAGCCACACCCGTTGTCTAAATTATTAGATACATATTAGAATAACTTAACTCAAAACATCCACAATTTTCAGACAAAATAGATAAAAAATGAATTTTTTTCGCATCTATTATTTTCTATTTTTGGATGTCTTATTAAAAGATCATTCATGATGTATAAATTTATTAATCTTAGATGAAATTTAGCGTTGGAGTTTCCTACTAATTACCATTATTGATGCTCCTCTTTCCGTTCCATTGCAAAAGAAAAGAAGAAAGAGCTATCCTATCATAATACAATTGCTTTTTAAATTTGGGATTTATCTGGCATGTAAAGTTGCTAAAATGCAAGTTCTCAACTTGCAAAAACTTTCCGACCCCAAAAAAAAAAAAAACTTGCAAATACTTCGACCAAGGAAAAAAAAACTTTCAAATACTTTCATGAAAAAAGAAGAAGTTATTTTTATGATTTTATTGTTTTTGTCCCTTGAATTCAGCGGTATCTCTGGTGGGAGCACAAAGCACTCACGGGCTGAACTGTGAAGAATGTGCAGGCGGAATGAGAGTCAAGTCCACCTGTCTGAAAATAGAAGCAAGCAAGAAAGAGAAGGCTTTGCTTGTCGTTATAAAAATCCTTTGGATAGATTGTAACGCAAAAGAAGTGCTTTCTCTTTCCCTTTTTTATGTTTCTAGTTGGGTAGGCAAGAGAGAGAGAGAGAGAGGGAGGGAGGGAGGGAGAGGGAGAGATGGGTGAAGAAGATGATCAACAGTCACCACTGCTCAAAAGCATTTCTTCAGCCGGTGCATCACAACAGCCTCCTCCCAAAAGAACTGGTAAAAATTAACACCACCCCATCTTCACCTCATTATTAGTCGAGACTTTCTTGGAAAATCTGAATCCATTACTTGAAACATGTCTTGAGAAGACTTGAGGGATTGTCCTGGACCATAATAATGTCCTGTTTTATGTCGTATTTTTTGAATTGCTTGCATGCATCGAGATGAAGTAGGTCTTTTGTCTGTTCAGACTCTGGATTTCTTGTGATTAGAGAGTAAAATGAAGAAGCAAAAGTTTCTGGAACCTGTTTCTTGTTATGATCCTTGTTCTGTGGTTGATCAAGGGAGAACGTTTTTTTTTCCCTCAGAGCCAGAACAACTTCTCTTGCTGTCGGTAAACTTCAGAGTTGGAACTTATACACTATAGTCTTATGGACAACAGGCCTTTTGAGGCGTGACCCCAATTTATTATTCTGTATGTTTAATTGCCATAAAGATGCAATTTATATATGGACACTTCTGACATTCGCCAATCACGGTTCTCATCATACGGTCCTGAGTAACTGGAACTAGGATTTTATGCTAGCTGAATGCTCATTCAAATAGTATAAATAATTATTCTGCTTAGTGCTTACTGTTTGAGTTTCCAAGTACTTGTTGCGGTTGTAGAGAACTTGCAACGAAATCAAACGGAGGGGCTTTACTAATGCAATTAGTTTATGCTTTGTGATGTTACTACGTAAATGCCTAAAAGTTATTTCCCTATGAAGGGACACAGTGGACTGCAGTGGCGCATATTATAACGGGAGTGATCGGAGCGGGAGTGCTTTCTCTTGCATGGAGTGTGGCTCAATTAGGATGGATTCTCGGTCCTGTGTGCATAATATGCTTTGCAGGAATTGCTGGTGTCTCTACATTTGTTCTTTGCGACTGCTACCGGTACCCTGATCCAGAATATGGAACCACCAGAAACCGATCTTTCATGGAGGCCGTCAAGTTTTACTTAGGTATTATCCATTTCCCCTAGTGAGTCATTGATTGGATGACAAGATGCAACAGTGAATCATTACCCTACTGTGAATATTAACAGAATCTGTAAGTCATCATATATAGGCAGACAATTCTAGCTGTATTTTATGTAGCCTTGAGGACATAGAATATGTCTATAATGAGCTGCTCTTTAAGAACAATCTATGTATGGAGTATGTTTCTCTAATAAATCACAACAGCAGCATCAACAAAAGGCCTGAGGCACTTGCCTCTTTGCATAAGGATGATTGTATCCTAGGAATGGAGTTTCAGGCTCTGTTTTGCACATGATGAAACATGCAAGATATTCATAATTCATACGAAAAAAAGAGGCAGGGTTAAGGAAAAAAGATGGTAAGCCATCTCGAACTTTCACACTTTGATGCTTGATTATGATCGGAAAAGGAGCATTACATTGCCTTAGCAAGGGACGACTATGACAGAGGTGGTAATATTTCAGGAGAGAAGCAGCAACGCATTTGCGGAGTGTTTGCACAGGAAGGCTTATTTGGGACCGGGATTGCTTATACCATAACAGCTACAGCCAGTGTGAGGTGAACTGCTCATACTATGAATTTTCAAACACTTTTCAATGCTTTTCCTGACTTTCCTATTCTGATATGTGCTAACATTTATTTCGGAACTGGAAATTTAGACTCAAAGATTAAGCTCTATTCGCAATTTCATAAGCTCTATTCGCAATTTCATGATTTACCAGGGGGTAAAAAGGAGGAGACAGAAACGGGACAATACCATTCTTCATGGAATTTCTTTGCTACTTTTGTAGGCTAGCTTATGTCAAACACTAAAATGGTCCTCTTATGAGTTAGGATGGAACTACAACTCTCTGTTGTTAATTTGTTGTCGCCCTTTTCTTCACCTTTATGGACTTGTTAGCAGAGTAAATTTTCACCAAGATGACATATAACAGATAATTTAATATGTCTTTAATGGGCATTCATGCATACTCAACTCGCAGACAATTGTCCAAGAGCACCATAAGTTGCAAATTCCTGCGTTAATGTCTTCTATCACCTATTTACTATGACTCTGGAAACTGTTTGGTTCTAGGTTGATGAGGATCTTTTATTGATGTAGGGCAATCCTAAGATCAAATTGTCATCATCAAGGAGGGTACAATGCTCCATGCCAGTACGGGGATAGTTTCTATATGCTCCTATTTGGTATAGTTGAGATACTATTGTCACAGATTCCAGATTTCCGTAGTATCGGGTGGCTCTCAATTTTCGCGGCTGTCATGTCCTTCTCCTATGCTTTTATTGGGTCTGGTCTCGGCTTTCTAAAAGTAATAGGTATAATCAAAAGAGAATACAATGTGTCTTAAATTTAGAAAGGCTTCAAGTTTTAGCTTGTTGCTAGAATGTGCGAAAAGTTTGGATTGACTCACTTTCGTTGCTGCAGAAGATGGAACCATTAAGGGATCTATCACGGGAGTCCCAGCTTCAACTAATCTGAAGAAGTTATGGTTAGCCTTTGAAGCACTTGCAGACGTTGCTTTTGCCTATCCTTATACCTTAATTGTTCTTGAGATACAGGTAGACTCTATCGAAATCGTACAGGATCGGCTTTTGTATAAGGTGTTTTACCAGCTCCGAGACTAGTGTAGACTTCTGAAATGGTCAAATGCAGGATACCTTGAAGTCCCCTCCCCCAGAAAACCAGACGATGAAGGCAGCCTCCTTGAAAGCGATTGTCATCACCACCTTCTTTTACCTCTGCTGTGGTTGCTTTGGATATGCAGCGTTTGGTGATAGCACACCAGGCAATCTACTCACTGGATTCGGATTCTACGAGCCACACTGGCTCGTGGACCTCGCTAATGCTTGCATCGTGCTTCATTTGGTGGGAGCGTATCAGGTACTATTGAAGGATGTACAAGTACTCTTTCATCTCCTAATGCTTTGCTTCACCTGTAAGAATCGTACAATTGCATTTAAATTAGTCCTGCTGTGAAAAACTTTTCACTACTTGAGAACACAAATATTTTCGTGCATGTCTGAGTCGACACACTGCCTTTTATATGAACAAATTCATGTCGTAAATGATAGCTTCCGCACTTTGCTATAGCTAAATACCAGTTGTCTTAATTAGATAATTTCAGGCTGTAGTTGCTTTTGTTGCTTCAGCTCTGATACCTTAATTAGATAAGGGTCATGAGACGTTAGACCACCTACGATAACATTGTTTTCATGGAGCTTCTTTTTCCTTCGTCAGACCTTTAGTCAGCCCGTTTTCGCGACAGCAGAGAGATGGTTCGCATATAGATTCCCCGACAGTGGATTTCTGAACAATCACATCTCATTCAAGATTCCCTTGTTCAGCACATTTCAGTTGAACCCCTTCCGGGTGGTGTTCTGGACAATGTACGTCGTATCTACGACCGCATTTGCAATGTCCTTCCCTTACTTCAATTCGGTGTTGGGAGTGCTGGGGGCATTGAACTTTTGGCCTCTGGCAGTATATTTCCCAGTGGAAATGTACTTGAAGCAAAAGAAGATTAGGGCATGGTCAAGGGAATGGATTTGCTATAGGACATTTAGCTGTCTTTGTTTGTTGGTCACGGTTGCGGGATTCATTGGGTCGCTTGAAGAACTGATCAGTGCCAGAAGTTCAGATGAGAAATTAATGTAAATGCGGTTGCGTATGATGGACAAGCATAGCATTATTAAAGAAACACTTCCTTACTAGTGAGAGATTCCTCTTAATATATATATATATATTTTTTTTTCCCTGTATTTTTATCCTTTTTGGTGATGTCATGTGATGAAGTTCTGGAAGTTACTTATTGTACATTATTCATTATAAAAAGTGGAGTGGAAAGAAGACAATTTTTTGCTACTCCTGAGTCCTTTTTCTATTTAGGTAATTGGAAGTTTTTCCTATTATAATTTTTGCTAAAATACATATAAACTATGGAAAGATAATCATGCTCTTCAAAGGGTTTAATTACTTCCCGGGATTCGAATAGGTTTGATAATTTTCCTGGTTGGCATTCAGTATCTCGCTACCGTCGGATGAAATGGGACATGTGAGGGAACAATGTTCTGATTTTCTTCAAAATCACTTCATCTGTTTCTTTGTGTTCCGAAGGGAAAATCCCATATCCAAGTGATAATAATTCGATATAGAAAATAAAAATCTGCTCTTTCTCGTCTGAGGTCGGGGAAACGATCGCTGTAAGATCGAACTCCAGACCAAAATCCAAACTTGATTTGGTAGTCAAACGCAGTCTAAGAGCTACCAAGTTTTTTGAAATTTATTTTTGAGATAAGTGTATGGGAAATCTTAAAATTTGTTACCAAATGCAATTAAGTCGCTAAATTTTTAAAAAGTATAATTAAGTTTTAAAAATTGTCATGAATATACAATTAAATTCTAAGACTTTTAAAAAGTAATCAAGTCTTAAAACTTATCAAATTGATCAAATCAAGTTCTTTCATTGATGGCACATTTTGGAAGTTTTAAGATTTGGTTGCACTTTTTGAAAGTTTTAAGATTTGATTGCACTTTTTGTAAGTTTTAGGACTTAATTATACTTTTATGACAAATTTTATGACTTGATTGCGCTTTTTGAAAATTTTAAAATTCAAATTATTTTTTTGACAAGTTTTAGGGCTTGAGATGAACTTATCTCTTTATTTGTTTTTCTTCTCACAAAAGTCTGCATAAGCTAACTCACTTATAGGCAATAACAATGTTCTACTGTATATGGACAACAGCTTTGGCCGCGTGCATGGCCGTCTTCTGATGTAGATCCATGAGTTTCTGCAGTTGACATGGGTTTGTTCTAGAGTGTCGATGCCTAAATTCTTATTATTCCATTAAGCTATTCATCGCATAAAAATTAGGAATTGACCACAACCTCTAAACAAAAGTATCATTAGCATAATCCATATTTGAATCGCACCTGCCGATCGCATGGCTTCTCCAGGATGTTACCATGGATAAGCGCACATAGGACTGGGGCTCTTAGATGTCTGGTCGTATACACGAGGATCGATTTCAATTTTCTATGATCCACGTTCAACAAATTCAATCCTCTCACCTCATATCTCGTTGGTTTTTGAAGTGACGATCATCATCTCATCTTCAAGAGTCCAGACGCCTATGAATAGAGAAACACTTCCGCGATGGAAGGGGAGAGAACGCACGTAAAGAGACGCTCACGAAGGAAGAGCAGCCCTCGCCGCGTTCCTTGTCTTGCGCGTCCTCCTTCGTGCGTCTCTGACGACCACAGGAACCATTGTCCGCACCTCCCTGCCTTCGTCAATTCCCTTCCTCAGCAGCACGAAGCAGTCCAGCTTCGACGAATTTCCCCGTTGTATTCTGTGTGCCTTTGGCGTCTTTCCAGGTTTCTGGTGAGTTTCTGACATGCCCATGAGCTGCTGCTGTTGCGTCACTTCTGGTCAATCTCGGGGTTTCCCTGTACGCCGGTTCGACAACACCGACGCACGCTCCTGCACTTCATTCCGACAACTCCGGAGACTTCCTGCAAGCTCCAGTCATGCTTTGCCCGTTGCCGTTCAGCTTTTGCCGCTTCCACAATCTCAGTCCAATTCGGTGACAGTCTTGCAGCCCCTCCTACCCGACATTCGGGGTGAGCCACAGCACTTTTCCGATCGTCATCTCCTCATGTAAGCTTCTCCACAAGCAGCCTCACCAAGCAAGGCCATTCCCCGGCGCTGCTCATCCATGTTCACCAACCCTCCAACACGCCAACAGCCCGCGCCGTTGGCTTTTACAAGTCGAAGATTCCTCCTAGTTCTTACCGTGGTCCCTCATTAAGCTTGCTGAGTTCTTGCGATCCATTTCGCGGTCACCGCTAGTCCCTGCAAGTCGCGGCCGCTCCTCCTTCACGTGCTTTGTTTACGAGAACAATTTCAGAATCAAGCCAATTTAAATTCTTTTTTTTTTCTCCTCTTCTTCTTTTCTTCTTGTTCTTCTTCCTTCTCACTTCTTCTTCCACCATTGCCTCCATCAGCCACCACTGTCCACCACCACCGGTTGCTGGTGACTGGTTGGGCAAGGTTCGGCGAGTTCGCTGGAGGCTCACCTAGCCACCGGCAAGGCCAAGCCTAGCTAGTGGCTAAGCGGCCTTCCCTCAAGATGATGCTTGGCCGAGGCCCACTTGGCCACCAGTGAGGCTTGGCCTCGCCAGCGGTCCTCGCTTGGGCCTCCCTCGACCATTGGCGAGCTCGCTTGGTTGAGCGAGGTTCGTCTAGCCATTAGCGAGCCTTGCCTTGTTGGGTGAGGCTTGGCCGAGTTCCCTTAGGCAAGGCTCAGTTGAGCTTTGCCAAGATGCTGGTAAGGCTTGGCCTACAAGGTTAGCGATGCTCCGGAGAGGTAATTGGCCCTCATCTGATTGATTGTCGATCATCCCGAGGTCGACGACTGATCAAAGCATGAAGAAGAAGAGAAGGGAAAAAAAAAGAAAAGAAGAAATAAAATTATTTAAAAAATTAAAAGAAAATGATTTGTATTAGATATTTTGAGAATGGTATCAAACACAATTTTATTTGGAGACTAGAAATTTTAGAAAATTACCAAACGTCTTAAAATCCTTATAAATTATTACCGAGAATAAAATAAAATAAAATATTTCTAATAAAAAATTATTACTAAGAACAGAATGGTTACTAAATGCACCCTAAATTACTCTTAAACACTTCCCCTCAAGTTGAGGCATAAATATTAAAGAGTCTCAACTTGTTACATAAAGTAGTCACTCTACTACTCTGCAATGACTTAGTAAAAATATCAGTAAGTTGGTCTTCGGTCCATGTGTATTGAAGTGTTATGTCCTTGTTCTGAATCTTTTCTTACACAAAATGGTAATCTATTTTAACATGCTACGTGCGTTCATGAAAAATTGGTTTTGAAGTGATATGCATAGCGAACTGGTTATCACAACATAAAACTAAGGAAGTTGAAGATGGTATGCTAAGTTCGGATAACAACATTCTCAACCAAAGCAACTCACTAGTCACATTAGCCATGGCTCGATATTCTGCCTCTGCACTTGATCAAGACATCAGCTGTTGCTTCTCACTTTTCCATCCCACAAGACTGCCTCCAAAGAACACACAATAGCCATAAATTGATCTCCTATCAATAGGGTATCCGACCCAATCAATATCAGAGTATCCAGTGACACCAAGATGTCCATGATTCTTGAACAGATCCCTTTACCTAGTGCTCCCTTCAAGTACTTAACAACATGTGGCATTGCTTTCCAATGTGTAGTGCGAGGAGTACTCATAAATTGACTAACCATGCTAACAACAAAGCAAATATTTGGTCCACTAACCTCCAATACCTACTCGGATCTTGAAGTAAGTCTCTATGTTTTTCATCAAGTTTCGCATTAGGATCCATTGGAGTATCGACAAATTTAGCTCTAAGAAAACCAATCTCATTGAGGATATTTAGAACATATTTCCACTGTGATAATGAGAAACCATCACATGAGTAGGCACCTCAATGCCCAAGAAATACTGTAGACAACCCATATCTTTTATACTAAACTTAGTTTGTAAAAACGTTTCAACTTTTGTATGCCCATAATATCACTACCAGTGACAATAATATGGTCCAAATATGGTCCACATACACAACGAAGAGAACACATCTCACAGAAGAAGTGGAACTGAACATAGAATGATCCACGGTATAATACCGTAAACCAAATCGAGTAACTACATCACTTAAATGACCAAATCAGGCATGAGGAGATTGTTTCTCATATAATGCCTTGCACAGGCAACAAACACTAGTAGACCCCCCCCTGAGCAGTAAACCTCGGGGGTTGCTTCATATATACCTCCTTTACCAAGTCGCCATGAAGGAAAGCATTCTTGGCATCAAGCTGATGGAGAGTCCAACCATATCAGACAGCAAGAGAAATGAAAACAAGAACATAATGTATCTTTGTGATGGGAGAAAACATATTATCATAATAAACTCCATAGGTTTGAGAGTAACATTTGGCAACCAAACACACCTTCAAATGCTCAATAGAAACATCTAGTTGGATTTTCACTGTGAAAATCCAACAACACCCCCATAACCTATTTGCCAACAGGTAATGGTATGAGGTGCCATGTCCCGTTATTCTGTAGCACCTGCATTTCATCCTCCATAACTTGCCGCTAACCTGGATGAGCAAAGGCCTTTACAACAGTATTTGGCATAGACACAACAGATAAAGAAGCAACAAACGAGGGATATGTAGGAGAAAGAAATCATAGGATAAAAATTGAGAAGGAGTATGTGTTTGACAAAATAAAGTAGTATAGGGGGCAAATCGGGAATTGGATTGACCGACACAAGAACGCGTACCGTTGCGCAATGCAATGAGAATATTAGTAGTAGGGTTAGGCTAAGAAGAAACTAGCAAATCAGAGGCCAATGCATTAATTGGTGGAGTATCATGCATATCCAATGCGGGCGATGACTATACTACCTCATATTGAATAGGATGACACCATTGACAAGTCCAGCTGGTGAACTGAAAATCGGGCATCTCCTCAGATATACCCGACAAAGGGACAGACAGTAGAGGAGACAGGTGATAGAGGGGCTGTGGCTAAGGATAATGTATCTTTGGAAGGAGTCAACGATTAGATAGTAGAGGAGTAATATAACTGATCCTCAAAAAAGGTTACACCTGCCGAGACATACAACCGCCAACTAACTCAACTATAACAGTTTACCCTTTCTGAGTTTGAGAGTACTCAAGAAACACACACTTATTAGCTCGTGAATTGAGCTTATCGTGACTAGGAGGAAAACGATGCACAAAACAATCATAGCCAAACACATGGAGTGGTAAAGAAAAAAGTGGACTTGTAGACTGAATAGTAGAGAAATGTATGCCCCTACAAAGCACAGAGGATGGAATGCGATTTATGAGAGCATGCTATAAGAATAGCACGCCCTTAGAATGTTTTGGGGAGGTTCATATGGAAAAGGAGATAATGAGCAACATCCAAGAGATGGTGATTTTTTTGTTCCGCCATCTCATTTTGTTGGGGAGTATAGGGACAAGAGGTCCGATGTAGAATCTCATGAGATATAAGAAATGATTGAAAACCAGAGAAAACAACAATATATTCCTTGGCATTATCGAAGCATAGACATTTAATAGAAACATGATACTGGTTGAGAATCTCAAAAAATAAACATATAGAAATAGGAAAAAACTTCAGTTTGATCTTTTTATTAAGTATAATCACAATATGCAGGAATAATCATTCACGAACGTAACGAAGTACTTATAACTAGACATATCATTGACACGACATGGTCACCAAACATCATAATGGACCAACTCAAAAGGACTTGACACACGACTTTGGATATAGGAAAGGAAAGATATCCAATGATGTTTGCCAAATTGGCAAGTATCACATTGGATATGACACATAAACAATGAAATAGGAGAAAAATGACCGAAGTATGTCAGGCAATGGATGACCTATATGAGAATGCGTTCGAAAGAAGTTAGAGGTGGCGCTTTTATGAACAGTAACAACAATAAAGTCTTTGTTCTCATTGGACTCATGCCCCCTGCCAATCATCTGTCCGGTCCTCAGATCCTGAAAAACACAACGAGTGGAGGTAAATGTCACAGAACAATTCAAATATCTAGTACGAGAATTAACAAAAAGAAAATTATATGGGAAAGCCGATAAATGGTAAATAGATGAAAGAGAAGGAGAGGGACCCAAGCTTACATCCCCTTAATTGGTGATATGGGATTGTGAACCATCGGTAAGTGTAACAGAACTAGGTGACATAGGAGTAATACCAGATAATAAATTAAAGTTTATGATCATATGATTGGTGGCATCTGAGTCTACAACCCAAGAAGTGGGCACAGAAAAGAGTAAACAAGACGAACTACCTAAAGATGTCTGTGCCAAAGTAGTAATAAGAGTTGAGAAATCCACCACCTGGTGGGGACGTACTAAGGACTCATATTCGACGAGAGATAACATAATGGTGCTAGATAGTTCTTGTGACTGATCAGGAACCTCTTGCATTGGGGGCTCACCCGCATCGACATAAACAACTTGTGGACAAAGCTCAGGATGTAGAGTATAGTAATAAGCCACAGTATGGCCATAACATGAACTTCCAACACCCCTTTCGTCATTGTAGGCATGACCCGAAGAGAAACCAGATTTGCCACAATTATGGGGACCACGCCCTCATTCTCTACGATCACCAGAAGAAGACTGGGACAACATAGCACTTTCCACAGGTGTAGAATAGAGTGCAGATGATGAAGTAAGCATGTATCGAAGGACCCAAGAGAATACCTCATCGACTAATGGAAGAGTACTTTAAGAAGTAATCTGCTGTTAAAGAGAAGAATGAGCAAGAGCAAGTCCCTCGAGAAATAACATAACTCTCATATCTTCTTGAGGCTTGGCCAACTCTTTAATGTCATCAGTCTAGTCTCTCGTAAAAAGTGGTGAACCCATAATAGTAATCGGATATAGACATAATAGCACATTTGTCCCAAACATCACAAATACGGGTCTTGTTATTTCTTCCTAAAAACATTAGAGCACATTTGTCCCAAATGGCTTTGGTCGATGTACACTGCATAAACCGGGGGCTAATCTTGGAGTCCATGGTATTCAATAACAATGTTTGAATGGCAGTATCGCTAGGGTGCCAATCATCCACCTTCGTTTTATCTATCTTATCTATTTTATTCAACTGTTTGGTGACCAATAAATACATCTTGATTGCCATAGACTGGGAAGGGTAATTGGTCCCATCTAGCTTGAAAAAACTCAACTTCATATTAGAAAGACCGATATCCATGCTCACACCAAGTTTAGAGTTTACAGCCATAACTCAATAAAAAATAGAGAACTTAGATCGGCGCTAAATATAACGCCATCCCTTAAGGCATAAACTGTTTAGATATCCGAAGCAACACTAAACAATCCAACGTAAAGTTCTAGATCAACAACAAAACCTATCAAGATTCCGTAACTGCAAACAAACCCACGTCACTCTTTGTTGAGAAGTGAATCCACTAATTATCAAATTAAAACCAACTAATCAAACTCTCAAACGACTGCACTTGCAATCCTCAATCACATCACCTAGAGGAAAATATTCTGATAGATGGGTAATTACACGCACATTGTTGGATGTATGCCCTAAAGTTACTATGTAAAAGTTACATATTAGGGATTTCAGTTGTACTTTCATTATTATTATTTAATTAATGTTAATGACATATTCATTCATTTGTCTAATTATTTTATATTTATGAATGATTCCATAAGATCAATTGCAACTAGAACTATTCTTAAGACGTTAAGAATATATGTGATGGGTTCATAGTTAGACTGAATCTTTAAATCGTTCCCGGTCGATGGATTATTGAGTAGATATTAATAATCCTGTTGAGACCGGTGTGTTCATAACTTCACCATTAAGTATTGGATACTTAAGGGAATGATGAGCCACAAGTCATTAGGTATTGTGATGCCTGAGTTAAGAACACAAGTGTTTGTATTAGACAAGTTCACTGAACGTGACGCATATAGAACGATTAGCAACATGGAAGCTTTTAGCGTGGTCAATGTCTAATTGTTCATGTTTTGGTCTTGTGTAAATAATCCTTAGACCTGAGGCACAGTGTTAACTTGTGTGTCGAACAACTATGGTTCACAGGTGCACATAATGTCGGGTCGTTGATCCGTCTGTATACCTAATGGTCATAGTTTGTTCATAAGTTGCATGTGTGCGCAATATGGAATCTGTCTCATTGTTACATGCAAGGTATAATAATGATATCCTATGCAATATAATTATAACACTGCATTGAAATCCTCGGCCGGGGTTGTAACCGAGAATAAATTATTTATGTCTCAAATAAAATGCATGTCAATTAGATTTGTACATATGATCGAATTGGTGACTTGACAAATATTCCATGGTTTTTATTTGATCGGGACATAGTAAGACAGAGGGATTGATTTACACTGTAGCCAAAACTGACAGGTTCATTATGTTCTTAAAGCATTCACACTATCTGGGTAGCCATGACATATTGCTAGATGTCAATCATGGCTTGTAGGACCTAAAGATTAATCGGGACAATTAATTCTTTTGGGAGTACTAATGTGTTAGTACAAATCTTACTACCAGCTTAGTGATGAACCTAGCGATGTCACACACCATAAACAATTTGGATAACGTGGAACAAGAGAGAAATGATGTTGCAAATATGTTTGCAATTACTGCAATCGACTTGAAATTAAATTAAATGAGATTTAATTTAATTTATATTATAGTCACGAGCCTACTTGCATATAATGCACATGCATGCCCAAAGTGGATACATGTTAATATACCCTAAATGCACACACAAAGTTTATGTTCCTTTTATTTTTTGTTTTAGGAATTGATTAATTAATTAATTAATTAAGATGCATGTGTGCAAAGTGTTTTTTATTTTGAATAAAAAAAATTAAAGTGTGCACATGCACGATTTGCACGTAGCATGGATGGTCAACAGCCGCTGACCATCATGCACAACTGTGCATAAACGTGAGGATCAGCAACGGTTGCTAATCCCAGAATCGTGAATACTATCCGATAAATGCCGCAAAGAGATGGTTGCTGAAAATAGAAAAGGTGGATGTGTGTTTTGTGTTTTAGAGACGAGCTTGTTGCTGAAAATAGAGAGAAACGGGTGTGTGTTCTTGTGTTTTTCGAGACGCGAGAAAGAAGAGTGTTCTCTCGTTCGGGCCGTGACTATAATACATCAAGGGTACGGCGGACGTCTCCACGAGATTGCTAGCACGATCATAGTGGTGATTATCTGAAAGTATTCTCTTTTGTTCAACGTTCATTGTTGGTGTGTCTGAACTAGAGGTCCGACGTTTGTGGGGCTCGAACTGTAGAACATCCGAACCAATTCGTATAAAGCGCAGTTCGAGAGGTAATTCGTTTAACTCCATTTTTATATTCAGATTTTTTATTAAAACGCACGAACAACGCCTTCGGAGAATCATGTATAAAATATATCTTTATTTCCGCTGCGTTCTTTTTGTTAATTTTACCTATATATGATTCATGAAACCCCAACACATATCACCTAGAAGAACTTCATGTCCTATTGCTTTAAAGTGCTTCAAAAGTTCAAAACACAGGATGCTCCCTGAGTGAGGAAGGAGGAGCAGACCTCGTCTGCGACACCAAATCTGGTTGCAAGGATAGGTAATCATGGCTATGGTTCGGACAACGCCAAATTTGGCCGTCAAGCCTTGGCGACAATGACTAAGGTGTCATGGATGTTGCCGTCTAGTGATGGTGGTTCTTTGGTGATGTAATGATGACCATCGGCATGTAATGATGACCATCGCCGGCTAGGGCAAAAGGTTTAATTTTATGGCTCTAATACCATGTGAACAAAAGAGGAAATTTTTATTCATAATTACAGATTATATAAATATATATAGTGAGCATTAGGGCTCACTAACAATGAAGAAGACTAAACCACCCTTCAATAAAAGAAACTAAGAGTTCATTTGGTAACGTTTATATTTCTCTCAATTTATGCTATTTTGTTTCCCCGAACAAAAAAAGAACATAAATCTATTTGATGACCATCAACTTTTCTTGCTCCTTTTAATGAAGGACATTAGCCTTGCTTTTACAAGGCACATTGCTTTTTCATACACTATAATTTCCATTTGACTTTTGCCTTTTTACACTTTTTGAACTCTTAGGACTTTCGAGATGCTTTCCACATTTTCATGTAAATATCAATTGCATTGGTAAATCATATGCCTTGCCCCAGTGTGGGGAGACAATCACCATTAGGGGTTTGGAAATGAATATTTAGGCTCAACTTGACTGAGCAAAGGGGATGAGTGTTTAGGTTGGGAAAAAAAATGTTTTTTTTGCATTTTGGGATGCTTTGAGTTTCCATAAGGATTCACTTGAAGTTACCACAAGAAGATTGATATAAGTGAAAACAAAGAAGTCTTTCTCATCTTTTCACAAGATTATGTCAACCAAAACCTCCAAATTTGCCTCATTGTAACAGGGATATTTTATAGAAAATTCACCACATGAAAAGGCTCAAATGGGCTAACTATGGTTACTTGTGATGTGTAGGATGGAGGAAAGAAATGCTTATTATCATTTTGATCCATGTACCGCTTGCGAGTGAATCCCTCGTCCTTAAATGACACGGGTTTTCTCTTCTCACTCAACTCTCAGCGTGTTCATAGGACATGCTTGGAAATGGCTTGCCTTTTGTCATTCTAAGTAGTTGTCGTTTGGCATGATTAACATCTCCATTTCATTTTGCTGAGATCATTTGAGCATATTAATCTCCGTGCGGAATTTTGGTTCAAAATGAATCCACCAAGCGAACGAGCAATTTTCTGACAAAAAGATGTCCAACAACTTTGAGAAATGTTTGTCTCTTCAATGTCCATCTTTTTACTGGTTTCAGGAAAACGTTGGAGGCTTTTTTTTGCAATGGAAATTCTCCATTTGTTTTCCATTTTTTTAGAAGAAAAATACTTACCAGCGGCAAGGCAACCTAGTAACCCTGTAAAGAATGTGAAGTTCTTTTAAATTTTATGCAATTTATTTATTGCTCTGATTATTGAGTTTTATTTTATTATTTGGGCGTCTGCATAATCATCCCTCACGTGGTAATGGCAGCGCCAATAAATAAGCCAAATTGCATATTTAAATTGAATATTAAGTTATGGTTGGTATGGCTTAGGATAGCCGACTTTCCTTGACGGTTGATCTCAATAAAGGTTACGAGATAAAAACAAATAACTTTCGCGGCCCATAATAAATAAATAAATAAATAAAGGAGTTTGGAACATTAAATAACTCATATTCATAGAGCATTTGATGAGACATAGATCACAAATAAATAAATAGGAGTTAATATGATTCCAATTGCTGTTACAAAAGTAATTAGTATTATTGGCATTAAAAGATATTATTGCCAAGTAATTATTCCAAAAAATACCATCATTTCTGCAAGAAAGCCGCTCGTACCGGTAATGCAAGGTTTGGAATGATCCAAACCTTGTGCTTGGAGAAGAAAGAAGGCCACATATCAAATTTATGATTTTTTGTTTTTAAGCCTTGAGGAACAGATGATTCGGGATCTTCTGTCCCCGAAAAAAGAACGTGAAAATCCCTATGGTATTTGAAATTTGTCAATACAAACAATAACTGCCCATAAATTCCTGGGGTTGATTGGGTTGCCATGGCCTAACAAATTTTTGGCTTTAAAAACCTCCCCGGCGTCTTTCTTTGCCTGTCAAATTTCACTGAAGAGTTTATCTGCTTCCAGGAGCGCAAACACCGAAGATATTCAAGAACATTTCAAAAGGGTGAAGCCTCTTTCCTCTTGAAAGCATCAAGATCCATCGGATCTGATAGTTGGGTGTGCTTGCACTGCGATTTCTTGCGTTAAAAGCAACTTTTCCTGAAGCGGGAAAAGCAGTGGAATTCGGTCAAGTTTTGGGTACAATCTGTTGCGGAGTCTGCAACTGTTCTTGAGGAGGCAAATACTGGAATTTTGCGGGCGCTGGGGATTTATGAGGCCTCGTTCAGGTGGTTTCCTAGTAGATGGTAGAATTCCGTTTCCAGCAGTCCATCCTTCTTCAAGCTCTTTGATCAGCAAGATCATTAAGGTACGATCCCCATTCGTTCTTTACTTCGGTGACACTGGGGTGACCGATGAATAACCTACCCGAGTCACTTAGGGCATGTTGTTTAACACACATGATAATGGTGACGGGGATGCATATCATGTCATCATATTCGTATCAAGTCACTACCAAGACGCGGCGTCCTTTTCTTTTTAAGCAATGGTGAAAATGTTTAGATTTCTGCCAGTTTTGAATTACTTGTGCCATGTCGTGCTCTAGTTTCGCATCAGGAATTGCCAGTTTCATGTAGCTCCCATGAATTCTGGAAAGTGTATGGAAATTGCAATGATTACTGATTTGTAGATTATGAATGACTGTTCTTTTGGAATGAGTAAAATCTCCAATTACTTTAGAAGGGTCTCTATCCTCTAAGCAGATTCTTTCTGTATGACCAAGCTGTCAAAACAATACGGATTTCCAGGCTAAAAAATATCCTAAATTGGGAAGCAAATCGAATCGTCAAGAATGGGTAGGATAATGGTGATCTTATCACATTTTTGTCAAAAATATCCAAAACTACCAAATCTAGAATCCTACTCGGGCATGATAGTTTACTTCAGTCAGGAAACAACGGGGGGGTTCTGGAAAATTCTTACCTTTCAAAGGCCATTTTGAGTATAGGAGCTGAGCTAACTCTTTGAAAGCTTAAGATCTTATCATGTTGGAAGTGATCATATAGAATTTCGCTGTATGTGAAGGAGCATCAAGTGTTTCAGCTTGTGTCGAGTCCTTTGAAACAAACGTAGGCCTAGGTGCATATGATCCACGTGCAACACCATAGTTGAACTCGTCATGCGCATACAGGTGATCAAGTATCAATTTTATCGTCGATTTGGATGAAACAATGGCTGCCAAAGATAGTTCCACACTTCCTGAGGGCCTGTGCGATGATGACGGGCACCTGAAGAGGACAGGTGAGATATTTCAAGGAATATTGATTTCGCCGACCTGAGTGAACCTTAGTGATTCTTCCTCAGTTTTTTAACTTCCTTGTACCAAAATGCTTAAATGTGGGTACCGTAAGTAGCTGCATCGCTCATATCCTCACCGCGGTCATCGGATCGGGAGTTCTGTCCTTAGCGTGGAGTATCGCGCAACTGGGATGGATAGCGGGCCCAGTTTACTTGCTTTGTTTAGCGGCTGTCACCTATTTTTCGGCTTCCCTGCTGTCTGACTGTTACAGGTCTCCAGACCCTGTAACAGGCACACGAAATTACTCTTACGGGGATGCTGTCAGAGTGAATCTAGGTAGCTACATTGAACCTATTCTTATCCTGAGAAGATCTCGGGAATTCCCTTCCACAGATTGTAAATTATCCACAAGCGGCTTTCCCATTTCAGGTAGAACGCAGATGTGGTGTTGTCGTTTGCTTCAGTATCTGAGCATGTATGGTACGGGTATTGCTTATGTGATAACTACGGCTACCAGTCTGAGGTAAACGTTTATCCAAGAATATTGGTTTGATGTAACTAAATGCGTTGTCGGCCTATTTTGACTCGAAAAAAATATGCTGTGCGGTCGTAATCTGTAGGTCCATCCATAAATCAGCCTGTCACACAAAGACGGGCAAGAGGGATCATGCGAGTACGGGCAGGAGGTTTATATGGTGATATTTGGAGTTACTCAAATCATGATGTCGCAGATCCGTGACTTTCATAACATAGTCTGGCTCTCAGTTCTTGCTGCGATGATGTCCTTCTGCTACTCTTTCATAGGATTTGGACTAGGCGTCGCGAAAGTAGCAGGTACTCTCCGGGAAATTCACTTTGATAATTCTTCAATTGCAGCAGAGTTTAACCTCTACTCACAAAGCAATCTATATCAGTTCCTCACTTCCTTTGCATTCGGTCTGTTTTGAAGATTCTAGTGTTAAAGTGACAATATAAAAGAAAAGCTATTAAATTTCTGTACTCTTGAGGTTTTATTCTATCTGGAGACTGAGCAGATCAAAGGAGGAACTGTTAGATCGTGAGCTGTTTTACTTGTCTAACTCGTGTCGCTGCTTCAGAAAATGGGAAAATCCTAGGAAGCATCAGCGGAGTCCCAGCTGCCAATCCTGCCGAGAAGACGTGGCTTGCATTCCAAGCAATGGGCGACATTGCTTTTGTGTACCCGTACTCGCTCGTTCTTCTGGAGATCCAGGTGCCCGTCATCATTTTTCTCAATTGTGCCATTTTCACAATTGAAGTACTAGTTGAGGAGCTCAGCTGTGCTTGTGCTATAACAGGCTTCAGTGAATAAACCTAATTTTGCATTTGCTGAATGAAAGGACACTCTGAAGTCTCCCCCAGCAGAGAACAAGACGATGAAGAAGGCCTCCGTGATAGCCATCATAATCACCACCTTCTTCTACCTATGCTGTGGTTGTTTCGGATACGCAGCCTTCGGTGACGTCACGCCGGGCAGCCTCTTGATGGGTTTCGAGTCCTTCCACCCGCACGCCCTCATCGATTTCACCAATGCTTGCGTTATCCTCCATCTCTTGGGAGGTTTCCAGGTACGTACCGAACTCACGACTTCTAATGGCTTTACGAAAATGACAAACCGTCCAAGTTTTCGTTTATGTTATTTGGGCATTGCTTACTTCTCTTTTGATGTGTACATAATTTTTGCAGCTATACAGCCAGCCGATCTTTGCGACCCTGGAGAAATGGTTCAGGACGAAGTTCCTGGCCAGTGACTTCGTGAACAGATTCTACAGAATAAGCATCCCCCTGTTGCCGGATCTTCAGGTTAATCTCTTCAGGCTGTGCTTCCATTCGGCGTACGTGATATCCACGGTCGGGATCGCGCTCATCTTCCCTTACTTCAACTCGGTCCTGGGAGTGCTGGGGGCATTGAACTTCTGGCCCCTGGCGATATACTTTCCGGTGGAAATGTACTCCCGGCAGAAGAACATCGAGCCTTGGATGCGGAAATGGATCGTCCTCAGGATATTCAGCTCCACCTGTTTTCTGGTGACCGTCGTGGGATTATTAGGGTCCGTTCAAAATCTAGTTAGTGCAAAGTTAGGGCATAAATAGACATGATGTTACCTCCGTCCAATGAAGGACTGCATTTTGTTCACCTGCTGTAGGTTGATTGATCCATTTTGACCTCACCATTTCTGCCGGTTCGCCAAATAATTTCGAGTTCCGTAACTTTCATATTTTTCCGCGCGTAATGCTTTTAAGTGTGTAAACTGCTTTAAGTCCAATTTCCCAGCAAAGGCTTTTGCTTCGTCGCCGCTGTTCAGAAGAATGTCCCAGCCCTTGGAGAGCTGCTCTTCTGAAAGCACCAAGACGCTTTATCCTTATGCCCACAAAAGCACAATTCGAACAGCAATCTCCATTTGCCTCGAAATTTCTATTGAAACTCGGCTTAACAAGCGGTTGTAGTAATTCGATGGGGACATCCCATACAAACATGACGGGTCGAGCAGCCCTCCCATAAGCCAGAAGAGGCAAGGAGCAGGAAGGGCATCAAGATAGATGCATCTATTCGGCATTTTACAATCTCAATTTGATGATCCAATGGATGCAATGGTAGTATTAGAGTTTAAACAAGAAGACAGGAGAGGAAGTGAAAAGCCACCTACACTCAGTAATGAACTACTGCACTACAATAGGGAGTAAGAAAAAAATGAGTACATGTCTGCAGATCATTACATGACATCTAAAGCAAACCTATACATAAATGAGGCTGAGCTTCTATGCTGTTATTCTTCATCCTGTTGTTTTGTGTACTGTCTAATGCCAATGAGAAAGTAACGTCGGTCAAGCAAAATAGGATGAGGAGGAGGAAGTGTCGGCCAGGACCTGCAAGTGAAGGTGAAATGCGAGAAATTTGAGCACACGAGTTCATTTGTGAAAGAGTCTGAGAAGAAGAGAGATAAAGTTTTATAGCATATCCACCTCGAGTTGCTCTTCCGTGAACGACTCTTTCTGAAGAGTCCATGTGTCTGCATGAGTCCGTCTAAACTCAGCAACAGCTTTTGTCACGGTAGATTTCACAGGAGATGGCTCCCCAGCAAATCGCGACAGTAACGTAACATGCTCAGGTAGCCAACTACAGAGTAACCAAAGAAAACAAAATTGTTGTCAAGAGATAGAATCATCGCATAGGAAATATGCCAGTAAAACATACGGTAATCAAGATATCCAGCTTAGTTCGACGTGGTCCCTTTCCTTAAAGAGATAGCAATGTGAAAGTCACAAATACAGAAGGGAAATGGCATTATTCCGAAAATTCACAGTTATTTAATAAATAAATAAAAACTCAACATGAAAGTGTCCAGAAAATAAAAATTTCAAAATCAGCCTCAATCATCTCTCACAATTTACAAATAGGTGCAAGCAAACGCAGATGTTTCTGTCAGGAAACCCACTCTTCTGTTTGCCATGAAAATGGGAAATGTAGCTGTCACAGACAGCAAATGAAAATATCCCAAAACTACAAGCCGGCTAAAAATTACTATTCCATCTCAGATCCATGGAGATTCTTGCAAAAAGATCTGTAGCAGCTCATAAAGTTGTACTACTGAAATAGAATTTGAGAGCATAGGAAAAAGTTGAGTCATTTCTGTACTCTTAGACAAACTGAAAATGACCGACCAAAAAAAAAAAAAAGACAAACTGAAAATGTTTAAAATTCAAGGTAGCATTTCAAGGGAAAACAGCAATATGTGTTTGCCTCATTTGACACTAAATCATCTCCTGGAAAGAAAGTGGAAGTTGGCCAATGAACGATATGTCGTCTAGGCACTATGCAAACAAGTCCTAGATATACATTTGCGGCTCATTGGGCCATCTCATCATTGTCCTGACTGTGAATAAAACAGATTTGGACAAAATAATAGAAGAGAATAAGAGAGATTCTTGATCTAAGGGAAACCCACCTTGGCATATCATAAGGGACTGATAACACAGAAGCAGCCAGAGCAAGTACAGCGCCATGCACCGAAGCAATAGATTGACCAGAGTTTATATTTCTGATTAGGAGAAGAGAAGAAGAAATACATCAGATAGGAAATGCACAGAACATGTAACCGAAGAATCGATATATTTGAAACTAGAGAAGGATTTTATTTTTATCTCATCTTTTTTCTAAAGCAATTAGAAGCAAAACATAAACAAACAGATACAATATATCTTGAACAACAAAAGTGAAGATTCGTCCAACATCGAAAGTTTATAGAAGCTTGTGACTGTATATATAAACATATAAAAAAGTGGGGACAATAGCCCCAACTGAACTTCAAGGAACTGATCGTAAAGTTTCATTTTTTTCAGAGATGTCTTAATATGACCCACATTTTCCTTTAAAGAAAATATGTTGTCTAAGTCCTTATCCGATGTCCATCTTTTCATTGCAGTTAAGATCAACGAAGAGGACTTAATAGATAGTCATACAATTATAAACATTAAGTTGCAGCACACAAACAGAATGTACTTTAGTACTCTGCTCAACTAACATTTTAGCACAGTAATATAAACAAAACAAGAGATTGGAATTTGATCCAGTTTGATTTACTCTTAGGGGTACTTGTTTCACAAAAAAATTCTTAATGGAGAAAAATTCTTTCGGTGATCATTATTTCAGGGAACACGATTAGTTTTCAGTCGTTTGTTGGTGCACGGGAAAAAAATTTCAATATTTAGATCTCACATTCAAAAATTATATAATTATATTTTGTTCCTAATGAAAGACACTAGGATGATATCCAAATCTCTGTCTAAGATATTACCCTTATGTAAAGTATCAATTGTAATCCGTTTTATTATCCAAATAAAGAAACCTGAAAAAAGATGCCGAAATAATAGGAAACACAAATAAATAACAAGCTTTAATCTCTCAGTGCTCATAAAACTTCATGTGAGAATGGTTCTCCATTCTGTATGAGTGTGTGAGAAAAAGGAGCTTGGGAAAAGTATTTCATCTTTGTAGGATGGGGAAATCACTTTCCTCAATTTTATCTATGGCTGTTTTCCTAAACCGTAAAGTATGTTTTCCGTTGATTGGAAAACCTTACACATGAAAGTTGGAAAACGTTTTCATGAAAGTTTGGAAAGCCTTTTCATGGAAATCATTTTTATAGAAACAAACAAACAAACCCCAAGTTAAAACACTGTTCGTCCCAATATTTCTAGATCCATCCCTCACCGCAGATGATGAGCTTAAAGTGACTGATGAAAAAGGAAAACATGCCTCTATAGGGTATATCAAATTTCTCCCACTGTGTAGATCACAGAAAAAAAAAATGCAAAGTTGGAACCCAGTGCATAGTGCACTTATGCTGATTGATAATTCAGCAAAACATGTTATCGATCTGTTAGGACTGCCAATGTCATATTGATAAAGAGATTCAGAAACATCTTAACTTCAATAAGAATTATTAACTTCTCAAGATATAACTTATGTGATAGTCCACGGTGACAAAAAATGCAAAGCTACCCGCAGCAAGAGAAAATATTCTTTCTGGTACAAGTTTAAGAGTGTAGTATCTAGTTAACGTATGACTGGCAGAAAGATTTAGGGTGTCCTATGAGAGTTAATATTTAACTGGCACAAAGATAAAGAAATGATCGCAAAAAGTATCACAATAGAAATCAGCTAACTTAAAGTCAATGGCTAAGAAAACAATAACCTTCTCCTTTTCTTTTTCAAGACATCATTTGCCCCTGCAAGAGCACGAGTGCGGAAGTTACTCGCTAAATCTTCATCCCCTCCCTTCATCAAGCCTGCTAACACTGCAGCGGCATGCTCTCTTACCTGCACCACATGGATTTTTTAGGATAATAACATCATTTTAGAAGACAGTCCACAAAAAACAAAGAAAAACCACTATGATCAATCACCGTGACACCAATGCCACCGTACTAGTTTGTGGCCAAAAAAAAAAAAACAGATTGCTACAATACGGTTCAGCATTAATATCATTGTCAGGAAAATTATAATCATTTCACAAGATCAATCTTACAAATGGATTTGGTCCTATGTTGCAACAGAAAGCGAACTTAGATGAGAGCTTTCCGTTATTACTGACTAAAAACTACTAGACATCAATAACTAGCAAAACCTAAATCAAGAAACTCACCTCAACTTGATTGTCTACAAGTAGTCGCCCCACTGTTTCCCAGATTTGCTTTTTCTCTGTAAAAGAGAGAATAAAAGTGTGCCTGGCACGAGAACAATTCATGAGTACAAACATTGGTTTAAGAAAACAGTGTCTTATCAATTGCATTACGTATCCTCCCAAGGCATCATAGAAATATAAGACAACAGAATAATAAGACAATGTCACCAAGCGTCCACACAAAAACAAACAAAAGTTGAACACAATCAGCTCAACAATGTAATTTACTAAAACATAGATGACTCATTAGAATAATTTATTTCAATTGCCACCAATGCATAAGAGCCTTTCATAAAATGCAATACCTGTACATGAACGTTCTAAGATACGTTAAAGTGGCAGATCTTGTCCGCCAGTTAGGATCATTGACTGAAGAAAGAATTACGTCCACCACCTTCTGCAGATAGGGCTTCCAGAAAATCCTCCATTTCAACAATTCAAAAGCTGCCTTTGCCAGTGTTGACAGATCTTTATGTGATGTTTCCTAGAAAAGTCATATAATGTAGCTCTAAGCATCAAATGAGCAGATGCCCCAAATAAGCATCGGAATAAACACAATGCCAGAGTGCCGAAGCTGATCATTATTAACCAACCAGCTCTTAATTGAAAAGTGCAGTTTCTTCACAATCAGGCCAGAGAGATAAGAAAGCGGAATGAATTGTGACATTAAGTTCATATTTCCATAGACTTTACCTGCAAGGAAATTACAGGATGAAGAAACCCCACCAGTACATCGAGCAAATAAGAAGATCTTCCAGACTTCAAAGATGATATTATGAAGTGGAATAACTGCATACCAAAAAAACCCACGTTAAAAAAAAAAAAAATCAGTCGAGCAGAAAATAGTATAATTATTTTCGAGGAGTACCGTTTCCATCCACTTGACATCTTGCAAGTTATTTCCACAACCATCTTCATGACTTGTAGTGCTAGAGCTCCCCAAGATGTCAGACTGGCCAGAAGATTGAATCCGTATGACCATTTCAGATGCTTGTCTAGTGAGAGATTCAACCCAATTTTGGTCATATGCATCACTGATTTCTCCTTCATGTGAATGATCTTCACAAAGTGATCTGTACAGCTGAAAGTTGGAGCACAACACTGAAAGGGTGACCCCTATAGATTCCCTTACCTGCCACAAAAAAATGCAGCAGACCAGAGAATCATTGCAAACTTCATGGCAGGATGAAGATACCGTGGGAAAGCACAAGATCGCCTAACAGCAGCAAGGTTTTTAAATTTCTCATTCAAGAAACAAGACAAACGAAACATATACAATGATTAAGTCCAGAGATAGCTTTGCTGGAATCCACATATATTGATGTTGAATACACCGAGATTAATAGCTGCAAGAAGAGAAAGAAGCTGCATCTACACATTGGGAAGGATCAAGCATAAAACAACCACAATAACGCAGAAATGTGTCACAGCTCGGCATGGTTATTCAGTCTTGCCACCATTCTACGTCGATTCACCATAAGGTTGAATCCTTATGCTTGAGTGTCATTATTTTCACCATTGTACATTGAAGACAACAGAGGCAAATGCCACTGGGAGTCAAGAGGCACTCTTACCTGTGCAGAGGAATGGCACATATTATCCAGCAATTCTTTTAACAGGCAACTGTGAAGATGCACTTCAGAAACTGGCATTTTCTGAGGGGACAACTCTATTAGAGCTGCAGCGAGGAATGCATAGCGCTTAGCAACTACTGTAGTTGTCGTGTTTAGAGGCAAAGGTTTAACCAAACAATCTAGAATTCTTTCTCTGAGGACGGGAAGTCTTGTTCCATATTTTCCTTTTCCTGTAACTGCATAGCGTATACAAGCTGCCCACTCAGGTACAGATTCAACGGATTGTGATAGGATTACATTCTGTAACTGAACCATCATCCAGCTGTCCCATGCTTCAACAAGGCCATCAACATCAGAGTGCAGGATCCCTGCTAATGCTTCTGCAGCAACACATTGCTTAGACCTCTCTTTCGCATTTGCAAATTCCTCCAGGCTACTCCTCAGTGCTAATAAAACAGGCAAGCCACATTCTTGTACCAGTCGCTTAAATATCCTTGCAAAGTTTGAGTAAAAGGTATCACTTCCAAGTAAGGAAATCCAACTAGGGGTCCGAGGCCACGAAGATGAAAAGTCAAAATAAAAACGGGTGATTGATTTGTCTGCTACGCTCTGCAAAGATGAATTTCCCTGTTTTCCGCCAGAAGATGCGCTTTCTGTGTCAGTTATGATGTGAACATGAGAAAGACTGCTGAATGTTTCATGAAAAAAACCCTCTTCCTGGAATATTTGAGTTAACGCTTCTTCAAGAGATGATTTAGTATTTCCTTGCATTTCCTTGTGGACTCCTGTACCTTCATCAACTGACAGTTTATAAGGCGATTCTTTCAGTAGTATATTTAGAGCCGAGATTGCTAGAATTCTGGTCTGAGGAAGCTGACTTTTCAAGTTCTTCAAAAAGTGACCTGAAATGGCATTTATGTCAAATAATGTTCGACCTGACTGATCCAATTCTCTTATAACCATGAGCGCTCTGGCCAACTAAACAGCACGTGCAAAAGCTCTGACATTGACTAATCTGAAATTCAGATTTCAACTTGTGCCTAGAGTAGCTATTACTTTTTACTGTTTGCTTTTTCAAATCCTGCAGCACACGTTCCTTGACTTTTTCTTTTTAATCTCAAGCACTACAATCTTTCACAATGCACAAATGTTGACATGTAACTTCACATCTTTCTAGAATTTGAGTAATATTCTAAATTTTGGTAGGAAACTGAAAGGGTTTCTTTTTAAGTCAAAACAACAAACTAGAAGAAATTGCAACAGAAAACAAAGAACGCCAGGAAGATAATACCAAAAGAATGTACACTGACCAGCAGTTTCACTCAGAATCTTGGAAGAAAAATGCGGGTCATTTCTAGATGCCATAGCCAACAGCAAGAGAACTCGATTAGCCATTAAATTGTACCTGCATAAAGTACATGAAAAGTATTTGCCTCATTCCCCAGCAATCTCATCCAACTCCAGTATGAAATGACTTTAATATACACAATCATGCTTAATTCAACATCTAAATTCATGATAAAAGGGCCAGCCAAAAAAGTCGCCAATAGTTGATGGCTAGACAAACAGATGCAAAGTCTGAGAAAGCCTAACTCTAACATCAGAGAGCAGAAATCATTTACCGCCAATGCATGCCCATTGAATCAAAACCCATTGAACCAATCTGAGAAACCAAATGCGAGAAGTCTGGCGTATCTGCATGATCATCTGATGTTTTGAAGAAGTTTCTAGACAAGCCCCCAAAGTGGATATTGTATTTGACAAAAAGCTGGCAGAAGTCAAAATCTGGACTTAGATTTCCTCCAATACTAGATGAAGACAAGATAAGGGAAACAAATTACCTCATTGATTGCTTTTTGAGCTTTTAGTGATTCATGGTGGGAACTTCAAGAGGAAACAGGAACATAAGTGATGACTATCAAGTACTGATGTTACGATACTATCTTCAAACAAAGAGCACTTAAATTAAGTTAATTTCCCCACAAATTAAGATAAATGCTCACCTTGAAAGAACTCCCATAAGAAATGCAGAACATGACTTGGGGTCCTGAAATATGGCAGTTAGAGCCATCAGTTTGACCTTTCCTAATCTGCTCTAAATTCTTTTTGAGAAATTCCTTACCATGGTCAAGTGCTTGAGAACAGTTTGTGAAGCAAGAATTGCACAAGAACCCAAAACTGCATATTCCGGTGCACTGGGGTTCTGTAAGTTCTCAGCTAGAGAAAGAACGCACTTCGAGATCATAGATGGCCATCTCTTTATCATCTTTAATAACGACCTTCCAGCAAGTCTGATGAAGACCACAGTTCAAATTAAATAGATTAGACATTGATCAAAAACATAAAAAATAAAAGATAAGAACAATAATGTGTCCACGAAGGATGCCAAGTAATAAAATAAGCATGTCATCCTGTGGTTTCCCTAGCATCTATGCAGAGTACCACCAATGTTTAACCTCCCCATGCCCGCTGTCCTCGGTTCCCCAAACATCACGTTTCTAAACTAATCGAAATACATACATGGACGAGTAATTGAATAATTCAGAATTTTCAACTAGTTTTATATTTTGGCCAGAATTTTCCTCCATGCTTGACACAAGCAGAGACTGTTTCGGGTATTTCAGGCTTAATTGGCATCCGTGTACATCCAAATATCTGACAAGCTCATGCAGAAGATCTATTGATAGATACATAACAGATACCACCATAGTTACAGCATAGTTTCACTTATTTGTTGCATTGCCACTCCCAAAACAACTTCAGTAGAACTATTTTGGAGAGATATATGCCTTTGCTTATGAGTTATGTCATGACACCACCTTTTGCCTACTCATACAGATCACCTCAGCAAAAGGGGATGGAAGTGGTTTGCCGATGAAGGGCAATGATGGTGATCCATTCCATCAAAATGAATCAAATAAAACTTCGTGAGGAATGACTAGTATGTTTGTGCATCAGTCTATCAAAAGTAAGTTGAAATAGCTTAATTATAACCACAGAATGGACGTAGCCCAATCATATAAAAAGACTGAAAAGCAATGCCAACTCACACTCGAACAGTTTCATAACTATGCAGAGAAAGATCCAGAAGATCATCACTCAATGTGAGCAAATGATCTGATGGAGAGAAGCCTCCACTTGTACGAAAGAGATGGTAAGATGACTGGGATGTTCTCCATGTACTGTGCAGATATGCTTTGTCAATATGTGCCCACCTTGGCCTGAATTAAACAAATAGAATCAGCATTCGAGCAAAAGGAGAAAATAAAAAAGGGAAGGCTTCTAAATTCCCTGTATCAAAAAATCGTAACGATAATTTGGGATAGGAAGAAAGAAAATTTCACCTTCTCTTCCCTTGAGAATGAGATGACACAATAAAATTCACTGAAGGTTCAATTATGGCAGCAGTTTCCAATTTCCAAGCCTGTCGGTGATTTGACCACTCCTCATACTCCATACTCCCTGGATAGAACACACTCAAAAAGCAATAGCATTGGGAAGAGAACCAAACAGAGGGAATCTATGAGCAGCTATCCCGCCTCAGTATGATTTAGAATTCTATTTTCAGCTTCTCTTACCATAATTTCCTAAAGCATCCATTATACGTATCACGAGTACCAGAAGAATGCTGTCATCTGATTTTTTCTCCAGTAAGTATCTGCAGAAGTTTAGAAACTATGAGCAAGTTATGCATAGTTAATATTGGCATAGACTCCCTATTTCCAACCGCAATTAAAACATTACTTGCACACTGTATGCATGACCCCTGCAGCTTTCTCACGAAGTGCCCTGCTGCCAACAGTCGAACCAGTTGCTCCAGCTATCAAGAATGGCAAATGACCTGGATCTTTGATCATCCCATTCCTGGAGGATGGGCTGAAATCAGGCAAGCATGACGCAACACCTTGCAATGACGAATCTATACGCAACAGAGTCACTTTTAAGTGCTCTTTCTCGTCCCCTGGCAGAAAAGTGAAAGTGCATTAGACACAATGAAAGTATATAACAGCATGTATATATCCCAGTTAAATAAGCAGGGATTTACTTTTGATTTTTCGATTAGCATTAGCCAACAAATTGACAAATGATTTGGCATAATCAAGATAAGTTGACCTCAAGTCATATTCTCTAATTTCAACGTCATTATAATCAAGTGAAGTTCTTCCAAGCTGGGAATTCTATACTCCCATAGAAGGATAAGATTTGCACAGAAAACCAAACGAACTATTACCTGGGTCAGAATGTATCTTAGTTTGGCATATCTTCAAAAGATCATCCAAAGCTGATTGAAAATGAATGTTCAAAAGTTCATTTGCAAATTGAACTTCTTCATCAGATGGAATATGCCACTTTGGAGCGATTAATGTTTCATCACCAGGATAATCCTTTGTGCTGATCCATTTCTCTAAGACAGCAGAATCAGGATGGAGCAAAGTACACCTAGAAACCAGAATACACTTCAGACTTAACAGAAATTACCTAGACAGATAAGAAGTAGAAGGAATAAATCAAGCCTATATCCCACAGGATCGAGATACCATACTTGTACTGATCAACCGGATAGTATGAAATCAGGCTTCCAAGAAGAGATCGTAGTACATGATCACCCGCTCCGTTAACCTATCATTTCACTGAAAGTCAGACACAAGTACTGCTTGCGTAGGAAAAGCTAGTATATGCCTTAAACACTTGACTATTACAATGGCAAGACATATCTCTACATTACATATAACTGAGATATAGGACCTTCCAAGATGGTGAATCAAATGCAGAAAGTATAGCTTCTTTGAATTGATCCTTGTAACGGAGAAGTGAAGATCCCCCATAATTTATGGCAACGGACAATATCTTTAACTGATAATCAATTGCTGCTTCAAGAGCTGGAGAAAGAGTAGGCTTTTCCTGGAGAAAAGGACAAGGTGCACTCAAGATGAAATTTGGACAAAGCATGATCAGGAATTCAAAGGTAGCAGTTAGAAGGGGTCAACAACCTTCTTTGCAGAAGCATGAAAAGTTCTAGTTCCTCCATAACCTGTGTTGGGAGCTCCTTCCAAGGAGGATATGAGAGACGATAAAATCGGTTCCACAAGGTGAACAGCTGCCTCTTCTGGGTTAGCATGGACACATGCACAACAAAGCATTCCAACCTCTGCAATTGCCCCAGGAAGTATATTTGTTTTGACAAACTTGGAGATCTTTTTAAGAGCCTGTCAAGCAATGGAGGGACAAGTTCAAGATGATATCTCTAAATTTCTGATCACTTGTAAACAAATTAAACATAAATCTGATGACTGAACCTGGTTATACAGTGATTTCGACAATCTTCCCATCAATACTTCGAGCATGCAATAGTAGGTAGGACCATCCTCAACCAGAAAAGTACCTGATGTTGCTGAAGAATGAAGTCCTTCATTTCTGGGAAGCCAATAACAAAGTAGTAATGTGAAATCAGAAGAGTACCGACTATGTGCCTAATAAACTGAACAAAAGGCTAGATAACAAAAAGGACACTGCAAAAGAACCACTACTTACAAAACACTACTTGGCTCCAAGTGTAGAAGTAACGAGAAAAGGCGAATTAAAAATTCATCTAGCCACTCTGAAATGCCGATCCTTGACGTAAATGAAAACCCATCATTATTATCTTCCAGAGTAGCCATCTATTAGTACAGAAAGATGCCAAGTTCTGGTTAGACTGTAGGTGATATAAGCTAAGCTTGATTATAGTAATTAGAACTTAAAGCTTACATTGGAAAAAATGGAACCGATCAATTGCATGCTTGCCAAAGTTTTGGGAGGATCATTTGCATCCATACCAAGTAATGCATTAGACAATGACTCCACCAAAAGATCAATAAAGGACTCCTCACTGCTATTGTCATCCATGTTTACAGTAGAGGAAGATAGAGAAGTGAGAAACAGAGCCCGTCCAGCATATGCAATTGATGTCACAGCAGATTTCAGCTGGTGTGTTGCAGTCATCTAACTAGACAAAACAGGATAAAGCGAAGTTAATGGGATGAAACAGCAAAAAATAAATAAGCAAATATGTACCAAAGATCCCAACACCATCAAGTCTAATGTAAACATCCGACCACCAAAAGAAAAATACTAACCGTCTCCAATGCCATATGAAAGCGAGAAGCTAAAAATGGAAGGACCAGAGAAGGTTCCACATAAGACAAGACGGAAGTTGCTGCAGCAACTGTCTCAGATAGGTGCTCACTCTTGCTGTATTGGCCACGATCAACTAATTTCAGCATTGCACTGACAAAAGATTTCCTTTCTGCCTTCCCTAGGGCCAGTTCAGCTGCTCCCTTATCGTCCAAGTTCCTGTACCATGATCACGTAGAACTATACAGACCTTGCAGAGGGAGGAAAACACATTCTAAGTTTAAGCATTGAAATTTGAAACCTTACTGTTGTTCACAATGCAAGCGCTTCTGGAATGTAATAACCATATAAAACAAGAAGCGTTCCAGTGAATAAGTCCAACGACCCCCATTAGATGGATGGTAATACCTGTATATTTAAAATGAGAAGAATTTCAAATAAAATTTTACCACACACAGAAAGAACAATGAGGAGTATAAGCCCCAGAAGACCAACTGTTCTAAGAGGTTGATCAATTTCTCTAAGTGCTCTTGGGCAGAACTTCCTGGTTTTAATGAATAAACCTGTAATGGCAGTAACAGTCAATGCATTAAAAATTGGACATACGTATATGAACTCGAGGAAAATCATGCATTGCAGGGAATACTAACTTACAATTGCCTTTGCAATAGCCTTTGCAGGTGTAGTCGTCTTGTTTGGGAATAAAAACCTCGTATATCTAGGAACATCTACAGAAAAAGGATACGATGCGCCTCCATTTGCCACAGGAACCTACAAATGCCAGAAAGAAGCATGGAATATAAAACTTCAAGATACTCACCATTGAGATAGAGAGAGATGAGACCATTTTTTTCAGATTTCAGAAATAAGAGGAACATAACAAACTCGAATTTACCTTCAATGACACCAAAATAATTCTCTTTCATTGAATTTTTTCAAGCACACAGGCTATTTCCTAATTAAAACTTCATGAAGGGGCCTCCCTTCCAAGCATCGCACAACAAAGTACAAGCCAACAACCATGAACAGCATTCAGTGAACTACCCCACTTATAGACATGATAGGGACGAGAGTCACAGCATGTCTGCATTACTTAAAGCACGCGAGGACATGATATTGCAAAAGCAAACATACTTCTTTGTTATGCCACTTCCAAACATCTATCCTCCAACCTAAATGGGAGTTCTTTTGGCAGTATATCTCAGGGGAACAATGATGGAGGGCTCTGCCTTGCTCCAGTCAAACAAGATCTATCCTAATTCATCAATCTCCAGCTTTAGCTCTACATCATATCGAGTGGTTTTATACATGGTTTCATACAGAAACACAAAAACTCATTACGAGGTAACTATTTAAATAGAAGAATAATTCTCCTCAAAATTTAAAAGCCAGAATAATGTATGGGTCAAAATCTTTCAAAAGCGTATTGTCATTAGCCAAGGAAACTAGCTAGCTTCATATTTTGATTGCGGAAGATTCAGTCCGCTTCCTTTCTCACTGGTAATATTGCCAAATGGTTCTGAGCATCACATTTCCACCACTATTTATCTTACCCAAATGGCAAATCAGCCACCAATGACAAACTCTCTACCATCAAAGTCAACGTCACCAGCTCCAATGCCATCTCTAAAGTGGAGTTCCTAGTGAACTAAAAAATTGTGGCCAGCATATCCAGGGAGAGCATTACATCAAAAGCCTTTTAACACCCTTAATCACTATGTTCGTGAAACACAATGATCCAAATCTCATTTTTTATGAGCTTCAAAGTTTCGCACACGCACCTCAAACATATTCAAGTATCTAGCAAAGAGAGTAGGCAAGAAAGGCTCCCAATCAATAAAGTTGTAGTTCTTAATCACACGCCCTATGATTGCAGCCCACTGACTGTTCCAGAATTGGGAGTTCGGTACAGCATCCCAGAGGTCTATACAATTTTTCATCCACTCCCTGCAATGCAAGCAAGAGAATAACTTTTCCATCACCCACAACTAGTAAGAGAATAAAAGATGGGAATATTGTTTACCATACATTGAAAAGAACTCCTGGTTATGCACATTCGCAGGAAGAAAGAGTCTAACAAAGCCACAACCTTCAAAGGACGAATTATGCCAAGGGTTTTCAAGTAAGCATCTGCAAGTTTGGTTAAACAAAAAACAGAAAGAAAAAGCCAATAACAGTTAGAGAGGCTGAGTAAATTAGCAAATAAACAACAGTCTGCACTGAGCAAATGAGATCACAAAATCAGGCATTGAAATTAGCATACTAAATATGATAAAACCCAAAATCATAATCCGGAAATGGTAAGAGAAAAAGTCACGATATCATTCTGGCATAGTCTATAACAGCATATTTATAAAGTTAAAACTATACCACACACCCAGATATGCAATGGCTTGTCAAAGTTTTAAGTTTTTTTGTCACATGAAAAGACTAGAGAGATTGCTCAATCTACCTCAACAATTAAAAGAAATAGAAAAAACATCAGATGCATCCATCACACCCAGCTAAACAAAATTTGACCTGAACCTGCTATCTGTTTAATCTAAATCCAAATTGAGACTCTTCAGCATTATTTTAACCAGTATGTCATAAGCTACAATTTTTAAGTAAAACACAGCAAATACAATAGACATGCACTTTTTTTGGCAATAAATTACCCTTGCATACTAATTATAATGCTAAACAAAGAGATTGAATGACAACTTCTCAGAATCATTAACAGACTTTCAACAGTAGTGTTCCAAATCATCAAGGAATTTAAAGAAGATGAGAAAGTTAATTTGGAATCCTCAGAAACTCACTTAAACTCGACCAAATCTCAAGGGCAGAACCAGGTGGGAAGAATCTCCGACAGGATTGAATAAGGGAAGTGACAGTCTCAAAATGCCTTTGTCTCAATCTCCAACCTTCAGGACCATTACTCCTACAAGTTGCCAATACAAATTTCAAAGTAAACAACAAATTTACATAAAATTGATTAAGAAGAAGAAGAAAAAGAAGGTGTGGATGGAAATGCAGAGTCTAAGTCAAGGAAAACTCCGTGCATACGAATTACTTATAAACCGTGATAGTTTGGGAAAAAAAAAGTGCAATCTCTACGCAAATTAACAATTATACACAATTCCAAAATTATCTAACATAAGAAAACATTCTACTGTTTTTGTAGTGCAACTAGAAACAATCATGCTCGTACCAATAGTAATGAAATTCTATCAGCAAAGCACAGTTCTGACATGTAAATGATGGTCTGTGCATTCCACAAATCTGACATGTTTATGAACAACTCTCACCTTGTAAAATGTGTATGGATTAGAGTATCATATAAGGGTCGCCACATAACTTTCAGAGACAACTTCTTCCGATACTTATTAAGGACCCTGACTATAAGGTTTCCCCATCTCACCTGATTCACAGAGATGACAGTCAGCAAACATTTGTAACAGCAAGTAAAAAAGATGGCGACAAATCTAACGTGCTGCATCTGCAAAGGGAACACCTGAGCATAAAGCTTATTTTGTGATTTAAGGAACAATTCCAAGCCAACATCCACAAGAGCAGCCACATCTTGCAGATCTACTTCACTTTTCGCCTTTATGAAACTACAGATGGATAAAGAAGAAGGATCACGTAATAGCCATGAGACAAGATGTGTGTAACCATGCTAAACAACATCTGATTGGCTACTAGATAATAGTGTAGCAATTCATGAAGAATAATAGACTCCACTCTTCATAAATTTCAAAGTAATTCAGAAAAGAAAAAAAAAAAAATCTGGAACCAGATTCTCGAGCAGCAAGACTCAGTAATTCAATAGCTATAACTCAAATGGTACAAAGTACTCCAAATATTTGGAGGGAAAATTGCAGCCATCGTAATCCTAAATCCTAAAAATATTAATTTCATTTCCACGAAACTAGCAGATGATCCACTTTGATTGGACAAGCTGCGAAGAAGTTCCTCTCCCATCGACTCTTCATAAATAGCAAGGACAGCAGCTACTTGGTTCATTTGCAGATGTGATGACGGGTGGAAGCATGAGCAGTTAAAAATTGATTGACAGGACTAAAGTAAGTCGGCGCGAAGCACTGGGCAAAAGTATGTATCTACCGCAGGCATCTCATCACAGTTCTAACTTATAGGCAGTGTGCTTCAAGATGAATTAAACAAACTAAACCGACTGAACCCGACTGACAGATTGATTCGTTACTTCTGCAACTCCGTGGAATATTGCTTGTGAAATTTCTATTCTATTTATCCACTCGAGAATGACAACATCCTGTGCAATACTATCGATCTTCCCCCACGGGAGAACCATTTTGGGAGGCATCCTCTCGTTGAGCTCATTATCCGCCACGCATTCGCTCAATCAGAGATGAAGCGCCGATTAGTCCATTCCGTCGACAACACTCCAGTTCAGCAAAAGCTCCAACTACATTCAACCACAGATGAAGACGATAACAGCATCAACAGCACTCGCGGCTTCCTCCCTCAATCTCTATCGACCGACGATTTCATTCGAGACGAGAGCCGAATCGAAGCATACAAGCTCCGGCAACAACGATCGCAGTCCATCGACCACGAGAGAGAGCGAAGAGCAACAAGGAAAAATCGAACCGAGCGAAAAGAGAAACGACGGGAGGTAGAGACGGGGGGGCGGGGCGGGGTGCTCACGTTTCGAGGACGGAAATCCACTTGAGAGTGGAGTAGACGGAGTCGGGATCGTCGGGGCGGCACGATTCGCGGACGGACCGCACGGCCCAGGCGAACGACTCCGCTCCTTCTTCGCCTCCTCCGCCACCGGCGGCGGGAGCCACGCATTGTACAGATGCATTCCCTCCTCCTCCTCCTCCTCCTCCGCCGTCACCGGCGCGATCCAATCCGGCCGCCGCGATCGGAATCCGACGGGAGCGACGCGAGCGGAATTGAGGCGCGAGGTCTTCGCGAGAGCTTGAGGGGAGTTAATTTCTTCAGTGAGTGAATTTCATTTATATAGCGGAGTGTGGGAATTGGCTCTTCCGTTCATTGTCTTCCTGGACAAGAAATGGGGGAGAGGGGGCAGCGACTTCTCGGTCTTATATACGGACGCAGGGTGGTGAGCCCTGGGCGGGCGAGTGAGCGTTGGCCAGGTGGCTTGGTTGACCGGCAACCGGAGCAACCGGCGGGGAATGGAGGCGTTTCACACCGGCTTCCCACGGTCCGGTCAACCGGTCGCCGGTTGTGTTTTTCATTTTCTTTTATATTTTTTTTTTCCTTCGGGGATATCTTGAGGGACAATTCAGGCTGAGGGCCGTGAGCTTGGACCAGCGTTTTCCATTTCACATTGAAGGTCCAGCTGAGCTGACTCTCTTTTTGGGTTATCGTGTTGCTCAAGTCGGTTTTCGTACAAAGCGGCCAATACAATTGGCAAAATAAAAAATTGGATATTTTGTTCAAAGGATGGAATAAACTTGACTTTTAAATAAACAGATTCAGATATCACCGGTCTCTCGTGTAACCTGAATGCAAGAGAAAGCTCTCTCACATGTGGAGCGATTTTTTCTACCATCAGATTTAAGTAATGATCATTTTCAATGTGCGAAAAATACATGCTCGTTGACTCTTGAAAAATTTATCGATAAATAGTATACTCAAAACATATATTTATAAAGAAGTGAGCGCACAAAACAAAATACGAAAGTTAAGAAGAGAGCAAAAAAAAAAGAGAAGTAATGTCGAGGAGTAAAATAGTCAATTCTGTAAGACATCATCTCTCTCGAATCTCTCCTTTAGTACGTAAAGGATCAATATGGTTTAGAAATATAAAATTGGTATTCGAAATTCTATGAAGACTCCGCATTTATAATTGACTACCATCTATTTATTTAACCAAAAAAAACTACATTTTTTTAGGTTCCATTTTTGTTCGCAAAAACTAAAAGTAATTTGAAAAATATTTTTTAAAAGTTATTATTTATATTGTTGGAAATAATCAGTCAACATTTAAAATATTTTCAATGAAAATATTTTTTATTTTATTAATTTTATAAGTGATGTAAGTAATTATTTTCTTAAAAACAATATCTAGATTTTCGATTTCTCTTGAAGTAATTGGAATTGAGGACCCGCGGGGTGGGGTGTTGGTGGGGGTTGCATGTGGATCCAAAAAGCGACTGGGCGTGCGTTGGTGACGTGGCAACGATGTGGCCTTTGAACTGACTGGTCGACCTCTTTCCGCAGTGACCTGACAGCACTTACACCGTGTTTTGGGGGGGGCCCACCCAGCATTTAGGTACGCCTCTTTCAACCGAGAACCGGACATCGCTGCTGGGATCCAACCGGGTTTGACCGGTCCCCCTTTTTTTTTGGGTTTTTCCTCTCCTTTCTCGGACCGGAGAGATCTTGGTGAAGTAAGTGCCGAGGTGAGGAAAATTTGGGCCCCCGGGGGGACGGGGAGGTGGGCCAGCTGGGCGTGTTGAAAAGCCAAATTAAATTTTCATCCTCTCCCTAGTTCAAATTTTTTTCTTTGGACTAGAGGAGAGATTTCGGTAACTGCAATTTTTTCTCTTTTTTATATCATGTTTTAGGTTGAATTTTGAAAGATTTTTCATTTTTTCAGTTTCATTTCCACGCATTTCGATCATATGATGGAACATGGACATACATGTGAATTAGCGGTGAGAATAGAAAACTCTATGGAACTTGAAAACTTCAAAGTCCAGCTCTTTCGTTTTTTTTTTCTTTTTTTTAAATCAGTAAAGAAGGTAGGGAGAGGCAACTATAACATCCATGATTTTGGCCCACAAGTGAGAGCACCGACCAAGCTATGCTAGGCAAGTTTTGGCCACAAACCAACCTGACTCACGGTGATTCGGCTACAAAACTTGATTCAAATAAGACAGTTGATCATGGATGAACATGAAAAACTCTCAAGTGACCCTATTAGTGCTTCTAATGGTATATTTCTCATGTTTGTTATATTTTTTGGAAAAGAACAAAATGGAATATTCTAGAGATTGGCTTAGCTTGGAGAGCAATTTTTTTTTTTTTTTTTTTGATAAGAAGCATGTGATTAAATTTAAGCACCAAAATCTAGACATTTAATGAAAATGAATGAATCACCTCCTTAGGTGGCTATGGTCATCATTGCACAAGATTTGGTGATAATGGTATGTGGATTGGGTTTGAGAACAGGTAGCACATGTTATTTAGAAGTTAGTTCATAAATGATGAGAATTAGTTAGAGAACTCTAGAAGGTGTGCCTTGGAGAACAAGTTAGTGAAGATATTATCATCATTATAAAAAATTTGGCTTGGGGAGAAAGTTAAAGAAAATGCAGTCATCATTGCCATTTCATCTTCTTTCAAGAACAAGTAGGTTTGGCCTATAAATAGGGAGTCACACCCTTCATTTTAACGAACCTTAGACTCATTTTCCTCTCCTCTCCTCTCTTTTCCATGCCTCCTTCTCCCTTTCGGCCTTGCATATCTAGTGCCTCCACCGGACGGCCATCTCTTGGTGAAATCGTTTTAGCACATTAGTTAAGTAGAATCTCTAATCTTTGACTAGGTGGTTTACTACATTGTTGGGTTTGATTATGAACATACTAGTCATGTTTTTGCATGAGTAAGTGGATATTATGATACATCGTTTAAACTAATTGTATTCTACACCGTGCTTGTGTGTTTCGGTTGTTCAATGAGTTGTGCTTGCAATATTTTCTATAATTTGCTCATAATTATGGATTCGCGAGTGGAAGCATACCTTGGGCTACAAACAAGTCTCACTTGGCCTTGGGTTGGCATTGAGTCGTGACAAACAAAACCTCGCTTGGCCTTGGATCAATAGTGAGGCATGTCGATCCAAGCCTCGCTTGGAGAAGGGTCAACACTTAAACGGGTCGGTTCGAGCCACGAACCTTGTGCCTTACCCGACATTTAATAGTTATGGTATTGTAGAATATGACATGCATGTACTTGTATGAGCAAGCCCTCAGATCTTGTAAATGTGGGCTAATAGGAAAATGTTAGATCGATTTGTGCATTGTACAACATGTGATTACTAAATGAAAGATAAGACTGTTGTCACATATGGTTAGTAGCAATGCCTCGTTCATAAGAACTAGATGCCCCGTGAATTATGGATGCACGATGGATTCCGGATGCCCAATGGATCTTGGATGCTTAGTGGATTCCGGATGAACCATAGAAATGGTTAGTTTGATGAATGAACTTCTTTGTGCATGCTTCTACATGTATTGTTTAATGAGTTTGGTTAATAAATTTGAGGTAGAGTATGCATTAACACTAAGCCGAAATGGCTCACGTGCGTATGATGCTTGGCTTGAGGTCAGATGCCCCGGTTGATACCAAGAAGCCCTTAGAAATATGGGTTGCTTGGCTTGAGGCCCCTAAAAATATAGAAAGAACCGTTGAGACAATTAACGAACTTTTTATATATGTGGTTGTATGTTGTTTGATAAACTTGCTTTGTAAGGTAGCTTGTTTAGTAAATTGAAGGTAGCTTTTTAGGTCAATTAAATGTAACTTACTTGGTAAGTTGAGGATAGTTTGTTTGATTAGTTGAAAGTAGGTAATGCATTGAAAGTAAGATGATATAAACATATGCATATAGTCAAGGTAAAGTAACAAGAATGTCTGCTATCATATTGTAGTGCGTAAGATGTCTGCATGTTTGACTCGATGACGAATCATCCTCCTATATGAAAATTAGTGATTTTACTTACTCAGTTCTCTGACTCACCCTTTATTTTTCAGACTTGTAGGCATGAAAGTCTCACACCAATTTTCGAAGCTAAAGTCACACTAGAAGAGATAAAAATTCCCTTGCACTACACAAATATATAAGGATAATGTAAAAAGAAAAGGACCCATAAAAAAGAGGCTTGTAAATGTACTGACGTGATATAGAAGTAGTGGCCTATGCTGTGTTTTCCTAGCTACTTGTTTGTTGCCTGGGAGATTGATGTTGTACATGCTTCCGCATGCTCATGATAAAAAAGAAAAAGAAATGGGACGGTGACACACTTGGAATGTCGCAATGATAACCCCCATGACCTGGAGTTGAGTCATTACAGCGACCGTCAAATGACTCTTTGAGGTTTTATCATAATAGTCTCACATCTTCTACAAAATTTTCAGTTTGAACCATAATAATTCTAGATCACTTACAACCCAAAGATTCGAGATTAGTGAATTCATCACTATAGCTCAAGATGCTAGGAGGTCTCCCTACACGGCAACGCCGGTTTTGAAGTCTGGTTCCTGTTAGGTATGACCCAAGTCAAGGAGAAAGGAAAAAGTGATTCTCACAAATTTTCTAATCGCACCCGAGAAGGCAACTCATTTCAAAATGATAATAAAAAATATTTATGAATCCCCTGATCGAAAGTCAACGCGTGATTAGCGCAAAAGGAGAAATGTCAACGATTCATATTAAAAAAATCAGTGTCCATCCACAAAATAAATTAACCAAATTTCGTCATAGATTCTCATTCTATTTGACGAGTCAAAAACGCTAAGGTCTCTAACAGACTAACACTACTCAACCATCCATGATGGGCCTGGCCTGTGCATGGGCCGCGCTCTGATTGGGCCCTGAAGATGCCGCTGGGCCGCGAACCGGATCCTACTCTGTTTCTATCAAGTAATCCGTTGGCGGATCGGGATCGGATTTAATTAATCGGCGGACCGAAAATATGACCGTTGCGAGCGAGACGCGCGCCCGTTGGCGGACTCGCGCAGCAAAAAGTTCACGTTCGTGCCCGTTCGCTCTCTATATATTCCACCCTCTCCTTCCATTTCGGATCACTGCTCAAGAACTACTTCGATCTCAACCTCTCTTCTTTTACGCCTCCGCTTTCCACATTCTGTTCGATATTTTTCGCTCGCTCGATCGCCGATTGTTTTCTTCATGTCTTCCGAAACGAAAGATGCCCATCTGATCGAGATCCCCGTCGACGAGGAGCACCGGGAGAAGCTCTCCTCGGCCGCGAACGGGATGCTCGCCGCCATCCAGCATCACCCGCTGATGGAGATCTCGCGGAGCCCGGGCCACCTCCTCCTGCTCAAGCTCTGGCAGAGGGAGGAGGCCCTCTTCGGCCGCCGGGCTGCGCTCAAGGAGGCGCGGCTCGACTCGGCCAGGCGCGAGATCTTCCAGCTCTGCTTCTCGTTTTTCGTCTTCCACGGGCTCTTCTTGACGCTCCTGTACACGTCCTCCGTTAACTCCGCCCACGACAACCGCCACGACCACGGTGCTTGCAAGAAGTGGTGGCTGCCCACCATTTTGTCGCTGTGTACTTCCCTTGTGTTTGTGGGCTTGGTGCAGGTTAAGCTCTGTCGCTACTGGAAGGCTTCGCGGCAGCTGCAGAGGGAGAGGAGCGACAACCGCGCGCTCGGGAGGTGCGTGCAGGAGCTGAGGATGAAAGGGGCAAGCTTCGACCTGTCCAAGGAGCCGGTGATCGGGAAGAGAATGAAGAGCTCCAGCGTCGAGATCAAGTGGAGGCCGCTCACCTGGTGTTCTCAGAACGCGGTCCCCGTATGTCTCCTCTGTTTTACAGGTCTGGTGGCCCCTGCTTCGAAATTCATCCTTTGCTAAGCCGCTCTGTTGGCGGAGTTGAGTTTGCACGGGAGCGAATTTCACGATCCGCAGAGAATGTGAAACCAGGGGAAGGTAACGCTTCTGATCAGCGCTTCCCTTTTGGGAAGATAGATGGATGACAAAGAAAAGGTAACAATAACGGGCTTTCTTTGAGTATCCATTTTAATCCATCTTGCAGGTATTCGACATGATTCAGAGCCGGACGTCGAAACCGGAGACTAGGCAGAGAGCGTGATTCCTTCGCCAGAAAGTGAAGCTTTGCTCTCGCCGTCTCTTAATCCACGATCTCTTGGGGGATGAAGCAACTGGGTCCGATGCTGCTCAGGACGACACAAAATCGGCTTACTCCTGCTCCAAGCAATGCCTGCCTCTTATATTCTTACCACGCTTCTTAGGGCTTTCGAAGATCGAGATGCTAACAGTGAGGATGATTCAAAGCAACACCGCCAGTGTGCTTTATTTATACAAAAAGAGCAGATCAGGATATTTCATTTAAGGGCCGAAGGCCTATATCGTGTTTAATAACATTTCTTCCCGAGTTTCTGCAACAATTCTATATAGCTTGATGGCCTAGGTTCCAATGACTCCCGCCTTTATATATCAAAGAAAGAACACACTCTTCCTTCGTAAATAGACGTACAAAGAACTCCTTCCGATGAATTTGACGTAAAATCCCGCCTTTATATATAAAAAAGAAAAGAAAAAACTTTTTGTGAAGTAGAATAAGTTCTTGGTAAGATCAAAGAAAGAACACGCTCTTCCTTCGTAAATAGACGTGCAAAGAACTCCTTGCAAGAAGAGATCCGTGCCATACACGACATTTTGAATGTGTACACAAAATCCTAAGCGAACACAAAATTGGAAACTTTTGTGCGTGCATAAAATCATTTCGCCCTACAAGGTCTGCTCTGAAATCTCATGCACTCTCAAATCCAAATATCCGGAAAACACCTGAAGCAAAAGGGCAGAAAGAGAATTAGATAGAGCCAACACCAGTCAACAGAACAAAGAGAATGCCGCTAACTTCAGATTAAGATCATAAGTATTACCTTCATCTGCCTGGTACTTGTTTTTGTCATCCCCAGCATATGCAAGTAAATTGTATTTAGGGTTCCATTCCACACTGTTCATCGCAGCTCGGCATGGAATTTGGTGCACTGTCCGTCCAGATTGAACATTTGACTGTTTCCAGCAACATAAATTCCATCATTTCTTTAGCAATACTTGCAAATACTCAATTCATAACATTTTTTAAGAACTTTGCAGGAGAATGCTAATCAAGACTGAAACTTTCGTGCAAAATCTTTAATGATAGGTTTACGTGCAAATCCCCATTCCCACGACATGTCCTAAAGAATCAACCACTTTGTCTTAAAAAACCCAAGTTTTGCAGCTCAGGTACAGAATGAGATCACAAAAGACAGTTTCACTTAAACATACAATGTCAATGAACAGATCTTCACTGGCAGAAGCAATGTAATCTCCAGTATGATTGAAGCTTATCGTCCTTACGGGCCATCTGCAAAAGGAAAAAGGGTCAATCTTATCCACAGGATAGCAGGTGACCATTACATGTGCTAAATGAAATATTAACATGAAGTATTGTTCACTCACTCAAGTTTCGTAAAAGTCCTCACACAGAGCATCTCAGAGATATCCCACAGGCTCACTAAGGAATCTGCACTTCCAACAGCAAAATACCTGCAGATATGAAAAGGACGCTTGAGAATAATGCCCATTAGACTCTCTGCATAGGCAGGGGCATTGTTTGTTAACACTTTCAGGCAGGCAACATCACAAATAATCTTGTCAAATGCTGGTCATAGAATATTTAAACACAAAGAATATTGACTTCCAGTATTTCAGAGACTTTAGACACAATTAAAAACCACAGTGAATCAGATATTCCAAACCCATTGAGTAAGACCTCTCAAAGATATAGTCCTGTAATAGATACAGTTCATGAACAAAACGTAAATAATCAGGGTGACTTAGTTAACAGTTCTGCCAACCCTACTTCTTGGAAGAAAATTGTTAAATTTAGCTTGGAGTTTCAAAGCAACCCCACAGGAGAGGGTATGCACATCATCTGAGGACATGAGCATCTTTTACTCAATTCAAAAAGGGACGATATTTGATTCATGAAGCTCTGATTGGTGTCTTGACCATAGTGACAGACAGGTTATGTTCACTAAGAACATATACATGAGGCTGAATGCAATAGTTCAATTGTGCATAAAACTCTGGACAGACATACTAATCTTCCAACAATGTTCTTTAGATATTGCTCAATCCATGCAAATTCAACTAAACAACACAAATAAGATGTCAAGAACTGTGACTGTATAAATTTTGTCATGTCAAGAGCATGTTGATTACAAGTGAAAAGGTGGTACAATTTAAACAGAATAAAGCAGCTTTATTGCAAACCTTCCAACTGGGTCAATTGCAATACAATAGCAACCAGCAGTGTGAGCCATAAGGGTGTCGACAGGTCGAAGAGAAGGGTATGCTAGTACTTCAACAGTACCTGGGGCAGTTCAACAAGCAGCGGCAGTATAGCATAATTAAAATACATAGAGAAGTCAACACCATAAATTTGTTGGGTGAAACAGGCCCTTTTGCCTGTTGAAAAAAAGAAAAAGAAAAAGTAGACGGGATAAAAATTGATCACACCATTTCCTGTCGTCAAAAAGAACATCTCTCCTGACATGTTCCATGCTATTTCATTTACCTGGAAGAGCAATGATTAGTCAGGTCGATTCATCAACCAAACAAAGTGAAGGGCAGTATAGATGTATATCATCGCCAATCAGTGTCATGGATCTTGGTACAGAGAACTGTCCTTATTTCACTAAAGACAAGTTCAAATGATCCATAACATAGGATATAATAATTCAGCTACAGAGACAGCATTTGAAATGAAATTGTCAGCTGATCATCTTAATTCTTGTAGTGGAATCATGAACAGATAAAATTGTCAGCAGCTCATCTTATGTTATTCTGCACCAGAGTTCCAGTGCATCATCTCATATCAATATTTGGCCAAATTATAAGCCAAAAATTTTCCCAAGCTATTTCTCAAACCTCACTAAGAGAAGGCCACACAACTAAAGCTCATTTGAAGAAACCTTATAACGTAAAAGACTTGCCAAAGTTTTCTATGTCTGTTAAACAGGATTACCTCATAATTGAACTTCCGCTTGTGAATTGGCTTAAACTTCCGAACATCCAAAATCGTTAACTCATCATCCTACATAGAGAAAGAATGGATTGAAATTTTTGTATTTGCTGGGCACAATAAATGACAAGATAGAGATATATTTTTGGATCATCTTGATGACTGAAACATTCCTAGAAAGCTATCATTCCACAATTTTTGTAATATTGCTTAGAGAACTATCTCAAAATGACCTTCTCAATCCTTATTACAGAAACATAAAGCATACCCTATTACCAACTGCCACATGTGTTCCATCAGGTTTGTAGGTTATGTTGATGTTTTCCCCACTGAGTTCTGTTTGCTGCGAGCATTTCCCACCTGTGTGACCCAAGGAATACATAATCAAAATCATCAACTATCCTCTGCATGTCACTGTTGGGCTTAATTTATCGGATTTCTGTCTACAGGTTAAAAAAATCAAAAGAAGTAGATTTGAAATAAAGAAATGACATTGCGAATTATTCCTTTGAAGGATAAACAAATTCTATCAAGGAAATGTACCAAGAGGGCACCATCCCTACACAAATACTTCACAAAGGAAGCGTCCGATGTATAAAATTACAAACCTGTTCCTATCATAGAAAAAAAAAATTCTCACTAATTGATAAAAACCGACAATACTGGAAGACAAGAGGGCAATACGCAGTCAGTTATGCTCATCCACCCAAGCCAAACGGAAGTAAAATTTGAAAAGAGCTAGAAAAAACAGTGAAATGGAGATCGTCAGAATAGCACAGTCACTTACTTCGTGCATCCCACAGCCGTACAGTCTTGTCGCCTGATGCTGTCGCAATTAAATCCGCATGCTTTGGATCCCAACATAACTGATCCACGCTGTCTGTGTGCCCTTTCAATTCAATATCTTTAACCTTGCCCTGTAAACCCAATTCAACATGGCAAGTAAACATTCTTCGTAATCGCTCCTAGCAATAAATGCTGCAATGCGATACTTCAGCAAATAAACGCCCCATAGAAAAATGCACTCCTGCCCCAAACCCCAGTCCTTTTCAATCCTACTGCAAGCCAAGACCGGTTTCCTCGACACATTGGGAGCAAAATCTTGCAATGAATGAAATGAAGGCCGCTCAAGTCTTGACGAAGCAGAAAGTTTTACAGCTCCATTTCGAGCATCCTATAGTGAAGATATAATGGATCGGTGTAGCTAAAAAATTACTCATTCATTTCTTCTTATCTAAAGAAAGAGCAAATCATTCATTTCAGTACTTCAGTTAAAAGGGTGTTCACAAAATTGAAGCTTGCGTGCAAAGAAGGTGAAAGTATCAGCACAATTCACCCAAGCTCGTTTAAGCCTTTTCAATTTGCGTTGGCACCGGCCCTTCTAATTCAACCTAACTCCACTCTACCTCACAGTCCCAGTCCTTCACCACTTCCATAAAAAAAAGAAAAAAAAAAAAAAAAAAAAAAAAAAAAAAAAAAAAAGAGCAAGGAGCGCAATTTAAAATTATACACATATAGCCCTAGCCGCCTAGCTGCAGAACAGCAATTCAAGACTCAACGACGCACGAACCGACGAGAAATCAGACAAAAATCGAAGAGAGACGAAGCGCGGAGCGGGGGACTCACATGGCCGTGAGGCTCGATGTGCCAGACGCGAGCGGTCTGATCGACGGAGCCGGACGCAAGCTTCGTCCCCGTGCAGTTCCAGGCCACCGAATGCACCTGCCGTCACACCATTTCCCCGCGTTTTGCGGGGGGGACGCGATTCGTCAGCGCGTTCGCTTACGGTACCAAGAACGACCGAAGAGCTCGGAAAGCCAAAGCGAGAGAGAGGAGGAGAAGGAGGAGGAGGAGGACGTGCCTTCTTCTTGTGACCTTGGTATTCTCTGCTGTGGAGATTCTTGAAGGGGATCGCCTCCTCCATGCGAGCGAATCGAAAGCTTGCGGAAGCTTGCTCTCGCGCTGCTAGCGACGCAGGAGAGGAAGAAAGTATTGAAAATCGACGGGCAGAAATTTTTGGGTTTTGGATTGTTATTTATTTGAAGCTGTGTCCAGTCCCCCTTGTTATTTTATTTTAAAATTGATACCATTACAAATCTCAAATCGATTAATGACTGATTTAATTACTTTTATTTATGCGAAAAAATGAAATGAAATAATAAAAATATTTTCATCATGGATAACAATTCATGTTTAAACATTTTGATGGATGATAAAAATAAATTTCATTCATTAATTTTTATAAGTAACACAAGTACGTATTTTTAGAAAAATATTTTCAAATTATTTATTTTCTACGAAATAAATTAAACCTTACCCTCAATTAATTACAAACCGGCATCCCTAACCAAAATCTACTCCCTCATAGACATTCCCCCTAATATTCCATAAAAATGGATAGGTATTATTGACACTCATGACTAAATCTGGCAAAACTGGTCATAAACCCATATTATGACCCATTTTTAGTTAAATGGGTCATATATGAGTCAAATGAAAGTTAAATATAAGTCAAAATGGGTTTGAGAAAATAAAACACAAAAAAAAAATGGGTCTAAATGGGTTACTACTAATAACCCGCTTTGAACCCATGGGCCATGGCCTTCTTTAATTGTATAAAATATTTTTTTATAAAAAATCAAAATCAAAATTATAATTATTTTTTATTTTTCTTTTATTTTTCTTTTTTCTTTCTTTTTCTTCATTCCTTAGCCGATGGTCGGCAAGGCAACGGCCCAGCCGCCGGCGGCGACGACAAGCCGAGCAAGGCTCGAGCTCGCCAAGACCGAGCCTCACCGGCAAGTTCTTGCCGACGAACCTTGCTTGGATCCGGCAAAACTCGAGCTCGCCGACGTTGGGCGGGGCCTTGACAACCCCGGCTGACCCTCCACCCCTCCGTCGCTGGCCCTTCCCGACGGCGGCGGAGGGAAGGCTGCGGCCCCCTTTTCTTTTTTTTTTAAATTTTTTAATTTTTTAATATTAAAAATTTTTATTTTAAAATTTTTAAATAAATTTAATTTTAAATTTAATTTAATTAATTTTTTTTTACCATGTCGCACACAAAACGACCACGTTTTGCACTTGCTTCATTGGAAAATCGCCACGTCGCATTTTGGCCGGATTGGCACTTAAGGGTGCGCATGACAACACTTCTTGGTTTGGGGAAAAGTTTTTTTTTTAGAAATAGTTCTTTTCTATTTCTATTCCTAGAAACAATTTCGATTAAAAGAATCCATTTGGTAACTACACAAAATTTCTACTCTTGAAATTAAAAAAAAAGAATAGAAATGCGTTTGGTAACGCAACAGTTTCTTTTTTTGTATTTATTCGTTTTTTATTCTTACTCATAGATCGCCGACCACCAATTGCCCGCCGCCACCGGTCGCCGCCGCCACCACCGGTTGCCGCCGCCCGTCTCCGGCCACCAGCCACCAACCGTCACCGCCGACTACCGCCGCCTGACCCATCAATCGTCGACGACACGCCGCCGGCCACCGGTCGGTGGTGACGATCGGCGGCCGGCGGTTGTGGCGGCGGCGGCGCGGCGGCAACGGGCGGCAACCGGCGGCGACGGGCGGCGGTGGCTCCGGGGTAGCTGCGGCAAGAGTGAAGAATAAAAGAAAAAAAAAATTTTGACTTATTTCTAGAAATTGTTCTTGGGACAAGAAGCAATTTTTTTTTGTTTCTCGTTTCTACTCCAAATCTATTTCTAGGCTAACTTTCTATTCCTAATAGAAAAACAACTTGGCATTACCAAACGGGTTTTACTTTTTTTTTGTTCCGGGGAACAAAAGAACAGAAATTCTTAGGAAGAGAAATGTTACCATGCGCGCCCTAAGTGATTCATTTTGCTCCGATTTTGGCACTTAAGTAATTCATTCTTACCTAACACTCCTTTATGATACTTATTCCCCTAACAAAGAAATCTATTTTTACCAGCACCCCTATTTGATACTTATTCCAAGTTGTCGACACCTAAATCTTGACAACCTATTCAGTATTTCATTACATAGAAAGTTATGGATCGACCCCCTAGCAAAAATATTAAGTTAAAATTGCATATAGATATTAGGAGCATTTGGATTAATAGCTATATTTGCATAGGACCAGCGGTGGATGAACTTAATCAAAAGGTTCCGAGCTTAATTGTGGACTGAGCTCATACAAACGTCAATTTTTTTTTTTTTTTTTTTTGGGCCCATGGAATTCAGGCTGGAAATCAGCACTTGAAATGTTCCATATTGATGAAACTTGGACGGCAATATTATACATACATCATGAGAATTCGGCCATGAAAAATAGGAAAGGAAATATGAGCAGCATATACTTGGCTCGGCAAAGAGAGATCCACAACCTCAATCACATAAAATATTCACATGGAATCAGTCAACCAAGTAACAATTGACTGAGGAAAATAATACATGAGGAGGTCGGTTCCTCTAAGTATAAATAGGCCTTCGCATAGCCAAGAAGAGGGGAGGCCACACAATTGAAAACACGCGGCCACAAAATTAAGAGAAAGAGAGGTCAGCCACAATATAAAAATTGTGAGTGAGAGCCGAGAGAGAGAGAGAGAGAGAGAGAGAGAGAGAGGGGATCTTCAAGGTTTCGAGCGGCAGCACTTGGAGGACTTCTCTGGGATCAACATTCGGCACATTGGAGAGCACAAACTCGGTCTTCACAGAGCACTTGCCATAGACGCACGCAAAGAAGAAGACCATTCTCGGTGATCCTCGAGACGTCGATCTTTGCCTCAGGTCACGAGCAGCTTCCCCGGTGCCATCGTAACAGTGATCTTGCAGTCTCGCCACTGCAGCCGCGAGCCTACTTCCAACCGTCATCACCGGGGACCCTCCCCGGCGCATCTATTAGGTCTAGTCACGCTCAGTCCATTGCGTAGTAAGTCCCTGT